>CAJQUW010011893.1:0-419028 GCA_907163375.1 Prostheceraeus crozeri | reverse complement strand
TCTCATTACAACAGATCGAGAAACATATGGTAGTGGCTGGTGATGACGCTGACGTCATTAGGATGGTAGATGTATATAAGGGCTTGCTAATTTCAATCCTCATCAATAATCATGGTTGTCTGTTTAAACCCCCCAAAAGTGTGGAAAAGTGTTCACTCTCATAGGGCAATTGCAACGACCATGAAAAATTTTGTAAGTTAGGAAAAAACGTATCAATGTAGCAAGTGTCCATATAAGACGAATAGGATGGATAATCTTAAGAGACGATAAACTTGTATTGCAATAATAAACCGAATGATAGCATAACAGAGTCAAATTCAAATAATCCAAAATAGATCTACTTCTAAGCCAACAACCAGGCGCTTCAACTAACATACAAAACTTTATGCAATTACTGCTCTCGGTTTGTGTGGCCAAAACGTATAACTCTATAAGTAGATTTCGACAGCCATATGAATGTACATAACACAAATAGTGAGATGAAATATGGACATAATAACTATGGAACTGTTAGTCTCAAGTGAAAGCGCACTCAATGGCCATGCAGTGTGTATGATATCACGCAACAACACCTAACTGTGGACATAACACCACCCGCTCTTAGACAAGCCCATGCGTTCCATGTTAGGGAATTTAGTTGTGTCTGACTACTAAGGGAGCTATCATTGCTGCGGTCGTCTGATTGCACAAATTCGTTATTGTCCGTTCTAATCCTCAAGAAGAAGAAACTTTTCTCGCACACTTTTACCTCATCATTTCCTCAAACTATATTTATGTACTATGATGCTTGGTTTCAGGATCATCTAAATAGTCTAATAAATCATATTGAAGCCTTCACAAAAAAAGGGTAGCAATTGGATTATAGATTGATGTACAAAATATAGAGTTCAATGTAATAACAAGTCCAATTACTGTCCAGGTGGACAATCATTTCCTCCTCTACCAAAGAAGTATTAAGAAACTCTGAAGCTGTCATTAATGTTAATTCAAATGCAAATGATTGTTTCCTATATGCAGTTTTATCAATTATTGCATTATAATGAAGTACCTTATTCAAGGAATGAAGTAAAAATCATATAGTGAGTGGACAATCTGAGCTAAATATGGAAGGCATTTCCACACCAGTATTCAATCAAAGATATTCCAAAATTTGAGAAAAATAATGATATTAAAATTTAAACATTCACTTTTATGAAAAATGGACTCAAAGGTGTTCGTTACAATAGTAACCATTACTGGTAGGCAAACGGTTAATATTTTTGCTAATTCTAAACAATGGAGCAGCACACTATTGTGGAATTCCAAAGCTGTCAAGATTGTATAGGAGAAACTTTAAAAAAGACATAAATACTTCTGCGAAAGATGCACTCAGTCATTCACATATAAAACAACACTAGAACGACACTTCCAGTTTTGTATTCGAGGAAAAGCACAAATAGAAAAATGCCATCGGATCTAAAAGTACTAACAAGTAGCATGGAATATCAACTAAGTCCTCCTTTAGTAATTTATGCAGATATAGAGTGCTACTATTGATAATAAAATACATAAACCTGTGGCCATCATTGGAGCTTATCATGTCTGGCATAATGCCCTTCAATCAAAATTTGAAAAACAAGTATTACCTCTTTGAGGGAGAAAATTGCATTATTAGTTTCTTGCACCACTTAGAAACTGTAGCCCAAGACTTATATGACAACCAATGTGCAACAACTAGGCAGCCAATGTCACTGTCAGCGGATGAAAAAGCACGCCACGGAGAATGCAGAATGTTGCAACAAATGTAAATCAAAATTCAGCGATGAAGTCATAAAAGTTCGTGATCATGATCATATCACCGGACGATATAAGGCAAACATTATGTAGGAAATGCAATCTCCGGTTAAGACTTAACAGACGGGAGCTCCCCATATTTTTCCACAATTTTAAAAATTATGATAGCCACATCGTTTGCTATAAAGCGATTGGAAGAATGAAGTCTTGGAAATTAGATGTTGTAGCAGCAACTGCTGAAAATATATAACTTTATCCGCCAGTGTCCCTGTAAATGAATACAAAGGGAAGACAGTATACTTTAAACTAAAATTCTTAGACTCATATCAATTTCTAAGTGCATCCTTGAGTGAATTAGCCAAGGGTTTGCAAACGTATGAGCATGTAGAGACATTAAGGGTAGAATTTCCACAATTAAGTGATAATGTTTTATATCAGAAGGGGAGTGTTTCCATATTCATACTTCAAAAACTTAAACACGTTGACGGAAGACTGTCTACCACCACAATTTGAATTCTATAATGATCTTACTCGTGAGCCACTGTTCCGATAGTGAATATGAACACGCTAACAAGGCGTGGATTGAATTTAATTGTAGCACATTTGGTGATTACATGCTGGCATATCTGAAGTTAGATGTTTTATTGTTGGCAGACATATTTGAAGTGTTTAGAGCATTGAGTCAACGTGAGGATGAAGTCGACCCTAGTACATTTTGTCAGTCTCCCACATCTTAGCTTTACCTCAGCACTAAATTTCTCTTCCAATGATCCCCCACACTACATACAAGATGAAAATATGTACAATCTATTTGAACGAGGAATTAGAGGGGGTATGACTTTCACCAACATTCACCGAGCGCGTGCACGCATTGAAGAATTAGGAAATAATACACATGAAAGTCGACATTTGACCTACTTAGATGTTAATAACCTTTATGGTTCTTCACTCAGTAGAAATTACCCCACTCAAATTTCAAATGGTTGAATGAAAGTGAATTAGATAATTTTTTAAATGAAGAAAATGTTCAAAATATAGATGATGATGGTGAAATCGGCTAGATTTTTGATTTAGATTTAGAGTATCCTGCAGCCATTCATGATGACACTGCCGATTTCCATTAGCTCCAGAAATGCAGATGATTGAAAAGAGAATGTTTTCATACTATATGAAAAATCTATATGAAAAAGTAAGACCAAATACACATTTTTCTTCTATCAAGAAACTTCTGCTTCATCAATTTGATAAGGAAAATTATGTAGTCCACTATTCAATTTTAAAATTTTACTTGACCATGGGCATGAGAATCAAGAAGATTCATAGTGGCATAAAATTCACACAAAAGCCTTGGTTAAAAACATACATTGATATGAACTCTCAAAAGAGGGCTCGATCAAACACTGACTTCGAAAAGTCATTCTACAAATTGAAAAATAATTCTTTATATGGTAAAACAATGGAAAATGTAAGGAGAAGGAAAAAATTTAAACTAGTCAACAATGAGAAAACAACTACTGAAATTGTCAAATCATCCTCTCTATGTTCAACACAAAATATTTGATGAAGATCTGGTTGGTATGGAAATGTACAAACCTTCAATAGTTTTAAATAAATTAATATATGTTAGTCAAGCAGTACTTGACTATAGTAAGTTGGAAATGTATCAATTATATTACAATGATCTAAAAGGATGTCCACTGATAAATAGAACGCGGCTTTGTGGAGGTGATACCGACAGTTTCTTCCTATGTTTATACACATCACCATCTGTCCGTCTGGAAGATATACTTCTATACTTCGGTGAAAAGTTTGACTCTTCAAACTATGACAGTCATCACCGACTATACTCAACTACAAACAAAGCTAGATTAGGTTGTTTTAAGGATGAGTGTGCTGGAAAGTTGCTTGAGGAAATGTTCCCTACTAAAACCGAAAATGTATTCCATGAAATATCTAGACTCTACGAATCATAGCATCAAACGTGCAACAGGAATTCAGAGAGCAGCAGTTAAAAAAATTGAAACATGATGACTATAGGAGTGTCTATTATAGTGAGAATGATACAACTGAAGATATGACAATTATAAATTCAAAAAATCACATAGTTAGCACAAAATCATTTAGGAAGCGAGGTCTTTCACTTTGGGAGGATAAGCGCTGTTGGCTGGATAAAAATTTATCATTACCATATGGACACTATAGCCTAGGTCTTCCCCCACCTTCGAAGAGAAGGAGATGCCTTCCTGTCACAGGTGACGTAGAATAAGTCTAAATAAAAACAATATAATATTCCACTTGTAATAGATCTTGCGATTGCTGCATCTTCCGACATGTAGCAACACTTACTAATACATAAGTAGTCTTACTAAATTGAAATTTCTACATCTTTCCGATATGTAGAAATGATTACTAATAAATAGGTAGTCCTAATGTGAATGAATATGTGAAGAATTTGTACTCAACATCATTCCGATATGTTGAGCTAATAAAATAACAAACTTTAGACAAACATTAAACCTAAATTTGAAACATAGCTTTCGGAACATGCCTCATTACATTAGAACATGGAAACTTAGTGACGTTCAAAACGTTCACATAACAAATTCTAAAAGAGTAGCATTTCGTCATTCAATAGCAAATAGTGATCGAAAACATCGTGGCGTTTGCATTAGTATTGACTCATTGCCTTCACTGAAAGACTTTGCGGATCTCATTGACAACCATAAGACTCGGATCAAGATTCCTCTCGATGACAAGGTATGGATAAAGTGTGATTCATCAGTCAAACTATACGTCTGTTCACCAAAACGTGAAGATGTTGAATATCGATTTTTTCGTTTCAGTGACGTCACATGGGAAACCTTTACAAGGGAGATACTACCACAGATAACGTCATTCATTAAAGATGGAGGACATCAAACGGTTGGAAGTTGTAAATCGGATGTTAACTACAAAAGCAAAGTCAAAACTCAATCTACAAGAGATCGAGAGGAATATACCCAACCGAAAACAATGGTTACTGATAAAACGCAAATTGAAGCCGACAACGAGCTTACATCTTGGAAGACCCTCAATGTTAACATGGAGGATTCAGAGGAAGGATAGATCTCTCACTATCCTATTCTTTCCAAATGGAACAATCCAATGTATTGGAAGGGTCATGGAGGGTGATCTCTCATATTTACACTTAACTTTGGAACATTTACTTGGTGATTCATTATCTGATTGGAAAGTGAAGACAATGACCGTGTTATGTGAATTACACTATCACTATGATTTCCGTAAAGTTACATCATCACATAACCTAACTTATGAAGTGGATTATTTCCAGCTGCTCAATTGACTAACTGGCATCCATATCATGTTCATGTGTTCCATAATGGAAAGATTGTGATAACCGGCATTAAAGACATAAGTGATGTGCCTCCCATCATATGTGATTTGAAAAAATGTTTCATGAAAACCAAATTGTAGATTTTGTATATATGTGGATAGATAATGAAATGTGAACATGTTTTTTTTGTATATATGTGAATAGATAATGAAATATGAGCATGTTTTTGTTTTCCTTATAAACCCTTGTTTTGGAAAAAAGAGAGCAAGTTAATGATACAACATAAAACTTTATTTCAAAACTGTTTCAACATATTTAGTAAGAATTACATCATTTTTATCACAGTTTTTTGAAAATAGTTCTAAAGCACTTTTACAGTTATTTTTCAATGGTCTCCTCGTTGACAAAATAGAGTACATAGCCACCGCACATTAGAGATGTATTACTTTGAAGTGGGAACGATGTCACTTTCCTAACAGTCCAGGAAAACCTGTTCATCCATAATGCTTATCATGTAAACGAGGTTGATTAAGAGAGTCAAAATATTCGGCAACTTTATAACGATTGATGTATACAGCAATCCAATGTTTTCCGGGAAGATTGTTGGTATCCGTATTGATGATAAGTGAACAAGGATAGAAAGGAATTGAATCAGGTAAATTATCTCTAGAAAAGACATTGAGAAATATTGTCTTGGAGTAGGGATGAGCTTTCCTCATTTTCCTCAAGATTTCTATGTTGCTTAAGTTACTCATCTCTGATAGCTGACAGTCACGTCTCTCATTCTTGTTATCTCAACTTTGCTATCATAGATAGCATAAATGAGACAAGTAATTGTTTTCTTCAAAGGTGACTCAAATGATACCTCCAGTCGTAGATTTCCAGGCTTTGTAACTCCTACGCTTTCACCACCTAGATCTGCATCTGCTGTGAGGTTGTACATAATGAAGAAGTAGCCATTCTTGTACATATCCATTGTAATTCCATTTGAATCGTCTGTATTAAACATGTTGAGGGCGGTGAAAATAGAACCATATTCACGTGCGAATTTGCCATCTTTGAAATTAGGCTCATATGCTTTGCAAGATACAAATTTCCCATCCTGATAGAGTGCTAGTTTGCTAACATTAAAGTGTTGGAAATTGAATGGATTCTTTTCAAAAGCACCAATGAATGCCTCATTTTCCACAAATGTGATATACACCGCCTTTGGCATTGCAGTGGGAAAAAGATTTGGGTAGGCATGTGAGGATGATCCCGCACCAATTGTGAAGTTTGTCAACACACTGTGATTAACTGGATATATTGCATTGTTTTCCTCAATCCTGTCGCATGCTCGTTGATGACTGACGGGTTCATTGTTACTCGCCTTACATTGAGCACGGCATTACTTATGTTGACTTGATAGTTTGTAGCTCCAAAAGCCATTAACGCGAACTCAGGATTTGCACGAATAAATTTTATTTGCATTTTAACCTGTGATAGCAGATATCTAGATTGACGAAGGAAATCAAGATAGACGGGTCCTTTCAAGTATAATTCCTTTGAATCCGCTGTTAAATCCATTCGTCTTTTCAACCCTGTATTTGAGACATCATCAAATTTCCCTTGCTGATCATCATGCCACCCAGAAACTTGCAAGTGTGACTGTTTAGCTTGCTTTTGAAATTGAGTCATTGTATGTATATATGCTCCATATGGATATGCTCGATCCCCTCCTTCAATCTGTTTGTCATTTAATATTAGATACACATCTGAGAACAGACTGGCAATAGGAAGATTTGCTAATCCCACTTTATCCTTGGATGAATCGATATTTGTACCATCAGTCTTCTTAATTTGTATACACAACTCTAAATCAATGGATTGACAGTCAATATAATCTTGAGGATTGGCAGGTATATCAAAACTGAATAGGCTGCTGGTTACCATCGATATTTGTTGTGGGGACTATGTCTACAATTGTTGAGGAGATGATGTCTGTATAACACGCCCTGATGAGGGGGAGAATCGAAGAAACACAAAGCCGAATTGATACTCTGCATCGTATTAGCTCTACAAATATGTTGTCTTCCTTCGTTTTGACTTGTTTCTAGTAGCTGTGGAATTTCGTTTGCGCTTTCTTGTTTTCACTCGACGTCTAGATTTAGAACGTGCTGCTCTAGTCGGCTTTTTACTTTTCCTGCGTCTTTGCTTAGTAACTCGGCCTGATCCAACTTGTCTTGACTTCCTACGCTTCTTCCGAACTGTACGTCTCGTCTTTGTTAAATCATCTAATGCGTCTATGGCAGATTGCTGCGCGCGCATTTTCATAGATTCACCGATATCCTCACCTTGAAGCGCATCAGCTGCAACATTTGCACCAAAATCTAAAGCCCTGCTTCCAACACGCTTCATGATTGGTACGCCATACTTTTTGAGTGTTGGAAGAACCATACGTCTTAGTGCACCAAATATGCCTCCTCCAACTTGTCGTCTACCTCCAACAAACACGGGATAACCGCTCTGATATGATGGTCTACTGTAAATGCCTGTCATTATGACTATTGAATAACTATGGAAGTCACAATAGCGTAAAGCCTTATTGTCGTGACCTAATATGTAGGGTCAAAACAGTAACACCACCACAGAACGGTACTACTTCTCCTGCATCATCATGAATTGATATGTCAATTCTATTGATGAAATTTCGGCTGATTGGTAGATACATTGTGTTAAAAAATTCTCGATTGATTAGTTGCTTCCTTACGGATGAGAGAGGAAATGTGCGCAGAAGTGGGGCCTCAATGTCGCCAACCCTTGTATATTCAATAATGTTACAATAGACGTATAAGTTACTTATATCACGTTCTAGTGATGGGGCTGTATCGCCTATTGATGTACCTTCATAAATAGTTGATTTTGAGAATCCCAATGTGGTCGTTAACACGCTATCCAGCTTGATAAGAGAATTCTTCCCTACCTTTAGAATCATGCGTTTCTTATGTGGGTCATAAGAAAAGTGATATTCATCTGCATCAAGGTAATCTACACCAAACTCATTTAACTTTGTACACAATTCAGATGGCGTTTTCAAGCTTTCAATGTTCAAATTAACTCTTTTTACAAGTTCACTGGAAGTAGACAATTCATCACCCGATATGTCTTCGCTGTATACGTGGATATCCCATGAAGCATTTGTTGATGCTTTGAGTTTAGAAGAGGACAATTGAACCTTGAATGTATCATTTAATTCTGTCAACCAAGGTGCGCTTTCAAGGCCCTTAAACATCCCAATCATTTCAGATCCAAATTCAATAACAGCGGACTCAGACTTTTCCAATGGTGTCTTTTTAGTAAAAACAATAAATTCTGCCTCCGTTTCAACAGTAAATAAAGTTACTTTCTCTTTCTTATATTCACAAGTCATTAACGTTTCTGGCACTGATCCTTGAAACTTTCTTGCAAAGTCTTCAACACTTCTAATGACCTCAAATTTATTTTTTACTCGGATGCTCCTTTTTTGTAATGCATACAATGGCACAATTCTACATTGAAAATCAGTGACTTTCCTCTCCGAATTCCACCCACGTCCATTGTACCAATACCTTGATGAGAAAGTTGTTCTGGAATACCCAAAAGTATGACTCAAATCCTTACCTAATACAAGAAGAACATGCTTCCCTTCCTTCATCAATTTTGTTGACCCCTTTATGACTGGTTTGTAGAATTTATTCAAAGTCAGCTTGAAGAGATCATTTATTCGTTCAAACATTCTACCGATTTCCTTTTCTGTATCTTGCAAGCTCATTGTGGGAACCTTAGAATTAAAAGTTGACGTTGCAAATGCCTTTTGAATTTTAATCATGTTTTGGACAGATGGTAAAGATGTTGAAAAAGGATGTAAAGTTAGATGATGAAAAGCCCATGTACCATGTAGACTATTTGAAATATGCGAAAGCAATCATCCTTCTCTCGCACTTCTTTATGTAATTCAAAATAGTTGTTCTTTAGCAAACTGATATCGTTGTAATAAGTAATTTCAGTTAGAGCAACTTCATGGGGTCCATGCAGAGTAATTGGATTAGCGAATTCAACAGAGTATAGAGATGGTTTGTTACTTGGGAATATCTTGGGGTTGCTATTGCTTGGAAGAATGATATTGAAGTTAGTAGACATGTTAAAGTCATATATGGAAGAAGTCACATGCTATATTAGCTTAAAAGTTACGAGTGTCTCCCATCTCCACATTTTGTAGATCCTGGTGCGTTATCCAGCTATTGAATGAATCAGGATATCCTTTCCATTTAACTAGATATTTCCTTTGATTGCCATGACCTTTCCCCCTAATTATTTTATCAATCATATACACCTCTTCACTTCTGTCTACTACTTGCAATTCATAAGAGTAAAATTTTCCTTCAATTGGATTGCCATGGTAATCTATTAATTTATACATGGTGGGTCTAAATTTTGTATTTACTTCATCCACAAAAAACTCTTCTTCAGTCCAATTAGGTAGATACCCCTTCTCAAATGTAGACTTAACCTTTGAAATCCGAACTCTATCACCAACATTAATTTTCTTTTCATTGGAAATGTTTTTCGCTTTCTTATCATACAATCGAAGCCATACATCCATCGCATTATCTGGGGTAACATCAACTGGTTTCATCTTAATGATTCGATGGTAGCTTTCATTGTAATTCTTAACAAATTTCTGCAGCTCACCTACCCAAACATGTGTATTTTTTGCAGTGAAATAGCGCCATATTTTTGTCTTCAGTGTGCGATTGAACCTCTCAACCATGGCAGCTTTATAAGCACTTTTGACACTAAACAATTCCACATTATGACTTTTAAGGAGACTTCGAACATGAGAGTTTTCGAATTCCTTCCCTTGATCGGTCTGTATTCTTTGCGGAACACGCCCCTCATCGAAAATGCTCTGAAAAGCCGCTTCAACTTCTGGTCCTCGTTTAGATTTCAGCGCACGTGCCCAAGCATAGCGAGATAAAATATCTATTACGGTTAAGATGTATTTATAGCCATCATTGTACTGTGATATCTGTTGCATGTCAGCCAAGTCCGCTTGCCATTGACTATCTATATTGTTAACAACATATTTTCTTGTTGGAAACCGCTTTCTCGCATTTTTGTGAAGAGTGTAAGTCGGTTGACTCCTCAACCACTTCTTGACTTTCTATATTCCCACACCTGCTGCACGAGCTAGAACCTCCGGACGACTGAAACTTGCGGGATGATTTAAGTCGTAATAAATCTTTCTGAGTTTCACTGCTGTACTCATCGTCTTTGTTCTGATTTGCACGCGTATTACTCGCACAGCAACTGCTAACACAATTGATATCAACCTCTATGCCCTCTTCTCCTTTGCCTTCGAGCGCAGATTTCAAACAACAGCAAAATTTTTGTAACGACATGATATGAGAGAGGCAAGGCTTAATTCATATTTGCTTAATATTTACTATACTCCTTCGCAACACGCATTGAGCGCCTAGTAGCTCTTTTTGGTTGCAGATCATCGGGATCTCCAAGCTCTCGCTTGACCGCCATCGTGGGTGTTTTACTCTTTGATCCATCTTGTAAGTGACCCTTATCCAATTCATTCACAGTCGGTCCTCCAATAATATTGTGAGGTACATTTTGATCAGATAAAATTTTCTGAAAATATGACCACCCTTGTGGTGCACCTAGTTTTCGCCTTACATCTCTGACAGCATATTGTAGAAGGTCATCTATGTGACTATTTCTAATAACATCACCAGTTGTTTCATCTATTGTCTCCCCTCTCTCATTGAACTTCACATGTGGATCAATGAAGTCAAATAATCGCTCAGCGCGCACACGATATGGTCGAGGTGTTGACAAGGTTATAAATCGTCGCAACTTGTCACGAATCTGTCGCCTCTCGTCAATGTTTTCAGCTGCTAACTGCATTCGTCGATAGGGATCCTTAATCTTCTGAATTTCCATATCCTTTTGTGTTAGTTCCTTAAGTTGATTCGTAATAGGTTGATCTATATTTTTGACTTCCTGTGCACTTTGTAATGTAGTCAATTGTACATACTCCTCTTGAGGAATGACTACCATCTTTGAATACGACATGTTTGAAAATAATAAGGCAACAAAGTACATTGCTTAAAACTAACTGTGAACCGAGAAAACTGTCATTGGTTCAGCGGAATTAGGTATGATATTTGTTCGAAATCGAAGTCGTTCCGGACATTCCTGGGTTAGATCAATAAATAGATAACCATGTGGTTTCTTTGTTACATCTTCATATATTTTTGAAAGTACTTTAGGTTGTTGAGGTAATATCTGTCTACTGAGATGATGTATCTGACTGCTATCTCTTGGATTTTTAAATATTGCCAAATAATGTGTATTCAAACTTCTAGTTCTTTGCTCTTTCCCTCCATCGAAGATGTTTTGGGTGATGTAGATAATAAAAGCTTCCCTATGATGTGCAGTTTGAATGAACATTTCAGTTACATCCTTTGAAGATTTGCTTTCTCGTAATAGAGCATCTAATACTAGTAAGTCACCTGCTTTGATATCCTCAGTTGATGGCAACCCTTGCTTCACCTCATAACCTTTCTGGCGAAGTGCAGAATGTAGTTGTGGTTGAAATATTCCATAATACCATTTGACTCTCTTAATTTCCTTGTTAAACATTTCATTTCTATATTGTAGCAATTCAGTTACAAATGTAGTTTTACCGGACTGACTTGGTCCAGCGACACACATTGTGCGATCAGTGAATAGACGAAAATCTGTCATCTTATAATTCCATTAACATTAAACTCATCATCCCGCTAATTTTGCTTAGAACAACAAAACAGACACATGTTCCAGATCAAGTTTATTTACATTCAGAATAGAAACTTTCAAGTTACATTTACAAATTAAAACATTTACAAATTAAAACATTTGTGTTTCCTCATCACAATTAGGATTATAGAAAGTTTTCAAGTCAGCATCTTGGCGCTTCAACTTCAATTTAGGATTCCCATCTTTAGATTTCCGACCTCGCTTTTTGCTCTCTTCCTTCCCATCACTTGAAGCAGTCTTATCAATGTTAATTAAACATTTATCAATTGGTAGTGGTTCATAGACTAGTTGAAGAACCTTCATTTGTAAAGATGCGACTTTACCAGTCGAACCATGTGAGCCAATATAAAGTCCGGTAACGTGCACTAAGCCCATATAGCGGCCCCGTTTGAGATCCTCACATTCCATCGCGTTTGTAAAGAGATCGAATGCTTGAAAATGATCCGATAGTTTTAAAAACAGTGTATCGAATTCCGGCAATTCCTTATAACCAACTCCTTCCTCTAATGCCTTTCTCCAATGAGTGGGAGCACTTTCAGGCAGCTCAACACATTCTTTCGCGAAAGAGTCAATAGTTTTAAGAATCACCTGTTCCCATTTTGGAAAAGTCACTCGCATTTGTCTCATATTGCTATACCCTGATGTAGACATACCATTACTGTGGAAGAATGGAACTTGAAGATAAAAGCCATCATCACCATAATTCAAGGTTTGAAAGTAGAATGTATTTCCAATCCCCTGCACCTTTCGTGTCGGACGAAGCTTCAAGAGATCTTGCTCAAAAGCGTCACCTTCCTCTCTGATTGTATACATTTTCTGAGTCATGTTTCAACAAGTACTAATTCGGAGCTTTCAACCACCGCAAATGAATTGTCACTTGAAAGTGGTAAAATATCATTAAAGCGTCTTCCTTATATACACCTATATATGACTCATCAATCAAAGTGATGACGTGTCACTTTATGATTCGCTAACCTTATATTAACATTGCAGCAGTTGCTGCAATCCTTCCAAGCGGACTATTGATTACACCATTAATACTGTTTCCAATATCATTTAACATACTTAGAAACCCACCACCACCGCGCTGAATTAAGTTTCGCCTTTTCTTATCACTACTCCTTGGATTTGAAAACTTTTTTATGCTATTCAAAGAGCCAGCATTCAATAGAGGCTTGTAAATAGGTAGACATTTGTGTATTGCAAAAGCTAAATCACGAATGAAATCATCACTTGAATTTTGAATCAATTTACACTTCTTCTTATTATCATGTATCCTGTTTAACTTTCGCAACGCCTTTTTAAACTGACTTGAAGGTTTGAAGGACCGTTTCGATTGACGAGAAGATGCCTTCCGTTTTACAGACATTTTTATTCTAATATGGAAATAGATAATACAATTACAATTTTTGCTTAGTACTTACAACATTATACACAAAAGTTTACAAGCATTCACACAGAGTTTGTTGCTGGTACGTATAAAATTACATAAAACACTTAACAAGTTGTAGAGGGAAACTGATATACACTCACATCGGCTAGAGTCTCATTTGTAGCAGTTATGAGCTGCTCAATGTCTTTCATTAGATGTTTTGAAATAGGACAGCACATACAGCAAGGCTTTAAATGGAAAGTCTTTAAAATATTGGCATAGTATGCCCGCAAACTGATTACCTCAGAATGTCCTTGAGCAGCCACATTGATGCTTACTGATGGCGGTCCACTGAACAAGTCCAGTTTGCACTTCTCACCCTTCTCGTCATAGTAGCTGGAGGTGATAATGTCATGGAGACATGTGTTGAGTTTCCGTTGGATACTGCTGCACCAACAGCGAGAGTATTCCGGTACAATCTCCGTTTGAGATAGTGGGCGAAATACTTCATTGAGCCAAAATCTTGCAACTCGCGTAAGAGCGTTGTTCACGACTCTCATTAGCATTCTCTGCACCACAACGTCCTCTCCGCAGCGGAAATACTTCACTATTTCCTCCATCAGATCCACCAAATCCGCTTTATAACCAGTTATATTCACGGCAGAATAAAATATATTGCCCGTGAAGAGTTGACTTCGGTAAATTATTGAAATGGGAATGTTGGTAGTGAACGACATGCTGATTGACATTGTATTAGCCTCAAATTATGCTTGAAATAGAACGGTACAATGTCCTCCTTATATAGAAAAGTCAAACAAAGACACAATAGTGACCAATCACAGACCTGCATGATGACTCATCATGCACGATATACAGTGACTGTTGAAGATATTTCTTCATCGCAAAGGGGACAAGATGAAGTTTCAAAGGGTACATAACATGTAGAACACATAACGCTATGAGAACATGGCAAAAAGAGAAGGGATCGTTCCTGTTTAAAACATTTAACGCAGTTCCGTTCACATAATAATTTAAATGTCTCTTGTTCTAATTTCCTTCTGAAGTCACTTTTATTGGGAGAACTTTTTATTAAAACACTGTCAGATGTCTCCTTCTTTCCATATCGTTCCAATTTGATCCTCCTAATTTCACTATCATTGCAGTGTAGCATGGAGAAATCCTCTATCCACCTACGATCCAAATTGTGATTCATAGCATGCTCATCTAGATCCATTAGTCGATCAACTAAATCACCAGCGTTGATATTTTCACTGAGATTTGTTACAGTTTCTATGGCTTTGAACGAATATCCAAGGTCTCTTGCGACAACCCACGACGTTGGGATACTAGTCATCATTATGTATGTCATAACTATCTCATATATATAGCATAGTTTGTCTACGTAAAAGGAAAATCAATGTGTCATCTTGATTACAATGGTTGCAATAGTCACAATAGTCGCAATTGAGCAAACCCATTCAAAATCAAACAACGGACGTCTATCGGTACGTACCCAAGTGCTCAGAACCAAACCACACAAGTTCGATCATAGACGTTCCGAAACACAGTGTACCAAACACATGTACCTATCCAGTAAAACAGATCTCATACAAGTTCCTCTTGATAACACTGAATTATACATGTACCTATCCATGTGCCTATCGATAACTAAAGTATACATGTACCTATCCATGTTCCTATTGATAACACTAAACTTTACATGTACCTATCCATGTACCTATTGATAACACTAAACTTTACATGTACCTATCCATGTACCTATCCGTGGCAAGTAGGGCACAGTTTTCACTACTAATAGCCAAATTCTCATTGTAATATTCGGATTCTCACTAAATTTGTTGATAGTCATGAATTCTACAGAGAGAGTTGAGTGTTCATCAATATCCAATCATAGTCTTCATCTGAATATATTTTCTTCCAAATTGATAGTACTGCATTAATTTGCTGTATTACCGCTCTCATCTTCAACATCTTTTTCAGAGAAGCTACTGAACGAATGTTCCTCAAACTTATCATACAATATCAGTGAATTATGCTTTACGTCATGTGCCATTTCCAAGGCTTTTTGACGCATTGCACACCGCACAGCCGACAAAACAGCAATTTCGCTCCATTGCCGTAATGCTTTTTTTGCCACGATAAGGACCGTACTAGAATGGGTTCAAATTTAGGCATCTATTTCTCATCTAGTCCCTTTAAACAATTAAATATCTTTGTATATAACCCAGTCAAAAAAATTGCTGGGCCATTAGTGGATTAATGGCATAGCCATGAGTGGCCCATGAATGGGAGCGACACAAATGCCATTGATCAGCCATGAACGAGGCAGTCATTCCCCATTAAAACGTCAGGAATTACTCAGCCACCTCTCTTCATTCGCCATGAATTAGCCACGATGCCTTGCAAAACCCAGTCATTATACGGGCACACCAGTGAACATCCAGTCATTCCATTAAAACACCAGGAATTACCCAGCCATTTATCATCACTCGCTATGAAATAGCCACGAAAACCCCAGTCATTATACATACATCCAGCTATTTACCAGGAATAAACCAATGACGCCATTAATAGCCCAATAAGCATAATTAGCGGATTCCCATTGCGCCTTACAAAATCCAGGCATGCCAGTAAGTATCCTTTTGTTTACTACGATTCAGCCAGGATGTGGTCATCCCCGTACTTTCACTCTAACTACATTAAAAAAATCTCAATATGGAGCCATGATAGCACCTAAAGACCAAGCCTTTCGCTATCGTTCAGTACCAAGGCATATAAAAAAGGAAAGAATTCCAAATCTAGAAAAACATGTTCTTAATTGCACAATCTGGTACAGCAAGAGTAGTAAGATAACAAAGGTGTGCAAACTGACACAAACTTGACAATAATGCGCAGTCTCATAAAGTCGTGACTATATAAAGCAGTCTTGATAATAAAATCGTGATACATGTACAAAATGTGATGCATCTGATACATGTACAAAACAGACGATTCAAAAATTAACAAACCTAATAACACACTTGTACAAACTCTCTTAGTGTCAATGCATGCATATATCATGAAAGGACGAAGTGGTGCAAGCGACACTTTTACGAAAATGAGGTTTTTTCACATTTGGAATGAACAGTTTAGTATTCATTCATTTTGATATCCAACTTGTTTCATACTACTTATTTGGGAGAGTCATCTCGCTAGTATATAAATTGGCAAATTTTGACTTTTTTCAAAAGTGCTCAAATAATTTTTTGGACCACGGGAACGTAATCTGAGTAGTTCTAAAAGAAGTCAAAATTTTGCCAATTTATGTACTACCGAGGTAACTCCTCCATGTAAGTAGTATACAACAAGTTGGATATCAAAGGGAATGAATATTTGCTAATAAGCATCCTATAGCCAAGCGGAAATTGCACTGATTATCTAGAGAATTTCATGATTCGCTTTATAATGGAAGTCTTCATGAAAAAGTCGACATCTTATTGTGATTTCTTGGCTAAAATTTCATATTTCTAATTTATGAAAGCAATAGCAGGTCATTGAGTTGCCAATTTAACAAATATTAAATCTCCAAGGCTGTCATGACAAGGAAAATCTGTAAAATACCATAATTTCCTTCTGCATAGCTGTCATTATCAGTCAATTCCGATTGTAATTTCTTCAAAACTGCATAAATGTGTATATCTCACATTTGGAAACAATTCCGACTGCATCTCCCTTGAGTTCATTTAATAAAATCGAAAGTGTATACACATTAGTTGAGTTCATGTCCGGTGTAAGTGTAGGTGTTAGTGTTTACTCCGTTTACCCGAACCCAGACTTAACCCCGGAGTTAACTCCAGCGTCGGTGTAAACTCCGGGGTTAAACCGGTTATGTTTGAATGAACGACATTTGGCAGCGCTTTCATAAAATCGAAATTTATTTTCAGTCACCCCGAAAGTAGACTTGAATCAGACAAATTCCATCAGGAAGCAAAAGACAAATGATTTGGGTGCATTTTTCATCATTCTCATTACAATTCCGCGGAGAAAGCTGAACAAACGAAGGATGTTAAAGCAAGAGTATCGTTTATGCAGTTTAATAAAGGAAAGATTGGTGATTTCTTAGACGGACGAGCTTGAAGAGCTGTGTATCTTTCTAAATTTTTACTGCCAATTTGTTAAATTTCTCCGACTGTTCCCTTGCATGCTAATGCTGAGATGTCATTTCGAGGAAGGCCCTCCTACGTGGGACATCTGCATGCAACGATATAGTTTCGGTTAATTGTGTCAACGATTGTGCGATTGATCCCAATGTTGTCGCTGAAGATGCTCAAAGAAGAGGAAATGCATTGAATCGGTGATTCCAATTTGTGCCCTGTCCTTTGAGAGCACTGGAGCTATGACGGAGACAGACGTAGGAAAACGGACGAAAGTCGCTATACCATGTGACTCTTTCTAAGACTGCGCTACCAGCGTCCACTTGAATGCCACCGTCCTCATGGGTGCTGTTTTCTGTGCATCTTGTTGCTTCTTATGCGATTAATGATTGATCTTTGATGTCATTGTAATTTTGATTCGCTTATCTGTATCGAGCGATTTTTGTTCACAATAAATACAATTGACTGAAACTCCATTTTATTCATCTTTTCCCTTTTTTCTACAAAAATTCCGATGTATCAAAGGAAAATGCAGAAGTACAGAATGTGCATAAGGTACATGCGGAACTATACAGCTCTCTTGTTGGAAGTACAGACTTACATTAAAGCCTAAAAAGTCTACTTGCATCCGATAACACAATATGTCACGATATATCGAAGTTGATGAACATTATGGTTGAGCAAAGTTGTCAATTTCTTATATAGTGGATCACGTGAGGAAGGAGTATCTGAGGACAATGATGAATTAAGTAGGCCTAATCCGCTTTCCAAATGCCTTAATGTAAATACCGGTACAAATACTGGTATGTCATTCAGATTACTCGTCTTGGCAAACAGGTAATTTTATTGTAAATGGGATAAATATCAACTAAGTTAGAATCATAGACAGCGGATATCAGCACTGAGGTCTACAAAATATCCAATGAAAAATCAATATATAATCAATGGATAATCAACCAAGTTGCTGATGACGTGTGCGCGGTGACACCGTCCATCAGGTCCTAGGTTGCAATTAACCATCTTCATGCGAGCATATGGCAGTCAATCTCCAAGCTACAGTTCTGAGATGACACGTGCCACACGGATGCATTTGAAATGACTGTGTATGCCTGCCCCACGCGCGGTTTGTGCACGTCTAGAAGACTGAATTAGGTTTGCAATAATTGTCATCGCATAACTTCACTCAGCTTTATGCTATCTTTGGCTAAATAAAAGCAAATATACCATAGCTTCGGTTGAATTCGCTTAAAAATGTCATATGTAGCTGATAGCTAACTCAGGAGCAACCGACTCCGGGCACAGATGCCGTAAGACCGCTACGCAGGGGGGCAGGATCGAGTAGGTCAACACGAAATTCACTTTCGGATACAGGGCAGGGTGCAGGAAGATATGTACATTTAGACAGCATTATGAATGAGCTGATGCGACGAGTATAGACAGGCCTACACAAAGACAATGGACAGGTGGGCGGACCGATTTCTAGTTTTTTGCAAGTCGAGCTCCTTGATTGCCCGCAGCATTTCTCATATAATCAAGGCTTGAGTTTCCGATTTCATCATTTCAGATAAGAAAATTAGCAAAGGTTCAGGAAATTAACTAGAAATTATGTCACGCACAAGTACGATTCAAAAATGTACAAAGTTTCTTTATTATTGAGAGTTGTTTCCATAGAACAGGAGCGAAAATCGCAATTCATTGATTCACCATGCACAATTTTCATGAAAAAAAGCAATATTCAATGATATTTTGGTGGTTGTGAAATATGATCTGATAGCGCTTTATTATTTCATTATGTTGACATACATCACTGCGTTGTTCAACCAATAGAAAAATTTCATCAATATGCAGAACTTAACATTTTGCACTTTACACCGGACATGAACTCGACAAGGAGTTATCCGCTTGGGGTTAACTTTTGCATGGTCCGAGTTATCTATGTAGCAGTAGGATTTGATGCTGGAAATGTGTATTTTTATATAATTCGGTAAATGACTTAAATTTTAAGATTTTTATCACGTTGTGAAATTCAGCTGCTATCCTATACTTTGCATTTGAAAAAGAGTTCGATTCCTTTAGTTCAGGTTAACTCTACACCGGGAGTTTACTCCGGGGTTAACTCAAGAGTTCACTCCGGTGTAAGTGTTTACTCGACCTGAGTTCATGTTCGGTGTTAGGGTAACACTTACACTTACACCGGAGTTAACTCTACACCGAGAGTTTACTCCGGGGTTACACCTACACTTACACCGGAGTTAGTGTTTACTCCGGAGTTAACTCCAGGGTAGTGTAAACTCAACCAGAGTTCATGTCCGGTGTTAAGTTTACAATTACCCCGGAAGTAGTAAGTAAAACTCCACTTCTGGATAGCGCAAGATGGCCGCCATCGCTGAGTCCCCCCCCCCTCTGGCACGGCAGAGTGTCGTGGTCGGCCGCCGTGGTGCTTCGTGTCTGAGCCCCCCCCCCCTCTGGAACGACAGAGGTTGTGGTCTGTCGTGGTGTGCCGGCCAGGTGGGTTCACGTTCACAACATGTTCGCTGACTCCCCCCCCCTCTGGAACGACAGAGTGTGAGACTCGGGTGAGTTGGTCCGACCGCCTGGTTGACGTGGGCGACCGTCTAGGTTGACGTGGGCGACCGCCAGGATTAGTCTTGAGGCTATAGTGTGTGATGTTTTTGGTGCAATCTGCTGAATGTTGGGTTGTAAAATGGGTTGTTTCGAGTGGAAGGAGTGGTCGGATGAGAAAACGGAGGTCGGATTCGTGTTCAGCGTGAAATTCTGCATCGGTAGGGTGAGTTTCAAGTCAATCGGTGAGAAAAAATTTTCAACATTTTTCGAAAAACGACAGAGTTAGAATTTGGGACGTTTTGGTGTGTAGCGTCCAAACGAAGCATCGGATGAGAAAACGGAGGTCAGATTCGGATTCAGCGTGAAATTCTGCATCGGTAGGGTGAGTTTCAAGTCAATCGGAGAGAAAAAATTTTCGGCTGACGTCCCCCCCCCTCTGGACAGCTTGCTTCGATTTTGGCTTCCAGTGGACGGATTTTGTCGTGCGATAGCTCGTTTGAAAGCTAAGAGTGAGACAAATTCAGTGAAAGAATCGGCTTGTTCCTATCTGTCTTCGTTCAAAAGTTAGAGCGGTAACAAGATTTTAGGTCGGAGCTCGCTTACCTGAAAAAATCCTAAGTGTCAGAGTGACTTTGTATGGGTAAAATTTTGAAAATTTTCCAAAGTGTGGAATTTCGACCTGGGACCGTCACCAAAACATTTTTCATCAAATTTCACTGACCCCCCCCCCCGACAGCAATCTTCTAACTTTGGTTCTAGTGGACGGATTTTGTCTTACAGCTACTCGTTTGAAAGAGGAGAAAAAACTGCTCGACAACATTTTTTGTTGCGAGTCAATCGGACCAACCGTTCAAAAGTTAGAGCGGTTACAAGATTTTAGGTCGGAGCTCGCTTACTTGAAAAAATCCTAAGTGTCAGAGTGACTTTGTATGGGTAAAATTTTGAAAATTTTCCAAAGTGTGGAATTTCGACCTGGGACCGTCACCAAAACATTTTTTCATCAAATTTCACTGACCTCCCCCCCCCCTCTGGACAGCTAGCTTCGATCTTGGCTTCTACTGGACGGATTTTGTCGTGCAATAGCTCGTTTGAAAGCTAAGAGTGAGACAAATTCAGTGAAAGAATCGGCTTGTTCCTATCTGTCTTCGTTCAAAAGTTAGAGCGGTTACAAGATTTTAGGTCGGAGCTCGCTCACCTGAAAAAATCCTAAGTGTCAGAATGACTTTGTATGGGTAAAATTTTGAAAATTTTCCAAAGTGTGGAATTTCGACCTGGGACCGTCACCAAAACATTTTTCATCAAATTTCACTGACCTCCCCCCCCCTCTGGACAGCTAGCTTCGATTTTGGCTTCCAGTGGACGGATTTTGTCGTGCGATAGCTCGTTTGAAAGCTAAGAGTGAGACAAATTCAGTGAAAGAATCGGCTTGTTCCTATCTGTCTTCGTTCAAAAGTTAGAGCGGTAACAAGATTTTAGGTCGGAGCTCGCTTACCTGAAAAAATCCTAAGTGTCAGAGTGACTTTGTATGGGTAAAATTTTGAAAATTTTCCAAAGTGTGGAATTTCGACCTGGGACCGTCACCAAAACATTTTTCATCAAATTTCTGTGAATGAGGGGGGGGCGGGGGGGAGGTCAGTGAAATTTGATGAAAAATGTTTTGGTAAAGGTCCCAGGTCGAAATTCGGAAGTTTTAAATTTTTCAAAATTTTCACCACACTGGAGCTCTCACACTTAGGAATTTTTTCACTTGTGGCATGTTACATGGACATGTGCTGGCGGACCAACTTCCCGTGGTCATATGAGAATGGTTCAGGTGTCATATGATAGAGAATGATGAGACGAATCGTTTGCAACAAACCGCATGTCGCTACGATGAATACTTTCGGAGATAGAGCCATTTTAAGTTTTCTTCCGAGCATATATAAACCCCCGACAACGTAAGTCTGATCACTTCATCGAAAGACGAGGTAAGCGACGGTCGTCGCTCTGAGCTCCCGATATCGGGTGTTTCAAAGGACTCTATCTTTTGAAGTAGGCAAGCTATCTTGCTACTTCAAAGTTTGTATGATAGAGTTTGATAGTGTCTTTACTACTGATAAAATTTTTTTTTTAAAAAAAAGTAGTATGAGTAGTAAAATGCGGAATTTTTTAAAAATTCTTAATTTTCAGTTTTTTCAAAGTTTTAACATATAGACTAAGGTTTTCAAGTATCCTGAGTTCAAATCTGCTATCAGATTTGAAATTTAACTAAGTCTAAGGCAGCTTTGAGGGGTTAGATCCCAGCTACTGATCACTACCTTTGACTCGGCGTTCCTGTTACCACTTCGGGGCAGTGACAATGATGTCTTCAGCTGTAAAGAGCGGGTATCGGGGAAGATCTCTCACTTCCCTAGTGATCAGTACAAGGCCTTCGGGCTGTCGACGGGATCGAGTGCCACTCACTACACTCACATCTATCATTCCTCACTAAGTGTTGATATTATGTTGAATGTTGACTAAGTTGAATGTTGAATGATGATATTATGTTCTAGGCTGTATACTACATTCAAATCTGCTATCAGAAATTTAACTAAGGCAGCTTTGAGGGGTTAGATCCCAGCTACTGATCACTACCTTTGACTCGGCGTTGCTGTTACCACTTCGGGGCAGTGTCAATGATGTCTTTAGCTGTAAAGAGCGGGTATCGGGGAAGATCTCTCACTTCCCTAGTGATCGGTACAAGGCCTTCGGGCTGTCGACGGGATCGAGTGCCACTCACTACACTCACATCTATCATTCCTGACTAAGTGTAATGCTTTAGGAATATGACTGTACTACATGATTCAAAACTTATACTAATTTCATTATCTTACAGTTAACGAGAAATCTGAGTACCGACAGCAAAAATGGTGAACAATGATAGAAATAAGAAGTTTCACATTAAAATGTGTGTATGCGGTCGAATCAACCGCCGAGACGGTCTCAGGGACCACATAAGGAAGGCAGGGGCCGACCACATGGTTATCCTGAATAGGGTTGCCTGTGTGAAGTGCAGGGTGCTGTTGGTTGTTGGGCAGGAGGCCGAGTTTTATCGGAGGCATGGTGAGTGTACAGGAGGGTTGGTGACCGATTTGAGATTTGTGGAGTTGATGAATGCTGAGAAGGAGCGAATGTTGGAGAAAGAGGCCAAGAATGTTGTTGAGAATGCTAGTGGGAATGTTGTTGAGAATGCTAGTGGGAATGCTGTGGAGAATGCTAGTGGGAATGCTGTGGAGAATGAGGTAGAGAATGCTGTGGCCGGTTTGAAGGCTGACAAGTGGCGGAAGAGAGTGTTTGAGAGTGATGATGAGGATGATGTGGATTTGGATAGGGAGCGAGTGAGGAAGTGTGTGAGGAAGTT
The DNA here is from genome assembly GCA_907163375.1 of Prostheceraeus crozeri. Taxonomy (NCBI): domain Eukaryota; kingdom Metazoa; phylum Platyhelminthes; order Polycladida; family Euryleptidae; genus Prostheceraeus; species Prostheceraeus crozeri. The sequence goes on along the minus strand of CAJQUW010011893.1, from coordinate 395,620 downwards.
GAGCTCTTCGTCATCGGAGGTGTCAGACATCGTCATCACCGACCCCCCGAAGAGCTCATCTTCCCCAATAGTGAAGGGTGGTGGGGTACGGAAGCAGTCGGCGCGGTGGGATGAGGACATGGAAAAGAAGCATGTGTCGCAGCAAGCGGCACATGCTTTGTTGGTAGATCGCTACGAAAGTTTGAAGAAGGTGAATGAGAGAACGTTGAGTGAGTTGAGTGAGCTGAAAATGAAGGAGGTGAAATGTAAGGAGGTGGCAGATGAGAATATCCGTATGAGGCGTGTTGTGAAAGAGTTGAAGGAGAATGTGCGAGTGTTGGAAGACAAGAATGATGAGTGTGAGAAGAGGGCGAGTGCTGCGGAGAGGAGAATGGGAGAGGCAGAAGCGAAGTTTGAGGAGATGATGAAGGAGATGAGTGTGTTGAGAGCGAGGAATGTTGAGTTGGAGAGGACTGTGGCTCGGCGGGGTGATGAGAGGCAGGCCTGTGAGAAGTTGGAGCGCATGAGGGATGAGTGGGAAAGTGTGAATGAGGATCGTTTGTTTGAGTTCCACATCCCTATTCGGGATAACCATCTGGCCGGCGAAGTCCTCGTCAATAAAAGCCTGGACGAAAGTATTGTATGCTATCATGGACATCCGAGTAAGAAATGCCTCCACGCCACACTAAGAATGCGCGGGCATCTGCACAAATTTTCAATCAGGAAGCCCGCGAGACTGCCTAAGGATGACTAACTTGGTAAGTGAAAAGCAAATAAGATAGTATATCCTATTCTAATACATATCATTTTCATTGCAGATCTTTGCCTGCCTTCACCACCCCATCAATTTACTCCCGAGAACGAACCATCGGCTCTCTTAAGGGCCACCTAGGGGCAAGACATGATAGAACCTCCACGCGGTTTGCCCTGGGCAGTCTTCGGACTGGCGAATACTATCATTAAGTTGAATCTGCTATCAGTCAACTTGAACGTTGCGTCGCGTTAGAGGGGTATATAAACCACTGCCTCTCATTTCATTTCATTTCAATCATGCAGACGCCGAACAGTCAAGTCAGCTCTCCTCGCGGACCGCAGTTAAGGCCGCGAAATTTATTTGAGGAGTTTGTCAGGCTAGAGGAGCAAGACAGAGTTTTTAATAATCTTGCTCGGATTGGCAATCCGATGACAGCAACTGCTGTCAATCCAACGGAATGGCGCTACATTCCACTTTTTAGCCATGTGCCAGCTAGTGTGGAAGTCGACAGTGCTACCAAAGAGAGAGTCAAAGACTCTCTCAGCAGAATTGGTAGGGTGTAAGATGACGTTACTCCCGAGAACGAACCATCGGCTCTCTTAAGGGCCACCATGGGGCAAGACATGATAGAACCTCCTCGCGGTTTGCCCTGGGCAGTCTTCGGACTGGCGAATACTATCATTAAGTTGAATCTGCTATCAGTCAACTTGAACATTATGCAGTCGATTGCTATCCCTGAAGCATTCTGATTCGCTGTTGAGCAATTCATTGTTGAAAACCCTATATAAGCCAGAAGATTGTAGCGCTTCTCATTCAATTTGAAGTCACGATGGAAGCGACATCTACCCACAACATTCCCGTCTTCACCGATGAAGACAACGGCATTCCCGAGTTCGTCATCCTCGACGAGTGGGATGAGGAGGATGAGAAGAAGGGGAAGATCAAGAGGATCATTTGGACGGATGAGGTGTGGACTCCTAAAACCACCCGCATCCGAAAGGTGCCAGATGCACCAGCACGGCTTAGGCGGTATAGGGTATACGAGAACCTAACCGTCATACCTATTGACTATTCAAGCCAATAGTCAAATTCACGTCCCCCGAGAACGAACCATCGGCTCTCTTAAGGGCCACCATGGGGCAAGACATGATAGAACCTCCTCGCGGTTTGCCCTGGGCAGTCTTCGGACTGGCGAATACTATCATTAAGTTGAATCTGCTATCAGTCAACTTGAACGTTGCAAATGAAGTTCGGTGTAATACTTCCTTTCGACGGGCGTTCCTGTAAAGGGCGGCGGTGAAACCCGTAGCTATGTATACCGCAAGGGACATTCGGCAATGGTCAATCTTGTTAAACCTCTCTGCGTCATGTTTGCAAGTGATTGCCTCTGTCTCAACGTAGTATGCATTCGCGCCAGGGCGACATTTAGCCAACTGTCGAAGGTTGCCTAAAACTTTCCATTGCATACGCTATGAGAACCATGAGTTCTACCTGTCTCTATCAATGAGACGAATTGATGAATGGAATGAAATGGGAGGACACTCACGCGCCACACGCAACATAACACACTTCTCTCTTCCGTAGTCTAACAAGCTCTTTACACATGGATCGCAGTCGATTGCTATCCATGTATCAGAAGTGTAAGCTATCTTAATTTATTTGACACTATTTCATCTACCATCATCGCCCATATGAAATGTTTTAAGATTTACAAGTTAGACTAAGCGTGCTACTATTTCCAAATGAAAAAGTATACATGGTTAAATCATCCACTTAAGCCCATCCGTAGTCTAACAAGCTCTTTACACATGGATCGCAGTCGATTGCTATCCCTGTATCAGAAGTGTAAGCTATCTTAATTTTATTTGACACTATTTCATCTACCATTATCACCCATATGAAATGTTATAAGATTTACAAGTTAAACTAAGCGTGCTACTATTTCCAAATGAAAAAGTATACATGGTTAAATTATTCACTAAAACCCCATTCAAGTAAGTCAGTATGAAAGCAAAGATAATACGAAATAAACATTTATTATGGCATGTATTTCAAAAGGTCTTCATCGTCAATATCGTCCCAGAGTCTGACTTCACATAGATCACAAAAACAGTTGAGCTGCTTTAAACGTTCTTCTGCAGCGTCCCTCACTTTCTCAATGTACGCCCACTCCGCCACGGTTCGCGGTTGGGAGTTAGGGGTGTACCACTCCCATATTTGATGTAAGTGCGACTTGCTGGTCATCTCCATCACCCCTTCGGCATCATATTGTAAATATTTCCACCGTATGCCTGCTAGGTCGGGCAACTCCTCTTCATCGTCCTCCAATAATGATAACTTTCGTATATTGTCGAGATTGTATGTCTTCTCCACCTTCGCCTTTCTTGGTGCATTTGGTGTAACGAGCACCTTTGCTGATGTACATGGAGAGGAGAACTCCAATGCGGTATTTGGTGTTGTTGGAGGACTTGTCATGTTGTCTTTGAAATGCTGACTTTGAATAATGATAACTTTAACATTTTTCTAATTCTTAAGTATACACAAGCAGCCAATCAGAATGAACATCCAATGAATGAAGAGAATGAAAGTATATAAGCAAAGTGACATTCATTTCATTTCATTTAATCTGTGAATCATACAAGTGACGAACGCACGATCTCTCTCTTTGACTATTATTCTGTCTGATCATATTTCATTAAAATGGTAAGTTAAAGATTTCCTCTCTCATCTCCCTCAAACGTGTGACTAATAGCATCTTCCTCAATTTCAGGCATCAACTTCATCACCAACGCCCTCTCTTCTCGAGGAAAGTTTAGAGTTATTGAGTCAAGGTAGGTTGTAACACTACACTGAGGCTTGAACAGAGATGAAAGAATGATTTCTCTTTCAGGTGATGTGAGTTCCAGCTCAGGACTCTCGCGACAAGGCAACGAGTGGGAATGTGCCGACTGCGGACATATGTTTACAAGGAAGCACAGTCTCCTTCGACACATCAAACAACGTGTGTGTCAACGCAAAGCGGCGTCAATCTCCGGAGGTGAAGTTGATTCTGACGATGACATCTCCTTTCCTTGCGATTTGTGCCCTCTTTCTTTTGATAGTCACTTTCAGCGATCTTCGCACAGACTTCAACACACGCATGCAAATGATCACTACACCAACGGTACCTCTACCATCTCCCTCATTAATGTTTCACATAATAATTTAGTACGCGACTACTGCATGGAGTCCAATACTCAAATTGTAGATTTTCCTGAGTGGCTCCTTCAAAATTCTAACATTATCGAAGCGCTCTTCAACAATTTAGACAATTTTAGAATGAAGGCGCTCATCTACCTCAAACTAAAATATATTAAGATAGATTTTCAAACGGGTCAAGTGACGGAGAGAATACAGTTTCATGTTCCTTCCTCTTCCGCAACCGAAGTTGTAGACTGCGAGTCTTGGCTAAATTTTCACATTCAATGTTTAAAATCAAATGTAGATAAATTCAATCAACGCGACAGCGCTCTCATTTTTGATGGTGTGGACTCAGCCATATTCAAAATTTCCCTATTAGAAAGTCATGCAGCTCGAGGCACATTTAAACTACCAAAAACGTTGTATAATAAGAAAGCTGTCATCAATGTTGATTGTAAATCACAGTGTTTCAAATATGCAGTCCTATCCATCCTTCACTATAATGATATCAACGCGAATCGAAATCGCACCTATAGCTATAGACAGTGGGAGGATGAACTAGACTTTGAAGGTTGTGATAGTAACAACATGAAAATCAAAGATGTAGAAACGTTCGAAAAACATAATAAGATTAAAATTGTCGTTCACGTGTGGGAGAAGGGGTTGAAGGGTGCCCGCTATAATTCACGTTCAACTTGTTATGAACGTGTAGTCAACCTCTTATTAGTAAAACAAGATGATAGCGAGGAATGGCACTACTGTGGTATTCCCAAAATCTCTCGCTTGTACACTCACTTGGGGCACTCTAAAAGAGGTGAACATTTTGTATGCGACCGCTGCATCCGCTCCTTTTGGAGTAAAGATAAATTTGAAACTCACTATGAATGGTGCAAGCGAGGTAAATTACAAATGGAACGCATGCCCAAAGATAAAATATTTTCACATAGGGATAATGGTGACGAATTAAGTCCCCTGCGTGTCATTTACGCAGACATAGAATGCTACATTGATGATATCATCCACAAGCCAGCAGCCATATCCTGCTATGAAGTATGGCATGACCACTTTAGGAATAGACAAAACAAAATGCATACTTGGCAAGGTGAAGATTGTATTTCAAAATTTCTAGAATTTCTCGATAAAGCTGCTAAATTTCAACAATCATATGATTCCCAATTGCAGCGTAAGTCACTACATATGTCAGATGAAGACAAACAAAAATTTGAAAGTTGCACATCCTGTCCTAAATGTCATAAAACGTTTGATGATGATAAAATTAAGAAAGTGCGTGATCATGATCACATCACTGGTAAATTTAGAAACGCACTCTGCTCCAAATGTAACTTTTCACTTAGGTTGAGACGTCGTGTACTACCCGTCATTTTTCATAACTTTAAGGGCTATGACAGTCATATGCTCATAAAAGGAGGGTTGAGCCAGATGAAATCGTGGCAGTTTAATGTAATAGCACAAACGAGAGAAAAATTCATGGCAATGACAGCAAAAGTACCAGTAGATAAAACTAAAGAAAATAAGACAGTCTTCTTCGAAATAAAATTTTTAGATTCATTTCAATTCATGTCAGCGTCACTAGCTTCTCTCGTTCGTAATCTCAAGTTTCTTCCCCATAGTCAAACTTTGAAGAAACACTATCCAAACTTAACGGATGAAATAATCACTCGCAAAGGAGTCTTTCCTTATGCGTATTTTAGCTCAATGTCTAAACTAAATGAAACAACCCTTCCTTCCATTGACAAATTCAAAAACGATTTGACGGGTGAAGATTGTCCAGTAGAGGACTATGAACATGCTCAAGAGGCATGGTTAAAATTTAATTGTAAAACGTTTGGCGATTATATGATCGCTTACTTAGAATTAGATGTCATTTTGCTGGCTGATGTCTTTCAGGAGTTTCGACGAGTGGCATTAGAAGAAGACAAATTAGATCCTGTCCACTTTGTCAGTCTACCAGCCATGTCCTTTAAATCAGCCTTTAAAATGACTGGTGAGACCATTCATCTCTTACAAGACCCGGAGATGTATAATATATTTGAGCGCGGAATACGCGGTGGTCTCACATTTGTAAATAAACATCATATAAAATCTGAAACAGTAGGTGATGATCATATCCACCTAAAGTACTATGACCAAAATAATTTATATGGCAGTTCACTGTCTAAACCACTACCTCATTCCGAGTTTACTTGGTTAAATCAAAATGAGCTTGAGTATTACTCCAACCCTTCAAACATACTGAATATTCCAGATGAAGGTGATTGGGGATATTATTTTGAAGTGGATTTGATTTATCCAAATAGTATTAAAAATAAAACTGCTGATTTCCCACTCGCACCTGAATCTGGCGAAGTGACTGAAGATATGTTTTCACCATTCATGTCACAATTTCATAATAACTTAACAGAGTGTGGACAGCCAAGGTACAAACCATGCCGCAAACTTTTACTCACCCAATATGATAAGAAAAATTATCTCGTACACTTCTGCATATTAAAATTCTATTTAGAAATGGGCATGCTTCTAAAGTCAGTTCACCGCATTATCAAATTTAGACAGAAAGCCTTCCTCAAACCCTACATAGATAGTAACAGTCAAAAACGTGCACTCGCCCAAAATAATTTTGAAAAGGATTTTTATAAATATAAGAATAACAGTCTATTCGGAAAGACCATGGAGGATGTTAGAAAACGTATGAATTACAAACTAGTCGTTGATGAACAAAAATATCACAAATTGACCTCATCACCTCTTTTCATTGATAGAGACATCATCGATGAGGATCTTGTAGGTGTTAAAATGATTAAATCAGAAGTTGAGTTGTGCAAACCCATCTATATTGGGCAAGCCGTTTTAGATTATTCCAAGCTTGAAATGTATCAACTCTTCTACAAAATATTAAAACCATGCCCTCTCGTAAAAGAGGTTCGCTTGCTGGGTGGTGATACAGATAGTTTCTTTTTAGGAATTACCACTCAAAAAGATTTAAATTTTAATGAAGTAGGTAAGTCATTAGAAAAATATTTCGACACATCTAACTACAATCCCACTCATCCACTCTATTCCATACAGAATAAAGCCAAACTTGGTTGTTTTAAGGATGAAACAGCAGGAAAGGAAATAGATGAAATGATTCTCCTCCGTCCTAAAATGTATTCCATGAAACTAAAAGAATGTGCAGATAGTATTAAGCGTGCTAAAGGTATATCAAAATCCATTGTTCATAAAATGAAACATCGGTCCTATAAGAAGGCCTATAAAAATAAAACTATAACGTTTGTCAATATGACAATCTTAAAATCTCAAGTTCATACTGTGAAAACGTACACGTTCAAGAAACGAGCACTTTCAGCATGGGAGGATAAGAGGTGTTGGATAGGACATAACACATCTCTTCCACATGGACATCCTGACACAAACATACCTCCACCCAAAAGAATAAAACTCACGCTACCACATTCAGGAGATGTATTGACATAATCAACTTTAACTCAGTATTTTGATGTTGCTTTTTGTAGATATACATGGTTGTTTTATGTATCGCATGAGATCGTTTCTTCCTTGTGAATATATGCCTACAGTCAGCCCATTCCCCCTATATCTGTGAAAAGACTTTTTCATATACATATTTTTATTTCAATAAACATATCACAATGACTTCACTTTGTTTTCCGAAACACTAAAGTTACGAGGGATTTAGTATCTTTCACATGGATACACTCTTGTAAACCATTGGTAATTTTGATAGCAATAGAGGGTATAGTTTGTTTGACGACGGGATGATAGAAAATAGATTCAAACATCTTCTCGACTATTCCATATGAAGCGTCTTTATCATGAATGAAATCACGTAAAATGTATTCTTTTTTCTCGCCAACAGAAATAGGTAAAATCAAATCACTTTGAATGTAAAGGTGCTGTTCATGTTTATCAAGTGTCATTGGTGTTTCTATACCAATCGTATGCGCAGCAGCAAACACAGTTTGTAGCATTGAAAAGCCAAAGAGTTTTTTCAAATTTTTACTCAATTGACATTGAATGTCATCACCCAGTTTCAGAACAACGCGTTGATTTTCAATTGAAAACGAAATGTGGTGTGTCTTTGCATCATATTTACTTTTCATCACATGCTTCAACTTCTGTTGTATATAAGGATTTACTACATGAATGAAGCTTTCAACTGTATGATATAGACGCGGCATTATATTGATAGCAACTTTAGATTCTTCATAAGACTGGTAAATTTTCTTGATGCGATCACCATAGATGTCCACCCACCATTCATCATTAACTGAATCAGCTTTAGTGTGATATTCATGAGAACCATACACCACACCGCTTCCAATAATAGGCGTATAATGTCTTACAAAATGACGCAAGGTTGGAGAGAAATAAACTGTAAGTTTGTCATTATATTTCTGAATAACCAACTTATTTTTGTCCGCCATAATTTTCTCTCCATACTTCTTACCCACAGTCTCATTCCATCGTTTTACTAACTCAATAAGTGATAAAGGTTGAACACCACGCTTTTTCAAAATGATGCGTTCTTCGCATTCTACAACATCTTCATCAAATATTTTAAATCTATAATGAAATTTGTTGATTCGATTTGAATAAACTTTTTTAACATTTGCAGTAGCAATTGACGTTAGATGTAGTCCATGACCAAAACCAAGATGTGGATAGAATTCATTATCCAACCTCAGTGTAAGACCTTTAGTAAAAGAATGAAAGCGGAGGAACTGTCTCCCACTCCAATGATAGATAGTAAACTCATAAGCTTTCTGATTTTTATTCTTCATGATGGAAGTATTACCACTGTTGAATGCCTTAATAATTTTCTCATTCCCAAATGCCTCATAAGAATCTGATTTTATCTGAATCCATTCATAGTTCCACTTTCCATCTGACGTTAAATTGTATGGGAACTGAAATGCATTATTCATCGTTATTCCATCATGGGTGCGAGGAGTCAATATCATTTCTTCCAAATCATTCACATTCTGAATATTGCTATCATAGCAAATACTAGAAACGCCAACCTCCCATTCACCTTCTAAATGCAGTGGCCGATTTAATTCTACTCGATAGTCTGATGGTTTATTTTTGGGAAATTTATTCATAGAAGCATTACTGGGCAAGTAGATTAGAAACGAGTCCTTATTTTCACTTTCCATATTATTCACATTGGAAAAATATATTAACATACTTTTGCATTAACTCTTCATTCGGAAATGGAGTGTGATACTTGTCACAGCATCTTTATGAAAAGGGATCAACGCACCAGCATCGTCATAAATGGCAATATCAATTTGTGGGATGTAGTTTGATTTCAGCTTTGTATAATGCACTTTCTTGAAAGTATGCTCAGATAAAATACTGCAGCTTTTTGGCTGGTATGGTATCATTGCTAGCAATGGAGCTTCAACATCTCCCACACGTACATCTTCACCAATATTGGAATATATCTGAAAATAGTTAATACGACGCGATAGCGACATGTCTGCGCTAGCTTTGGTTACAGTACCACTTTTAAAGATATTTTGGTCAAAACCCAAAATGTCCATTAGAGTTTTATCCATAATTAGTTCAATACCTTTTCCACTTATAGTGAGAGACAAAGTACCTTCTTTTTCAGAAAATGAAATATGTTGGTCATTAATCACTTCATTTAAATAATCTACAACCAATTTAACTGAAGTAATAATGCGAGGCATCAACACTCTTGTTTCATGTAAGATACCACCTAAAGGCTCTACACACTTTCTGTATAAAGATACGCTCCATTCTGTATCAAATTGATTTGACCTTTCACATGGTAAATGTTGCATATTAAATTTTCCATGAACAGCTGCAGAACGATGTCGTAAGAACTGATGAAAATCTTTTGAACAAACTAATACTAGATCATCATCATTTAATTTACTTATTGCAATATGATTAGATGATTTGATATAAGTCAATGTTGCCACTTGTTTACCATCAACTCGAAGGAGATAATTAAATTTCTTCAATAATGTTTCAGGAGTCATGTTTGTCTTTCTTGGCTTAATCACAATCTTCTTCACCAACGTCTTCTCATTTTTTGGAATAAGATCTACATAATAAGCTTCCTCTCGATATATTAACTGTTTATGACCACTTATGTGGTAATTAACGTTAAAATTATCATAGCTTGTCAAGGCGCTAGCGAGGTAGCCTAAATCATTTCTTAAACTTGGACTTAAACCAACAATCCAATCTTTCTCAACTACATGATGTATATAAGTATAATCATCATTGTGCGGAGTAAATTGGGCAATATGTTTACACGCTTTATTCAGGAAATCATATATAAACTTTTTACATAATAAGAGATCTTTCTTTGGCCACTGTGGAATGTATACTCGGCAGCCCTTTTCACATTGGTAAGCAGCTGTACGCCTCATATTAATAGTCATCACCTCATGATCAAAAGTATAGACACAGTTGCTATAAACAAGTTGAGTGACACCCACTTCCCAATTTCCATTTAGCTGTTGTGCATGATCAATGGGAGTAGAAAAGAGTGCGGCTCGATTACTAGTAAATCTCTTTGTAGCCGCATTGCTAAGCAAAATATGATAAAACGACATTTTTATATTGCTAATCTGCAACTTTGCATAACATCATGAAGACTTGGATTTTGGACTCTCTACAATATATCAGAGTTGATCGTGATGGAAACGTACATTTCAAAAATTCTCATGGTCATACATCAAGAGGAATTACATTAACATGGCGACAATTTGTCAACCTCAATGATATCATGAGGGATTTGGAATATTTTGAAACATTAAGATTCATCTCCTTGGGTGATCAAGTTTGGCTTCAACATTACAGAAATGAAATTCAAATCTACCATTCTCATTCCGCAAACTGTTTCTCATTTCGCAAATACAATTGGGAGAAGTATAGAAGATATATACATCGCTCCATCATGACATTTATTCGTCGTGAGTTCATCGCCCTACTATGCAAATCTTAATCAGACATGACTACCACACATCATGAGTTGGAAATTAGATTCCCTACAACGTATTGAAACGGATCATGATCGAAACGTCTATTTCAAAGATTCAACTGGAAATGTGAGAAGAGAGTTTGCTTTATCTTATCGTCATTTTCAATCTCTACATCATATCATGAAGGACTTGAAATACTTCTATATGAAAAGACATTCACGTATTGGAAATCGCATCTGGCTGCGCGTCAACAATCGGCGAATTCAACTCTATCATTCCCAACTTCATACTAACTTCACATTTCATCAAGGTAGTTGGGAAAAGTATAAAAGGAAGGTACATCGCTCAATTTACTCATTCTTTCATCATGAAGCGCCATCGCTACACCATCGTCAACATTCTCCGTCGCTTCAGACTCTACACCAAAATCGATCTCACAACATTACACCAACAGCTTCCAAACAGCAAGTATTACCCGGGCCGTCCTCAAATGTTAGTGGTGAAGATGAACAATTCACGGAATCTTCAACTCTTCCCAAATGGGACTGTACAGATTCTCGGCGCCCTTTCTCATTCATCGGCGCAGTCAATGCGCTTAGAGCTACAAAGACTACTACGTCGGATATGGAAGAGGGAGAGGTGTGTGATGTCGAATCTGACTGTGGACAATATGGTGATCTCTACTCAATTGAGTGACAGTCTATCATTTTTGAAGATTCGTACCAGCAGTTACAGTTTGTGTTATGAACCCGAACTTTTTCCTGCAGCTCTCATTAGTTGTTGGTTACCTGTGCATGTGGCAATCTTTCATAATAGTAAAGTGATCATTACTGGACTAAAATCTCATGTACAAGCAAATATGATCCTAGACTATCTCATTGAGTATGTACGTACCCAGCGGATTGTAAAATAAAAAACAATTTTTCCAACATGATGTTTTTATTTCAAATCATGATAGAACTTACAAATCATTTTTTCATTAGAGGATGGATTACATGAAAAGTTTTGAATAACAGATGCAAATCGAGATACATGTAAACGTCTTAAGATGAAGTACAGTACAAAAGCACCACACGTTGATGAAAGTGGATGTTGTAGTATGCGTTCATTTCGCTGATATTGACGCGTATGTTTTCTCAACCACTGCTGTGTTGGTATATTTGGAGGTTGAGCAAGAGAGTCAAATAGTTCACCACGTCGGTCTTCTCCAATAAAGATCGCTTTCCAATGCTCACCGCCTAAATTCTGCGAATGAGTGTTTAGCACAATAAAGATGGGATAGTGATTTACTGCAGGTGGTAAGGTATCGAGTGAATAGACATTATCGAAAGCTTTCAACGTCGCTTCGTCTGCATTACGCTGCACTTTAGTCTTAATATCGTCAGCAGTCAACCAACTCATTAACGATTATACTGAAGAATCACGTCACGATACTTTGTAATTTCAATATTTGAATCGAAGACTGCATAAATTAATACATTGATCGTCTCAGGTAGTGTTCTTTTGAACGTCAAATCCAAACGAATATTATGAGGCACGTTCGCTTGACGATAGGGTGCACTAATATCGCTGTCAGCAGTCAAATCAAATGCATAAATAGTATATCCACTCTTAAACTCTTTCATAGTAAGTCCGTTGGTGTCATCCGTATTGTAAAAGCCAAAGACATCCATAAAATCAACATAACTGCGCATAAATTGATCCGAAGCAAAATCTGGTTTGTAGGGTGGACCAGGATGACTCACACCATCAACACGTAAAGCAATTTCACTTAACTGATTGTGTTTCAAATTGAAAGGATTCTTCTTTATATTACCATTAAATGCATCATTTTCAACCATTGCCACCATGAGGAGCTTCGGTGCTTCCGATGGAAAGAGGCCATCTTTCATGAAACTCTTTTGATCTTTCGGAATTGTAAAGGTGAGAAGCTTTGTATGCTGAACGGGGTAAATGGCATTTTGGCGGTTAAGACCTTCAGCATGCCCTCTAATGACACTTGGATTCGGTACTACTCGACGAATGTAAAGTGCAATATCTTCCACATGAATTCTAAAATTGTCAACTTTAGCAAATGCATTCAGCGCAAATTCAGGCTTATTCAATGTCAGCTTGAGTCGCATGCTGGTATTACAGAGTAAAAACTTTGACTGTCTAAAGAAGTCTAAATTCAGCGGACCATATAGCTGACATACTCTACTATCTTTAATCATAGCAGATCGCTTTACAAAGCCACTGTTTGTTTCAACATCAAATTTTCCTGCTTCATCTCTGTACCATCCCATGGCTTCCATATGACTTTTTTGTGCTGCTGGATGAAACTGTGATACATGATTGAAATATGATTTATAGGGATAATCGCTTTGACCACCTTCCACCTGCTGCTCTCCAATCGTTAGAGAAACATCGCGAAGTAATGTAGTCAATGGTAAATTGTTCAGTCCAACTTTATGTGCATCGTCAATAGCAGTTCCATCTGCTTGCTGAATTCTAAACCTCAAATCAAGCATCGCATAACTCAAATCTATGTAGTCATCACTACCACCAGGAATAACAAATTCAATGGGGCCAGCATTCTCAGCTGTTCGAGGATGATAATCTACAATACTTGAACTAAGAATATCTGTCTGTATGGCTTGTTGATCAAACAAACAAAAACCGGAAGTTTTACACTCCATGATTAGAAGTTATAGCAGCGTCGTCGTTTAGCGCCTGATGAATGATTAGAGCCTCTACGACGTTTGCGTGAATGCCTTTTGACTGAAGATCGCACCTTACCAGCTCCGCGATGTTTCCTCCTTCCTTTTTTCATTCGTTTAGGTGATTTCTTTCCTTGAGTAACACCAGCAATGGTCTGCTTCAATGTTTTTAAACCGCGTTCCTTCCCACGATTCAACAAACTGCTCTTAAAACTTCTACCTCTGGAAAGATCACTAGCAACATCAACAGCAAAGCCAACGGCATTACTTAAAACATTTCGTTTTAAAGATCTACCGACATTGGATATGAGAGGTGCTACAACAGATTTCAGTGCACCAAGTATGCTACCTCCACGTTGGCGGCGAGCACCGATGTAAATTTGTCCTCCACCACTTACGTAGGAGGGTCGTGAATAAAATGAGGCAGTTGGATTCATAGCTCAAACCCTAAACATTGTTAGTTACAACTTTGCATGAATCACTGTCGATCACTTAGATGAAAGATGTCGGCACGGCGCATCCAAGAGTTCATACTTGAAGGATAACCAGTCCATTTAACAAGACACCATTCTTCACCTTGCCGTTTTTTACATCGAATGATTTTCTCTACCAAATATGTTTCACTTTCAGTGACTACCTCAATCTCATCGCGGTAAAAGCTACCCTCAATTTCTTCATTATCGTAATCTTTCAACTTGTAGGTGGTCGGAGAGTCTTTTTGATTAATCCTTGATACTGTAAATACCTCCTCTGTCCAATTCGGGAGGTACCCTTTAGCAAAAACACTTTTCACTTTTGAGATACGAACTTTATCGCCAATTTTCACATCACTTTTCACATGAGTGCGTTTACGTTGGAATGATTCGCGCACTTTATCTACATTGTCAGCATTTACATCTACTGGTCTGAGTCCAATAGAACGATGGATAGAGTGATTGTAGGCATGGAGTGTATCTTGTAGAACCTTTGTCCAATTTTGTGTCAAGTTGGCAGTAAAATGTCGCCACAAGCGATTTTTTAATGTGCGATTAAAACGTTCAACGAGTGCAGCTTTATAAGCGCTCTTTACACTAAACAACTCAATGTCATGCCTCTCAAATAATCTTGTCACATGCTGATTGTCAAACTCTTTTCCTTGATCACTCTGAATTCTTTTTGGAATGCGACCTTCTCGAAAAATTGTTTGGAATGCTTTTGCTACTCCTTTCCCTTCTTTAGTTTTTAAAGGTTGAGCCCACGCATAACGCGAGAAAATATCAATGACGGTTAAAATAAAATTATTGCCCGAGTTATGTTTTGAAATGGAGGCAACATCACACAAATCTGCTTGCCACTGTTCATCGATGTCATGAACAATATAATGGCGGGTGCGGTACTTCTTTTTCGCTTGTTTGTGGAGTGTATAGGTAGCCTGACCCTTTAACCATCGTTTCACTTGTGATTGTGGAAGACCACTCGCTTTTGATAATTTCTTGATAGATGCAAATCCTGCCGGATGTTTTACATCATAATAGATTGACTTCAAACGTTCAGTCGATGACGGCTGACTCTTTTTCCTCCTTCTCATCTTTTTGTTTTCTTGCCTTTCTACATTTACAACAACTGCAGCATTTAGCTTTAGCGGTTTTGCGATCGTGTTCACATTGCTTAGGGGTTTCATTATGAGAGCTGGCGCAGCAAGTGCAAGTGACAACGACATTCACCTCTGGCGGCTCATTACATGGCAAGCAACACATCTGCTTCATATTAATAGTCTGAGAACATGTATTTCCTAGGAGGAGCTGTTTTACGTTTTCCTTTTACCAGTTTTAGTGGTGATGTAGATCTACGTCGAGTTCTTCCTCTTGTTTGCTTAGTGAGTGTGGGAGGGGATGTAGCAGGTGACGTCTTAAACCAATTTGTTGGCATTTTCATCGTCTGAGGCATTGGAGTAGTAGCCACTGTTGAATCAAGTTCTTTCAATGTCTCATTATTTAAAGCAAATTTTGGTACATTATGCTTTTTCAATAGTTTAAGAAAGTATGACCAACCAGGTGGAACATAGCCCTGACGGCGCTTTCTACGTGTCGCATACTGAATCAAGTCTTCATAACGTGAAGCATCAATCACTTTATTTTCATCTGTAATGATTTCTCCTCTATCATTTACATTGAGATGGGGTTCAATACTGTTGAAAAGAGATATGGCATGTGCGCGAGATGCTAAAGGTGTAGCAGTCGATACAGAGTCACGCATCTTATTCTTCAAGTTTTTCAATTGCTCAACAGTTTCCGATTGTAATAATACAGCACGATGTGGATCTTTGATGTGAACATTTTGCTGATAATCTATTTCTTTCCTATACATTTGATTTGCAAGAGGTTGCTTTACTTGCTGCATGGCAGTCAATTGTACATATTCATCCTGAGGAATAACAATCATGCGAGAATAAGAACTCATAGTTTGTAGATAATCATGGGAGTTTTCAAAATATCACTTCGAAATCTAAATTCTTCCGGACACTCTTGCGTAAAGTCAATGAATAAGTAACCGTATGGTTTTTCAGTAGCTGCTTGAAAAATTTCAATTAAGGCTTTTGATCCTCTGGGTGCAACTTGTCGCGCTAAAATTTCAAATTGACTTTTATCTCGCGGATTCTTGAAAATAGCATAATAGTGTGTATTCAGGTTTCGTGTACGAGCTTCTTTTCCATCAGGAAACAAATTTTGTGTGATATAGATGATAAAGCACCTTTTATGGTGTGCTGCGCGAGTGAACATATCTGTAACATCTTTTGAATTCTTACTTTCTTTTAATAAATCATCCAATACAACAACATCATTAGACTGAAGTTTATCCACTGGAATAATTCCTTCATGTCGAATAAAGTTGCGACTTTGCAATTCCTGAAACAGCGACGGTTGATAAATACCATAACACCAAATCACTCGATTGATAGGTTCCTTAAACAACTCCCTTCTTTTATCCAATAAATTCAGCGTGAAAACAGTTTTACCTGCATGAGATGGACCTGAGACAGTCAGAACTTTATCACATTGAAGTCTGAAATCCATTTTATCACTTTGAGATTCAACATTTGCATAATTAACGCTTAGAGCCAAAGATATTACCCAATAGGTTGCCCACGGCAGGAGCTATCATTGGAAGTATTGCTGAAAGGAAACCGCCCTTTTGTGTTAGAGTTTTCCTCTTTCTTTGAAGGGTGACTTTAGGATTGGAGATGAAACGCAATTTCGTAGCATATCGCTTAAGTAACTTTCGTTGTTTTGGCGCTAATTTCTTCGTCCTCAACTTCCTGACATGAGAAATAATTTCACAAATGAATTTATCGTTAGCATGTCGTATAGCATTGTATCGCTGATTTGCTTTCATTCGTCGGAGAGCTTGAATGGCTGAAGAAAACTTTTGACTTTTACGTTTCGCCATTTTACGTTTCGCCATTTTCCGTGTTAGTCTTTGCTAAAACCTATCTTTACCACATTTGCATAGGTACTAACTATTGCGACATAAGTGACACTCGAAATGAGCAATATCACAGTGGTTACATTGGCAAAGTTGAATGCAATTACGTATGAAACAGCGTTGACAAAAAGCATCCTTACATCTCTTGAAGATGCGCTTTTCATTTCCATCCTTTCGCTTACATACATCGCAACACATAGTTTCACCGTTACTGATGTCTATAGCAAGTCTTTTTGAAGATATGAATTTGCTAGCCTTTTCTAAATAATAGACGCATGTACAGAAGGAATATACTTCGAGAGTGAGCAGACATAGCTCGAAAACCAGTTGTGCTACAATCAAGTACCACTGCATTTTCAATTTTTCTTTATGGAAAGTTGAATGTGAATATCTGAAATCGCTTCAATCACTAGACTGCTACCATGATGGTTAAATGCGTTAAGACGTTCAGCAATTTTTATCATATGCCTTTTAAAAAATTCTTGGGGGTGATCTACCACTTCCATTGAGTAAGAAGCAAAATGGAAAGAGCGACTTTCCACCTCTTGCTTTCCAAAATGACTAAACTTAATTTTCGCAACTAATCGCGCCATGATAATGCTATCAGAGAATGTATTCATTAATTCTAGAAAAAGAGTGCTAGCATCATCGACCACTGCTTCGATGTCGGTCTCATCTTTATGAAATTTTATCACATAATCTTGAACAGCTCCTTTTAAACTTTGCCTATGAAAACGTAATGTTCCGCAGTCGTTTGAGAAAGACATGACCGCCCTTTATCTAACCCATCCATTGCATGAAAACAACAACTCTTCTCATAGTAACATTTATTGAATAACGGTAACAAGCATGCATTATAAATCAATGGTTTGAAAGAGATAAAATAGATACAGCTGATAACTATCATACAGCGAGCAATGATAACCATACAGGACTTTGGCAGTGTTGAGGTAAGGAGGAAAGAAGCATTGGTTATGAACGTAGCTACTACAACGAACAGACAAAATAGGAACACACAAATCCTTAAAACGTTTCGTGACTTCATGATAATGTTGATTCACTTTACTATCCCAAGGCGGGAGCAAAATATCATCAATGATTAGATTGGGAAATACTTTCCTCTCCTTACCAGGATTATTACAAAAGATGCGTATAACATTGAAAGCAGCTAACCATCGTTTAAAGTCAATAAGAAGAGCACTTTCACAAGAAAAGCCATAGTCTTGCAAATATTTCAGATTAAGTCCATGAATGTGTTTTCTCGCCCATTGATCAACATTGGGATCGCAGTTGGCATGTTGATGATAGACACTAACAATCTGATATGTCCAATTGTTCATAGCAATAGCACTGAGCTCCTGTACAGGTTCACCCTCACAATCCATAAAAATGATGATAGAAGCCTAAAACGGAAATTTACACATCTAAGGAAACGTTCTATAACATATTACAAAATGAAGAATTACAACGATGCTTTTCACGACAAAATACACAAATGATATGATGGCAACGAAGAAGTAAAATGTATCTAATAAGACCACGTCTACGACACTCAAAGCACATAAGCGAATTGTCATAGGGTAGAGTTAGGAAAGGACTAGCAATTCTCCTTCTTTGATTTGCGTTTTGATGTAGCATTCTTCTCCGACTTGCGCTTCGTACCACTGCTGTTAAGGATTTGATCAATTATGTCGTCCACGTTGGGTGGTTTCGGAATATATAGGATGGATTCCATATGCATGGAGAGAGAGGCTATTTTATTATCCTTGTGTCGACCATAATATAGCCCATTCACTTTGAAAAGGATATCCCATGTACCTTCTCCGAGCTCATCACATCTGATGGGTATTGAATGATCTCCATCCTTCTTATAGTAAGTACACCAATGTGATACCGGTAGGCAAATGTGATTACCATCCCAAATCTTTCTATAGGGAGTATCCTTGTCATCTCTAGCCTTCCACTCTTGAGCAAGAGGAGTAGGAATGTCCATATTTAATGTCACGTACTCCTCAATAACATCAAGTTGGTGGCGAATGTACGGACTCACGGGGATCAGTATGTAGTCCCCATACTGATTGTGCATTATCTTGACATCCGTGGAAGGGAGCATTCCCGTTTGGAGTACTACGCTATGATCATCATAACGCAAGGCTTGTTTAAATTTACGCTGTAGCGGTGTAGGATTATGTACCTTGGTTGTTTCTTCCACTGGCCTCAGTTGTAGATGATCTGACCGTAGCGAACCTTGTAACGTTTGACCGCCATTTTGTCCTACTAGTGCAGCAGATGGAGTAGATGCCTGAAAATGAAAAAAGATTGTATTAAGTTTACGTTCAAGGGAGGAGAGGGAGGGAAGTAGCGACTTACCATTTTAGTTGGATAATAGAATAGAGAGAGAGAAAATGTGCGTCCGTCACTCGTGTGATTCAACGATGGAATGATTCTCACTGTGGAAGGCTCGCTATTTATAAAGAAATGCTTGATTCTCATTGGATGATGATCCTCATTGGATAATAACATCAAGCTGATTCCAAATCTGAAATCCGTTTTCCAATCCGATGCTTCGTTTTGAAGCTACAGCCCAAAACGTCCCAAATTCTAACTCTGTCGTTTTTCGCCAATGTCCCAAAATCTTAAATGGCGTCTCACATCTAAACGAAGGCAGATAGGAACAAGCCGATTCTTTCACTGAATTTGTCTCACTCTTAGCTTTCAAACGAGCTATCGCACGACAAAATCCGTCCACTGGAAGCCAAAATCGAAGCAAGCTGTACAGGGGGGGGGACGTCAGCCGAAAATTTTTTCTCTCCGATTGACTTGAAACTCACCCTACCGATGCAGAATTTCACGCTGAATCCGAATCTGACCTCCGTTTTCTCATCCGATGCTTCGTTTGGACGCTACACACCAAAACGTCCCAAATTCTAACTCTGTCGTTTTTCGAAAAATGTTGAAAATTTTTTCTCACCGATTGACTTGAAACTCACCCTACCGATGCAGAATTTCACGCTGAACACGAATCCGACCTCCGTTTTCTCATCCGACCACTCCTTCCACTCGAAACAACCCATTTTACAACCCAACATTCAGCAGATTGCACCAAAAACATCACACACTATAGCCTCAAGACTAATCCTGGCGGTCGCCCACGTCAACCTAGACGGTCGCCCACGTCAACCAGGCGGTCGGACCAACTCACCCGAGTCTCACACTCTGTCGTTCCAGAGGGGGGGGGAGTCAGCGAACATGTTGTGAACGTGAACCCACCTGGCCGGCACACCACGACAGACCACAACCTCTGTCGTTGCAGAGGGGGGGGGCTCAGACACGAAGCACCACGGCGGCCGACCACGACACTCTGCCGTGCCAGAGGGGGGGGGACTCAGCGATGGCGGCCATCTTGCGCTATCCAGAAGTGGAGTTTTACTTACTAATACTCCCGGAGTTAACTCCGGAGTAAACTCTAACACTTACTCACATATTGGTGATTTAATAAATGCGGAGTTACCACTCTACCTAACATACCTAATCTATGGTCGACACTCTACCTATATATCCCTATTCCCTATACTCAATGGTTTAGGACCATGCGCTATGCGGTGTTTTTCGAGCACTTTTTTAAACTACAACAGAAAGCTAGTAATTGAGAAGAGCAGTTGATGGGTAGACACTTCAATAATTTGTTCAGAGTGTGAACAGGTTAAGACAAATTGACCATCCATGACTTTGTAACAGTTTTATGCGCTTTATGGTGGTCTTTTACTGTATCATCATCTTATGAACTTTTATTGCGCGCAGATTTTAAAAGTGTGAGTGCTGTTCGGTCTGACTTTTGGTTGTGCTGTTCTGGTTCGGACGGAAGTCGGCCAGACGTGAATAAGTCATCCTAAGCTAATTGAATGTCTACAATTCCATCCGCAGTGGATTGCGAGTTTAATTGCGACGCGGCATCGGACGCGGAAGAGGGTCTGCGCCTCTTACATCTAGACGGCGAGAGCCGTAGCCTTGAGTCCTCCAGTAGTGCGACGTCTGGTGTTGGCGAAAGTCGGCAGCGACTCAAGAAAGTCACGTGGGCAGACGAGGCCGAAGAGGAAGAGAAGGAGGCGCGAGAGCAGCGAGCGCGGGCATCCGAGAGGGTAAGTTATTGTAATCGATTGAACTCATTTGACCGCGGAACTAGGCCAGTTACAAATGGTGGCAGCGGTGGCCGTTCCCACGTTCAAGATGTTCAAAACGTCAGATCATAGACATCGGATAACATTATTAGGACTAGACCGGACAGCGCCTATTTAATACACTATCAGCTGATGGCCACAAGCGGATGTCGCTACCGAGTGGCTTTAATTCTGAAAAATTCTTTTACTATGCTATTTGTGTAAACAAATAGCAGCGCAATTTTTAAATTAGCGAAATTTTTATTAAATTTCTTCTGGCTGTAGAATGCTTTCTTTTGAAAATCCAAGATAATGTGCCTTGAAATGACTCCAATCTTGAAAAGATTGATCGAAAATGAAATCGAGAAGAAAAGTGTGACACTACCAAGCCTTTTGCTTGTGTTTGGACGAGTGGATTGTAAGAGGATAAATTCATTACCAACCTTAAAGATTCCAGCAAAAATTTTTATCGATGTTCTTAAGCCTAACTAAGAAATATGCAGAAAAAAAGACATTAACATGGCAGTAAGATAAATGAAACCTTTTCAGAAAAGGGCTTCATAATCAGTTTGGTATTACTCCTGACTCAGGTCATCCCCTAAAAAATCTATCACTTATACAGATTCTTCCGCAGAACTGAGATATGGCGTCTCATTAATCGTTTTGTGAACTTCGAGCGTCCCGGCTAAGGATAAGCAGCACCCGGAATAACTGGGATTTGTCCTGGCCACTTCGGGCAAAAAGCACTATTTTACATCATTTCTTGTGAGCGCGAAGGGCGAGTTTTCCCGAGTACAATGAAAACAGATATATTACAACAGTGTGTACGTAAAAATTTCTATTATCATGAGATTAGAGATAGGCTGTTCATTTGCAATTACCTGTGAAATGAAATGTCTTCTGCTGTTGCCAATTCGGAGTATTTAGGTCTGCAATTATGGACGATGCAATTTCTCCTCATCTCTACTCTCTCTCAGCTGATAATAGACACGTGGTTATCGATATTTTAAATTCTCTTGTTGGCATAATTGTTTTATACAAACAGTATTTCCATGTCGCTACCGAACGGCTTTAAAGGCCACGGGAAATCAGCTGTGTCCGGTCTAGTCCTAATAATGTTATCCGATGTCTATGCGTCAGATCTTGTTTAGATAGGTTCTACGACAGATATTCCGTAGAACATCTGGTCTCTTTTTGCGGAGGTAATTTTGCTCTGTGGTATCGCCGTTTTATAGAATGGCGTTAGAAACTTATCCCATGCGGGAAAGGAAGTTGGTTTTGTGCTCGAAGCTGAGTGATGCAGTTTATGCAGAGTTATGTCGAGCACTTGATGTGGGAAGAGTACAGGATACTCTTGCAGATATATTAAATTTTCTGCATATTTTTTATGCTGAGTCTGATCGGTCGAAAGACTGTTCCTTGCGAAGGGTGGCGGAAGCCTCCAAATATGCGCGTGTGTCATTAAAAAATATTCCTCATTTCAAAGGAGGTGATTTTTATGTTTGGTTCAGAAGGTTAGATTCTGTTCTCGACAGTTATACGCCGAAAGAGAGGATTTTTCAGCTCAATTCACTTTTGTCCGATGAGGTGTTCGCGCTTGTAAGCAACCGTTCAGAGGTGGAGCAGAGTGATTTGGGACTGCTCGTCAAGAGTTTGCGACAGCGATACTCTAAAGCTCCTAGTGCCGCTCGAGCGAAAGAGTTATTTTATACGCGCACGCAGCGAAAAGGTGAGTCCTTGCGCGAGTTTGAGGAAGAACTTAGGAAGTTGGGGCGCGTTGCTTTTCAGAATTTTGGGGAGAAAGAACGAGAACGGTGCATCATTGAAAGAATGATTCAGGGCACTACGAATGTAGAAGTAGCCCGCCACTTTGCATTATCGCCACCTGAAGAAGTGGGTCATATTTTGAAGGTTAAGGATAGATTCCGCGAAATTCCACTTCTGTCCGCGGAGTCATTCGTGCCGGATGTTGGGAATAATCGCGAAAGTGTGGTAAGTCAACTCAACCGTCCAGTGCAGTCGCAAGATAGCAGGGTGCCTGGTAATGCAGGTTCCGACAAGAATTGGCGTCAATCTCGAGGGGCGTATCGGGAACAGCAACCCTTTGCTAGACGGTTCCCTAGATCTCCTACACCTCCACGTATGGAAGCATCTCGCGCAAGTGATTACCGTAAATCTTCTGGGAGATGTTTTGCGTGTGATCGCGAAGGACATTTTCGACGGAATTGTCCTTTTCGTGATTTAAACGAATAAGCGAGGCCAATGAAGTAAGTTTCGATCTTCCTCCAGGCGAAATTGGTCTCGCGGAATGTCTGTATGGAACTGCAAAGAAGAAAGTCAGTAAGAATGTAGTCCAATTCATTATTGCCCATCGTAGAGGATGGGGTTTGCTAGATAGCGGCGCCGATCGTAGTGTGGTGCATATTAAAATTGGGCTAAAATTGATAGCTCTAGACGGCCTGCGCTTCGGGACGCTGAGAAAAGGCCTTTAAGAGTTGCAGGAATTAGTGAACTGAAAGTGAATTTGGGTTCTGAAATATGCACATATGAATTTGTGGTAGCCAATGAGATAGGCTATGATATTATTTTTGGACAAGATTTTTTGTCAATGTTCGACATCGACATTTTGAATAGCCGAGGAGTTCGCAAGAACCGGCACGACGCTGAAGATGAGAAGTCGTTTTGATGTTGTAGATACCGAGATAAGTTTGGTCGAGGAAACGACAGTCCCTCCTGACTCTCTTATCTATTGTAAAGGTATTTGTCAAAACTGGTCCAGGAGAGCGATTCTGGGAGTGGTTACGCCTTTGCAGCAAAGTTTACCGGAAGGTATTCTTATGGCAAATGGTGTAGTGCGGACAGATAATGGTAAAGTATGGCTTCAATTGCTTAACATTACTCATTCAGAAGTGAAAATTCCTTCAGGGGCGCATATTGCACAGTTTGAGCCTATTGAGGAAGTCTAACGGTAACTGAAGAGTCTACGTTGAAACCTCATAAATCTAATGTTGAGGTGGCGATAGACCAAATTCGTCAAGGGACCTTGTCGAAAGATGAGGTTCGCAAAGCGGAGGCTTTACTTCGTGAGTTTGCCGATGTTTTTGTCGAGGAAGGAAAACCTTCAGGTAGAACAACGCTTTTCCATCACACAATAAATACAGGCATGAGTCCTCCTATTAAAGTCAGAGGACGGAGAATTCCTCCTCATCAGCGAGAAGATGTTGACCAGATGGTGGATGAAATGTTGCGAGATGATGTAGTCAGACCTAGTAATAGCCCGTGGTCAAGCCCGATTTTATTAGTAAAGAAGAAAGATGGATCTTTGTGATGTTGTGTGGATTTTCGGCAATTAAACGAGATAACGGTGAAAGATGCTTACCCGCTTCCGAGAGTGGACGAGAATCTAGATTCGTTGGCTGGAGCAAATTATTTCACCGTTTTGGATCTCAAGTCGGGGTATTGGCAGGTACCATTAGAGGAGAGCTCTAAGGAAAAGACTGCTTTCTCAACCCACAGAGGCCTATATGAATTCAACGTTCTTCCAATGGGACTGACTACTGCCCCTGCTGTTTTTGCAAGACTAATGAATAAGGTTTTGGCAGGATTGACGTGGGATGCTTGTTTGGTATATTTAAACGATACCATCGTCATTGGGCGCTCGTTTGAAGATCATCTAGCCAACTTGGTGTCGGTGTTACAGCGTTTTCGTAAGGCTAACTTGCAATTAAATCCCAAGAAATGTCAATGGTTTAAGACGGAGGTTAAATATCTCGGACATGTGGTATCGTCGGAAGGTGTCCATACCGACAAATCCACAATCGAGAAAGTCATGAATTGGCCGCGCCCAGATACTCAAAAGAAATTACGGGGATTCATCGGACTGTGTAGCTACTACCGGCGGTTTATTAAAGGATTCGCAAGCATAGCCGAACCGCTCCACCGAATAACAGGTAAGAACGCAAAGTTTTCGTGGACGGATGAGTGCGAGGAAGCTTTTATTATACTAAGACAAGCTTTATGCTCTGCGCCGGTTCTGACTTTGCCAGATTTTTCTGCGGAAGCAGGGAATTTTATCCTAGACACCGATGCCAGCGATCGGGCAATTGGGTGTGTGTTGTCACAGAAAGACGAGAGTGGAGTGGAAAGAGTAATCGCTTACGGAAGTAGGTGTCTTACTAAAGCAGAGAGAAATTATTGCGTAACCCGAAAGGAGATGTTGGCGATGATATATTTTATCCATGATCTACGAGCGTATTTGTTAGGGAGACCTTTCATTTTACGGACAGATCATAGTGCTTTGACGTGGCTGAATTCGTTTAAAGAGCCGACTGGACAAGTGGCACGTTGAATACAGAAATTACAGGAATATCAGTTTACGATCGAATATCGCCCGAATCCGAAACATACAAATGCCGATGCGCTATCGAGGCGGCCACATCGTTCACATGGTGATTGTCCAACATGTTCTAAGGAGTTAGAACAAAGTTTTAGAAATTGCAGCCATAACCTGGCCTTATGGTGGTCGGCTGAGGACCTTAAAAGAGCACAGCTAGAATCCCCAGCTATTTCTCATGCCGTCTCATGGATTCAGCAAGAGCGTTCAGCCCCTCCACAATTATCAAACGCGCAAGGAATTCCTGAGTTGCGAAAAATGATCAAAGAGTTTCCTTTTATGGCTCTGATTGAAGATATATTACACATTAGATACCCTGACGATGAGGGTTGGAGGGTTATTTTGCCTCCATCGTTCAGAGAACAAGCCCTTCAGCAATATCACAATAACCCTGTGGGTGGGCACACAGGTAAAGAGTCAACTTTCAGGAAAGTAAGCCTGCGTTTTTGGTGGATAGGGTTACGGAAGGATATTGATAAATGGGTGGAGTCTTGCGGAGTGTGTGGTGAATGCAGGGGTCCCAACCCTAAGACTGTAGCACACCTCCGACCAATACCAGCAGACGAACCTCTTGTGCGTATTTTTTTGGACATAATTGGTCCCTTAAATAGAACGGTTCCGGAAATCGATTTATTCCTACAATGGTGGACGCCTTTACAAAGTGGGCCGAAGCAGTGCCGCTGAAAGATCATACAGCCAAAACAGTGGCCACTACAATTCTCTCCCATTGGGCTTCTGTCTATGGAGTACCGAAGGAGATTTTGTCCGATCAAGGGACGGAATTTGAGTCAGCACTATTTCGCCAGCTGTGTCATTTGTTGGGAATGAGGAAATTGCGCTCTAGTCCTTATCATCCTATGGGGAATGGGGGAGTCGAATGAGACTCAACCGCACTATTAAGAATTTATCGCTGTCTCACACCGATCGAGATCGAGGGAGGTGGGACGAAACGCTACATTTCTGCATGTGGGCGTATCGGTCCAATATCCATTACTCCACGGGTTACTCACCGTCCAGATTGTTTATGGGGAGGGAAATGCGCTTCCCAATTGATGTCATTCCTGAATCAACCCTGTCATTCCTGTAGCGAGAGACAACTTAGCGGCAGCCAGGAGACATCAGAAGCAGTTTTATGATCGTAGAGCTACGAAAGTACCTCACTACAGATCGGGCGATTTAGTCTGGTTGCACTCTGAAGTGCCTACTGGACCTTGCCTGAAGTGGTCAAGATCTTGGCGAGGGCCGTATCTTGTATCACGAATTATGAACGCGACCAACGTAGAAGTGTCAGATCCGGCACGGCCGGGTAGGTACCAAGTTGTGCATGTTAACAGAGTCAAACCGTGCCCGATTGACGCTCGTCTGGATCAGAGAGATCATGCGCGGCGTTCTACCGTGACTGCTGGGGTGGAAGCTCAGCAAGAAATTCGTCCTTATTTCCGAGAGGAAATTGAGGTAGATCCAGGTATCAATTTGGAAGTGCAGGTTCCGGACCCGGACATACCCCGGGCAGAGAGGGAGTTTCCGTCGTCAATTAATGAACCTCAATCGGTCAGTTCAAATCGGCTTCCTTTGACTCCTATACCGGAGGGGGTAGAGGATGTCAGTTTAGGGGAAGTCATTGATCTTGACCCTGTGAACGAGAATATCTCGGATGAGTTCGATTGCAGTGACCTTCTTAATTTACAGATGGCATCTGACCCTGCACCGCGACCTTCTGTGGGTCCTCTCTCGACGGAGAGGTGTGAAGGCTGGGGTGAGCAGTTAGTGAAGCATTTCATTCGTGGCGAAAGCCTCAATGTATTGATGGAGGTCTCCGATCCTGCTTTGGCCGACTGGATGACGAAAGTCTCCATTTGGGCCCTTACCTTGCTCCGCAAATTCATCGCCAATCGCATTCGGGACAGGCGCGAGCTTGTCCGACAGACGATAGAGGAGGTGGAGGACCGCGTGCGACGGTGGTTCCAGTTGCACCCGTACGTCTCCGATCGCCCCCGACAGGCGGCGACTACACTTTTTGCAGATGTGTGACAGCAATTGGCGGCTGTCCGGGAGGTTCCGGTGTGCCAGTCAATTTTTACTCCCGCCAAAATTTACTCTCCAGTAAATTTTTCCTATGATATTTTTACTTCCCAGTAAATTTTGCCTAGGAAACTTTTACTCCCCCAGTAAATTTTTCCTAGGATATTTTTACTCCCCCCTGACAAAATTTACTCCCCAAGTAAGATATCTCCCCAGTTAGATCTCTCTGATATGAGATAGAATTTCACAATTCTGATTGCAGATTCGTTCTTAGAAGCCTCAAATTGATGGGACTAGCATGAATTGAAGAAAACAGTAGTCAGTAACAAAAAATGCTTCCGCTAACTTCACAAACTGACTTCCAAAAAAGTAAAATCGCATTTACTGAGCAAAAACTGGGTTCTTGTGGGATAACACCCGATTAACCAAAATCTATGGCACTCCTATAGGAAACGTCCTACGGAATTATTGTAATTTTCCTATAGCGGGTAGTGCTATTGCTATGGAACTCTATTCTATGGCACTGTTGGAAAGTTTTGTCCCATTGAATTTTGGGGAACTTTGATTCTATTGCCTCTTGGACTAATTTGTCCCATAGACTTGTGGGAAATCCTGTCCTATCGAATTTCTGGAAATCCAATCCTATCGATCTTCTGGAAATCCTGTCCCATAGAATTTTGGCAAATTCAGTGTCTATGGCATCTCCTAATGCTACAGCGTGTCTAACCCTTTCCGCGACATACTGACGCTTTATGTGATCATGATTGTAAAGAATAATCAGTTTAGATTAGCAATTGTGATAATGTCAATATAAAGACAACAATATGCATGAGGTATTTGCACTTTTCGCTTTCAATCCCCTTGACATGTCGGTGAAAGTCCGGCCCAGATTTCAAAAAAAATTGGTTTGAGAATCAATCACACTATGGAGCATTATTTTTTAACTAATTTCATGATCATTCACAAAACGCCATTAATTCAAAAAAACAGTCAATGATTTTTAATATCTTCTCTTTTTAGTCTTTTGAACACTTGCTTCGATGAAAAGTTTCTCAGAAATCATTCTCCATATTTCTTTCTCTTCCATTGGGAAATGTAGTAGGAGTTGATCTGCAACAAACAGGAAATAAATGATAAATATGCGATAAATGATAAGCTGATGATAGAACATAGACGTTCTGCATATAGGAATATAGACATCGTTTAAATGAAAAATGATGCAAAATATTACAATTGAAGAATATTTGATAATTGCTATGTTTCTTGTATTGGAGATTTATATTATTTATATAGGATTATGGCATGATAAAGCAATTGCTCCCCGCTGTCATCTTGCAGATGAAAAATATCGCCAGAAGTTTCATTTTACTTGTTTATTTCACAACCGCGTTTCGTCTGCTCTCAGTAGGTGTGACACGCAGAATGAATCAAAGTGATTGAAACATGATTCCTGCTAGAATATCGATCAAACAATGATCCTTTCTTTTTATTCAAATTGTTGATGCACTTCTTCTCCTATTAGTAATTTTTCTGTACATGTACTTTTTGCTACTACTTATTCATTTCGTGATTGCTTGTCCAGTGACTGTCCATTGCTTGATCAATATTCGAGCAGGAATCATGTTTCAATCAGTTTGATTCATTCTGCGTGTTACACTTACTGAGAGCAGACGAAACGCGCTTTTGACAATAAGCAAGTAAAATGAAACTTTATGAAACATTATATTGGTTTCCATGCATGCATGTATGCGCGTATTCAAGGTGTAAGTATGTAAAGTTATTGTCTTTTCTAACTTTTTGTAAGCATCTTGCGATGCTGGTAGAATTTTAGAATTAAAAGCACTGCCATTATTGATAAGATTATGCTCCTAAGGTTTCACCTACTAAAACCGCATCAGATGAAACGAAAGAGGTTAAGCTTATTAGAGTGATTATCATGTTTGCATTAAAATTCAAATATGAATTTCAATTTTAATACATAATAAAAATAATTTCAAAATTATGGACAATGGATTCAAGCTTCATAGATAATTCATATACACTGTAGTGGCGGTGATATTAGATTTCTGTCATTACATTTGGTCCATACATGCTTATTTAGAGAGGAACTCATCATCCTTATGAATAGATTCTCTTCTTTTTTTCTTTGAAAAGTCGGTCGAAAAATTCGGCATTGAAAACTGAAAACCTCAGTTTCATGGGAGTTGTAGCATAGGAATAACATAGAATGGGGAATCATGGCTAGTACATATTTAATCTCAATAATACATTAGTGGATCACGCATACTTAATTACATACATGCATAAAGACAAATATAGGAAGCATCACTTATTTACTATATTCGAAAGATGAATACTTTCTCGTAATTATTTCCTTCCTTCTGAGAGAATTTCAAATAAAATATTTATCTTTTTTATCATTTAAAAATTCTTAGATGCAAAGCGTCATTTTCTTATCACAAACGCCGCTTGATCTATTTCCTATCAGAACAGCTAAATGTCGGAATTCACATTCCTTTATTTAAGGCGGCCGTCTAAAATTTCAACAACCAATAGTTAATTTATTTAACTGATTTATTTGTCAAGTAGCGATAAATGGTATCAACTTCCGCGATATAACAGGCCTGCAGAAGAGAGAAGAAAAGTTCCGCAATCATTTGCCACAATCACCAGTTTTTATATATCTCTTTGAGCTTTGCAAGAATTATTAGCAAAAGCAAGAATGCAAATTATGCAGTGGATAAAAATTAATAGATAATCGCTGAAGATAATCGCTTGAAATATGATGAACATTTGTCGAGTGACGTCCACATCTGTGCGCCCAGCGGGATTTTGAACAGGAAATGCATAATGGAACAATGACTAAAACCCGAAATCCATTTGGTCAGACTGCATTTTGAGATGATTAGCTTATATTTGATGAACCTGGCAGGCAAGTCTGCAAAGTTTCGAGGAAATAATCCATAATGTAAACATGAGTTTCACTGTTCTATTTCAAGACGATCACTTGAGAAACCTGTGAGTTTGTACCAAGATTGCTTGCACATAGGGGCCAGACAACGTATTGGTTACATGCTGCCCATGTACCTAGCGTAATGAATGAATCACACACGGTAGGCGTTACAGACAAGCGGGAAAGTTGTGCAGCGGCTACAAAGCTGAGTGACTAAAGGAAACGTATTGGAATGGAATCCTTGCCACTAGACTATCTAAAGTTATTACCACATGTATTTGGGAAACATCGTCAATCTATAGAATAAAGGAAATTTTACAGTGCATCTTAGTCCATTCAATTTTTGGTTTAGACTTTAATATTCTAACTTATAATTTGAAGTAACCGAATTGAATATTAATGACGACTTCCATAGAATTATTTTCTTTTACGATTATGCTTGCGTGTGTGTGTATTAATTTTTCGTGTTAGAGCGCCGTGGTACACTTATTAAGGTTACTCAATTTTCAAGAAGAACAGCATTACAACACATTATTACGCAGAATATTGCGCACGGTGTATCACGAATGTAATAAACAAGTGTAGCACTATTGTAGTACAACCCTGACAAAGCGTAATAACACTTAGTTATAATCGCTAGCATTGAATAATCAGCTCGAGAAAATGAAAAGTCAAACACAGATTTTCTTCAACCAATTAAGAAAAAATATTAAATTATTATTCTGTGTAACGTTTCGCTTTCTGCTTCTGCTGGTACAATCATAAAATAAAGGGAACTTTAAAATCACATTGAACGAATTGTACTAGAGTCTGATGCATGGGAGCTGCTTTCTCTTGTTCCCACAGGCCGACGAATTTCTATGTTCTTTGCTGAGGTGCATAGTTGACCATTGAATCACTTTCATAGAAGGATTGGCACTGTATGCAATTAGCAGTTGATAGACGTGTGATATAGGGACAGTCACGTGAACTCACACTCTAGATCTTATTGTGCGAGCCGATTCTCCAACATATGTCGATGTGCAACCTGTACATTCAATGAGACATATACAAAACTTTAGCAATCACACTTCAGATTTGTAAGACTGTGTGCAGTATTTACAGATAGCTATCATATATACACTAATGCCATTTTTTATATATCCTCGTCAATCCATTGAAAATTGAACTTAAGTGAACTTCAAGAAATGTGAAAAAATTATGCTTTGAAGGAAAATGACATGAATATAACACAAATTCCAAACGGCAATGCAAGAGCGATTATCCAAAGAAAGTTATCAGTCATGCCATGAAGCAAGTGAGTATATCGAGTGAGAAAGAGGTGAAAGAGAAAAGTTGTGGTCATCATTACCAAATAGCAATGAATTGAGAATTCAAGAGAAATAAAAAGAATATGGTACAAATGTAGTTTGCCACCTCATTGAATGTCTGTTTCCCTAATAAACCTTTATCTCATATTTTACTACCCATGTCACAACAGGAGTGTATATATGATAGCTATCTGTAAATACTGCACACAGTCTTACAAATCTGAAGTGTGATTGCTAAAGTTTTGTATATGTCTCATTGAATGTACAGGTTGCACATCGACATATGTTGGAGAATCGGCTCGCACAATAAGATCTAGAGTGTGAGTTCACGTGACTGTCCCTATATCACACGTCTATCAACTGCTAATTGCATACAGTGCCAATCCTTCTATGAAAGTGATTCAATGGTCAACTATGCACCTCAGCAAAGAACATAGAAATTCGTCGGCCTGTGGGAACAAGAGAAAGCAGCTCCCATGCATCAGACTCTAGTACAATTCGTTCAATGTGATTTTAAAGTTTCCTTTTTTTTATGATTGTACCAGCAGAAGCAGAAAGCGAAACGTTACACAGAATAATAATTTAATATTTTTTCTTAATTGGTTGAAGAAAATCTGTGTTTGATTTTTCATTTTCTCGAGTTGATCTTTCCAACCAGTTATGAAACGGTGGAGTCAACCTGATGGCACAGCTATTAAAGGTTTTGAAAGTGAAATTAAAGAACGGTTTTCTAAGTGATAACTAAAAGACCAAAAATAATTGGGCTATAATTCAATCAGATAGTAGTGTATAAATTGTTAGAACACCGAGGACTTGATAACTTACTTCATGGCTTAAAACACCGATTCGAGGATTTCACCAAACTCTGATGACGCAGCAGACTCGTTGAAAGAACCCGATTAGCCGAGCTGAAATTTAAAACATAATATGCTTGGGCCAGTTAGAAAGCTATGAAACAAGCGGAATCAAAAGATACACCCGGTGTCTAATATAAGAAAAATTCTGTTATAATTTCGATGTAGCTAACTGCTGCATCATTTAAGTGATTACAGCTTATCTTCAAGACTTATAGGATAAATGTTTGCGTAGGTCTTCGCTTAGAAAGGTCTACGATTTTTAAATTAATATCCTGAATAATTAAATCTAATTAAAATATTCAAATTTGCGATAATTTTTGTGCTATGATAACGCACATCGCATAGCACTTGAACGTATTGTTGAAATGGCTACTTTACACATACGACAATTGAACGAGGAATAGATAATACTGTCTACATAAATCATATAATACAGTAGTTCTAATTCCTAGCTCGAAAAATCTAAATAATTACATAATTCAATAAAACAGTGCGTGAATGAATTTCTGGAACAATGAGGACTTGATGATTTGACTGATGGACTATACAAATGATACTGAACAATGATACTGAACAACTGAAGTTTCATTTGAACTTACTCCATTGGTGTGATGATTGAGCCAAACCGGATAAAATGATTAATTCAGCAAACGACGGATTTTCATAAAAATGCGAGACACTGAGACACGACCAAGGATGCGATTAACAATGACTGTTGCACATGCCAACCATGTGGGAACGCATCTTGCTAATATCAACAGATTATCTGGCGAGGTAGCGATTTTGTGGATAATTTTTTGTAAAGGTTCATTTTCGTGTAAAAACTATCTCCGCATGTGAAAATGGTCATCATCTATCCAAAAACATGAGTAAAATTATAAAACGGCAGGTGGCAAAAAAGTTGCTATAATTAGTTGGTAGATATTTGTTTACTAATGCGAGCTGATTTTTCGCCAACCGGCGAAATCGTGGATATTGTAGCAATTAATTAGTGGTAAGTAGTAATGTTCGTATATTACCTTTACATGAAAATATATTGTATACTCAGTCTGATCTGATAAAAAGGGATCTTTTAATTCACGAAGGCTTAAACTAAAAAAGTATTTATCTTCCATAAATGTCGCAGTAAATTGTATTATATTATTCAAATATTTGTCATTGTTGCAAACTATTGAATGTCAAGAGATGTTATGCAAATTGATATAAGCGGATTCTCTATTCTTATCATTATCAAAGAATGATAGTCTACTTATTTCTTAGATAGATTAGCCATATGTGGGTGATGGTGAGGAGGTGAGGGAGAAAATAGAGCCTCGGCTGTAGAGGCGGATTGCTAAAGAAAATAAGAGAGAAATTCAAAAGTAAGGTGGCATACAGAGCGCGAATTGTCGCCAGCGAATATGCCAAAAATTATCACTGAACTATTGCATGATGTAGCTGATTATCTGCTAGCTTTTCGCCAGATTCGTTCCCACAGGGAAATGCATCTGAAACTATACTGAACATGCAAATGTTGCGATATCATTGGACAAAGTCAGATTACGGAGTCAAAACTGTCGCTGCGCGTTTGCTTCTTTTGGATAGCTTCAAAAGCACTCATATTTTCCCACTTCCAGTGCAATAGGATCCAATTGACTTCGATTGAATGGTGAGGTGTGCCATGGCACTCCCATTGCGTGTCATAGAATACCATAGAGCGCCATTGAATTTGGTTAATCGGGCAATGACAGATTTGAAATCAGCGAGTCAAACTGTATCGGATAGGCTAAATTTACTAGGGAGTAGAATATTCTAGGCCAAATTTACTGGGGGAGTAAATTTTGTCAGGGGGGAGTAAATATTTCCTAGGCAGATTTTACTGGGGGAGTAAAAATTTCCTAGGAAAAAACCTACTGGGGAGTAAATTTTGTCAGGCAGTAAAAATAAACTGCTACACCGGCACCCGAGCGTCAAGCAGCTGCCGCTCAGACCTCCGCGCGAGGCTCCGAGGCCGACCTATGGTGACGGAAGTCACTAGGCGGGTCTTGGATGCCCTTCGCCAAGAAGGGATGGCAGCTGCCCCTGGTCGGTCGGTTGCAAGCTACGCCCGCGCTGCAGCATCTCCACCACTGTCACCGCGCGGTGGCCGTACGCCCGCCAGCGAAAGCTGTGCCGGGGTCTACACGTCAGCAGCGGCGACCGGAGCCTTCGAGTGAGGGGGCCAACCGGTGTGGTCGTAGTGATCGGGGACTCGAACTTCGTTCGATACCCGTTCAATAGGTACCCGTACCGCACCATTGCAGTACCTGGCCTTCGGATCGCGAAAGCGATCGGGAGTCTGAGGTCCGCAAAGAACCTTACTGCGCGGGTCTCCGCGGTCTTGCTGGGCATAGGTATCAATGATACCCGCAGGAGTACTGCGTGGAGGCGAGATCTCGAGGGCTTGCGCAGAGAAATCCAAGAACGATACCCGGATGCGCCCATTTTTCTTGCGGAGGCCCCGGCCGCAAAGTTCAGAGGGGAGGCACGAAGGGCGGTGGAGGCCGCGACGGTGTTCCGGCAGATTCGATTTATGCCCGAATTGACGGGGTCTGGTGATCCGCATTACTCGGATACGGAGCCAAATAACCTGGAGCGAAAGTGCCTTCGTATCATTGCACTAAGTGTGCCAGCGCTTAGGCGCGTAAAATTATGGTAAGGATGACGCGGGAGCGTCATGCTTTTATGGAGGGGGGATAATGTAACAGTTTTATGCGCTTTATGGTGGTCTTTTACTGTGTCATTATCTCATGAAATTTTATTGCGTGCAGATTTTAAAAGTGTGAGTGCTGTTCGGTCTGACTTTTGGTTGTGCTGTTCTGGTTCGGACGGAAGTCGGCCAGACGTGAATAAGTCATCCTAAGCTAATTGAATGTCTACAATTCCATCCGCAGTGGATTGCGAGTTTAATTGCGACGCGGCATCGGACGCGGAAGAGGGTCTGTGCCTCTTACATCTAGACGGCGAGAGCCGTAACCTTGAGTCCTCCAGTAGTGCGACGTCTGGTGTTGGCGAAAGTCGGCAGCGACTCAAGAAAGTCACGTGGGCAGACGAGGCCGAAGAGGAAGAGAAGGAGGCGCGAGAGCAGCGAGCGCGGGCATCCGAGAGGGTAAGTTATTGTAATCGATTGAACTCATTTGACCGCGGAACTAGGCCAGTTGCAACTTGCTAAGAGGCGAATGCGAAAGTCAATCCTAGGAAATTGAGTCTCTCTCAGCAAAACAATGTCATAGAATGAGTAAAAGTAGCTACAGTCGACTCAAAAAATATCTCTATGCACTCAAAGTTTCTAAATGAAAAGATTCACGTTTTCTCGAAGATTATAGAGGTGGTATCAACAGCAGACCTCGAGCATTTCTTAAAATAGTTTTGTTAGAATGCAGTATTATATATAGATTAATACTTTTCTGCATTATGATTTATCGCAAATTTCGATTTTAATTTCTAAATATGATAGAAAAGTTGTAATATTTTGTCGTACTTTTCAGGGAACTTTGCATGACAGGTCAGAAAAATGTGTTTTACGCTTATTGAGAATGAATTTGCATAACAATCATGTTATTCAAGGGAGGGGAGACACTCCTGTTGGACATAAAATAAGTAATTAGGATGTTGGAACATGAATATTACATCTGCATTTAGAAGAACTCAAAAAAATATCACCATTGTACAACGGTAATATTTTTGCCTGTGTTCCGTACGAAATGGGGTACGCGGATGCCCCTGCAAACGTTTTCTGCATATTATGAAACATTACAAATTCTATGATGATTAATCTGACATTCATCTGCACTTCTTTAGAAATGCCTCATCAACCCATTTACTACGATATCGCTCTTTGAAGAACGATAAAGTAAGAGAAAATTTTTTTGACAAAATTTCATACATCAAAACAATCGCAACATCACAGTTATGTTTCGAATGAGAAGAACACACACGAACAAAATTTGACACAAATTTGACGCACCGATTTCGGCACTTGCGGTCTTTTTCTCTACCGCATTTATAACATCTTCCGGTTCCTGTTGTTCGGGCCCGTGTTTGCTGCATTGAGTCCTCCCCAGTGATCAAGCTGCGGTTTTGTGCGGCTTGCCGTAGGTGCTTGGAGACGCCTACATATCCAGTGCGAGCCCATTTCATCATTCTCTTTTTCACTTGTGAAGCAATAAATTGCTCTCCGGGGCACTAAAGACGAATTGTACGTTGCCTATTTTTGTCTTGTTCAAAATTTATGAAGAAAGTGCAATAGTTGAGGCTGTGTAAGAAGAGCACCAGCACTTCATTTAGCAAAACTTAGATATTTCAATGCACCCCACATCTCCCGTTTCCAGATATGGAGGATTATATTGACAAATATCAATAGATATGAAGCAATACTAACTTCTGTCATTTTTTAGACGCTCGCATCAAATATTCATATTTTCATCTACAATGAAAGACTGTGCAGTGTACACCACTGAATGGCCATAGTATGTTTATTGGATTGTCTTGTCAATAAGACTGATGACTTATGAGACTTTTCTGTTGCACATTTCTGATGTTGACCCGTTTGAGTACTATCATGAAGGAATAAGAATCATTCAAAAAACGTCTCTGAATAGATCGTGTTGACAATTTCAAAGCGTCTGTTATCATAAGAACAATATGTTTTTGAGATATTATGCTATATTTGTTGTTTTAAGGTATCGTGAAATTAAGGTGAATGTATTGGCGAGAAATATGAGAGATTTAAAGAGTTGGATAATTACTGGACATTGTATTTTGATTCGGTCAAATCAATTTATGATATTTCCCTAATAAATTCGAATTCATTTTCAAAAAATGGTTTGCTTTCATGAATTCGATTACCATATATTTGAGATCTAATTTTAAATATCCTTTATTGGGCAGCAATGATTTTTACAATCCTTACCCACCATCATGTATTGGTCAGTCGTTGCGTCATTAATTTGTATTTCTTGAGCATGTCTTTTTGGTGTCCAATTTAGAAGTATGATATTTTCTGTCTGCAAAGTGACATGACTGAAAATAGTCTCAGGATAATATAATTGGCCTATTGTGAATTATGTTGCATTTCAGAAAATGAAAGTTGAGCTGCTGGATGAGGATTTCAGAGATAAATACGAAGGTAAGAAACAATCATGTGCCTTATTGATTTCATTGGAAGCATTTCCATTTACGTTGCACTCTGAGATCTCAACATTTTTCTCCTGTTAAAAGGTCAATCGGATGAATTGCTAGACTCACTTTTAGAGACGAAAGAATAAAGAACAAATTTGTTAGAATGCAAGCAAATTATTTCCGAAAATTCTATTATTCTTGGCAAATGAACGGGTTTTAAGTAAAGCTAGAATCCTCTTGGTCTTTTCAGAGCACCCAATTATGAAAGAAGAAGCATTGGAGGAGCACATTGTGGAACATCACACAGGTGAGATAATAGAGTAATGTAGGTAGGCATAATGTGCTTAATATCTTGATTTATCGGAACGTGAGATACAAATCGTCACTAACTTCTTACACAAAGTCTTTGATAATTTTTTTACTTCTCGTTCATTAACAGATGCATATCAGTACTTAGTTGAAGAGTTCAAGACTGGAAAAGCGAGATAATGTGTGATCGTACAGTTGTATTCAGATTAATTCATTGGTCAGTCGAGAGAGAACAACGATTCGTACACGTCGGAGGTGGATAGCAGAAGAGGCAACTGAAAAGGCCGTTAACCAATCTCAATGGAAGCATGTGCTAGGTGCAGTTCAGGTGGGGGGATGAGTATTTGTGATGTTGGAGGCTGGTAAATGGTTCAGTAAGGAAAGTGCGAAATGATGAAGAGACTTAGTTGTGAGGGAAGTAAGAAGAAGAGATGAGAGGGATGAAGGCTGTTCAGCAGCATGCCTGTCCAAAATGTGTGGACGATGTGGAAGACGTTAAGAGGAGGCTAGCCAGGTGGGATGAGCTTCTTGGTATGGCATCGGATTTCTGATAAGTTGAATGTTTGACGTTCTTTCGACAACGGCAAATCTAAAGAGATCAGGCATGGTGAACAATGAGGGCTGCCTGTATGCTGAGCTAGGAAAATAAGTTTGAAGCATTTGTTATTGTGTTGTCTTCTTGTCCTCATATGTTAAGTGCTTATACGTGGAGGCATAACAAGGTATTGCCGAATAAGCTGCGGTGAGTGAAGAACTCCAACGAATGAGATAGAAATTTCCAATGAAGATTGAAAGGATCCAGTCAAGGGGAGTCAAGAAGCATAAACAGTCAAGGGAAGAAGATCATCTCATCGGGGCTTAATTGAGACCAGACTTGACTGACACTGTTGTTTCAAGATTATGCTGACGGTGCCATTGGAATCAAGAATGGAAGAAGCAAAAGAGAGAGAAACTGGGAAGTATGAAGATCTGATGGCGGAATGTAGGGGGAGGGGGTTGGAATGAACTCTGGAAAGTGGAAGTAGGGTCCAGTAGCTTATTGACTAACAGTTTGAGAAGATGGATGCGTACATTGGGGATGACTTTACATCAGGAAAGTTTGCACAGCACAACAACTGAGGCTGACTGAGCGTGGAATTCGGGAGAACAAGTAGAATGACATAGAGGGTATGCTTAAAGTCATCTCCGGCGCAGTACCGGTCAGCCAGGCAGAGACGCATAGTACTTAGTTGACATAATGACACTAAATATATAAATAGTGACACTAAAGCTGATGACACAATGTATACTGCTGATGGCTCGAAACTTCAGCTGCAATTATCTATACCTCTATCGTCGCCAGCACTCCAATCGAAGTAGAATCGTCAATCGCTGTGATTGGTGATTCAGCAATAAGGATGTTCAAATCCGATCCGAAGTCGGATCGGACTCGGATTCCGAAATTGAACTTTGAATCGGATCGGATGGACCGGGTCGGTCACGAAAAGTCCAAATTAATCCGACATTACAGAAATCTATACATGTATTGTGTCTCCAATGTAACTCTGCAAATTACACTAAATTATGTTGAGAACATAACCTGCTCCACTTATTCCACATTTCAAACATGGGGAAATGGAGACATTTATGGTACTAGTGTCTGATATTATTCCATTTGTCATACAATTGCATGATGCAAATAGCCTTCATTCAGGTAGGCAATTGCGACGCAATATATCCTTCAAATAGGCATTTCATCAATTACAAAATCATGAAGCCAATCCGGCCGTACAAAAGTTTTTAACCACTTATCCTATCTTTGGGGTCTATATACGTAAATGGAACCAATCCGAATGATTTAAGTTCAACAAGAAAATATTAGCACTATGTCTAGCCTTAAATATATTTCGACCGGTAGCAATAAAAGGCTGCGAACACATGATGTACTCGAATGCCTATGTTCGAAATGTATACCGACCTACACAGTCCGCGGCTGTGCGCTGAGATTCAATACTTACAAAGGAATCAAAGGAATCAAAAAATTTCGGATTATTTCGAATCGGATCGGATTAACTATCAAGTCATTCGGATCGGATTAATATTTTCCCCGTATACAATCAGATCGGATCGATGACCATTCTCTGATCCGACTCACACCTTTACTCAGCAACTATTGTTAAATGCAAAACTGACACTTGGTTGTTGTTTGAGTGGTCCCAGTCACTTTCTGAAATCTGAAGCACTTTCTTGGAATCTTATACATCATTGAGGTTGAAAACGAAAGGAGACTGATTCTTGAAAAATGTCGCATGTGTCTCCTGTGCAAATTGCATATGCTCGCATGTTATCTCCTGTACTTTTTAAACCATGCTTCCTACTGACGTCATCTTTGAACTACTTCTTGATTCGGATCAAAAGCAATATTAATTCAACACGTCACTGATTGAATTTCTATAGGATACAGATAGTAGTACATTGCACATACCAGTTTTTGTTGTGAGAGAAATGTGGCGGCCACTTGAATATCAGCTTAATGCGAGTAACATCGAAATGCTTAACATCAGCCATCAAATTGTGTGTAGCCCAGAGACAATTTACAGACTTTCCTCAACTTGAATGCTGTAGGAGTGCTTCTGTTTGATATTTTACAATTTGAAGAAGAGAAAGACTCACACTCGTGGAATTCCGAAAATGACTTTTTGAACATCACTGTGTATTTTCTAATCGCACTGAATGTATACTGTCTGTCAAAAGTCTTTGCACCCCTAAGATATTTGAAGTTTCAAGCTAATTAAGTGGCAGTTTATTCTTAGCGAATGTCTCCAGTTTAATCTCTTATAATGCTTCACTTAGATAAAAACAATTTGGGTCATGACACGGAGTTAATTAGCTGTGAACACCATTCAGTGACAAGCGGTCGTAAGAATAAAAGTGCGGACAAGCGTCAACAAACGTAGTCAGCAATCATGGCGACGCGTGAATTGAGCGAAGAAAAGCGGTGGCGTATTGTCACACTCAGTATTGATGCTAAGTGGTCTTACAATCGAATCGCCAGTCATTTGAATGTTCCAAAATCAACCGTTAGGTATCAAATTAAACGGTATAGGGAGACACATTCAGTGAAAGACAGAAACAGATCCGGTAGACCTTCAGTTCTTGCTGAAGACTCCTGTTCTTTCATTACTTCCACAGCTGAAGCAAATCCGTTTGTAAGCATTCCAGAATTACAGAGACTTCTTCGTGAGAGGAATGTTCGAGTGTCCCAGTCATCAATAAGTAGACGCCTACATGATGCTTGTCTTCACAGCTTTCGTCCTTTCAGATTTCTTCCACTTAGCGATAGTCATAAGCTTGCACGTTTGCAATGGGCACGACAGCATCGCTCATGGTCGGCACTTCAAGAATGGCGTCAAGTAATTTTCACTGATGAAAGTGTTTTCTGTCTCCGTCGTACTGATGGTCGCTTGAGGGTTTAGAGAAAGAGAAATACTCGGTACGCAAACTTCGCTGCAGTACAGACCCAAGAGCGGCGAGGTTTTGGTGGTGGTTCAGTAATGGTCTGGGCAGCTATCGCCTGGAACGGCAAATCTGATCTTGTGATGCCAAACGGTTCTGTGAACGGTGAAAAGTACCGTGAGATTTTGACCACCGTTGGTATTCCTTTTGGACTCAGTGTTATAGGTCCAGGGTTCCTTCTACAGGACGATAATGCTCGACCCCATCGCTGCCGTCTTCTTGAACACTCCACCTCGAGTATCATGACTACACTCACATGGAGTGGCCGAGTCGCAGTCCCGACCTCAATCCTATTGAACATGTGTTGGACGAGCTTGGTAGGCGAATCTCAAAGCGACAAATTCGAAATATTGCTGATCTGAAATCTGCTCTGAAAGATGAATGGTGCAGTATTCCTCAGAACTCCATTCGTCGTATCATTCGTTCGATGCGTTCACGCCGCGACAGTGTGATCGCAGCTCAAGGCGGTGCCACTAGGTACTGATGACATTATACAGAGTTTGTTGTATAAAATGTATATAATTGTAAATATGTTCAGTATCAGTATGCTTGTATGTTACGTTTCATTTCTATTAAAATGGAAATTGGTAGCATTTCGCAGTTTTTTATTCTCTTATTACATTTTTTGGGAAGAAATTATAGGCGATCCACACATATTGCAGTAACTAAAGTTGGACAAATCTGTCCACATTCACGACTTCTACCTCTGAAAGCTATTATATACACGTAATAAAGTATGAAAACATTGAAAACGCTATTTTTCTGAGGGGTGCAAAGACTTTTGACGGGCAGTATATTTTTGGGGTACTACTGTCAAACAATTTATGGTGCAAGTGTATTAGCATTGGATCAAATCGGTCATGAATATTTATTTCATGTGACTCCATCTTCTTTTACCCGATGCTACCATTATGTCATTATTTCAGACTGCGCATTGCGGATGAAGGAGGAAATATTAGATCATATCGAAGCAGAGAATGACACACATGGTGAGATAAGAGCATGTTTCTTCTAGATCCCAATAAAATGTTTAATACAGTATTTCGATTAATTGGAAAGCTTTTTTGTTATTTAATAGTAGTCATATATGCATTACACCTATGTGCCAATGCCAACTTATTTATCTTATTTACTTATTTTAGAATCATTACTATTCATTACACACACAGGCATTGCTTTTCTGTGGTTCCGGGGTACAAGGATTAGTTGATAAAATGATTTGATTAGGACCTTCAAAGTACAGTAGTGAGTGACTTTTCTTATTTCTGTTTAGAGACTGTGGTATGTATGAATGAGTCTTGTATTTACTTAAGACAATAATCATTGAACCGGAAATGGACGACCTTCTTCAAAAGTTGTTGTAGAATTACATGTACTTCATAACCAATTTAAGCCTTTTATGTTTTCCACCTGGTACTCTTAAGTCGCATACGACTTCTGGTGACAACCCTCATGGCGCATCTCCATTCTGCTAAGCTGCTTCGCTAATCATTCATAATCGAATTTCACTTTAAATTAAAACACGACACGGTAAAAAAATTCGAAGGATCCAGGAAACGGAGATACCAAAGTTAAGCAACTACCCTAATGAATAATCGTGTAAATAATTAGCGAATGAATGTAAATTAATACTAGCAACATAGAGTAACCTACTTCAGCGTAGAGCAGGAAACGAAATGCATTAAAAGGCTAGCCGACCCAACTTTTGAATGGAAATAAATTAAATCTTATAATCTACAAGGTGTGACTAAAAATTATTGAGAGTGGAAATTTTTTACTTGAAAGTCGTTGAAATTCCGCTGTTTTTTTTTATGCGATACTTATCAATAGGTGTATGAACTAATATCAGTGAAAAAATTGTGAGCCAAAACCTCAATTCAAACTTTTAGGAGCATTTTTAGTTCAATCAAGTTATGCAAGCGCAACGAGGTGAAAAAAACATAGAAAACGTCCGTTTTTTTATAAAAAGAACGCATCTTTACTTCACCAAAAACACATTAAAACACACAATTCTGAGAAAGGCACTCTTTGTAACATTCATAAACAAAAAAATCACTAAACGACATCATCTCCACCACTCTGAATCACTCTCTCACAGTGCTCCAGAAGCCTCTCCTTCTGGGTCAGAAACTCGTCCTCAGGAATGGAGCGCAACACTCTCAAAGAAGTGGCCACAACCTCGTCAGCATCTTGGAAAGTGATCTTCTTCATTTCTCTCTTTAAGTGATCAAACAACCAAACAACCACCAATCACACAAGTTCAAGTCCGGCGAGTAAGGCGATTGCCAAAGAGTCTGGATCCCTCGACGGTCAAGGAACTCCTTTGTCTTCTTGGCAGCATGAGGACGAGCGTTGTCGAACTGGATCAGTAGCTGGTTCAATCGGGTGGGGTCAGATCGGAGACTGCGCCATTTCGCACCTGTCGTACGCA
The DNA here is from genome assembly GCA_907163375.1 of Prostheceraeus crozeri. Lineage (NCBI taxonomy): Eukaryota > Metazoa > Platyhelminthes > Polycladida > Euryleptidae > Prostheceraeus > Prostheceraeus crozeri. The sequence continues at coordinate 351,479 of CAJQUW010011893.1, read as the reverse complement.
AGAAGCTGATAAAGTAATCTGCATCGACAGTTTCGCTCGCACAAGTTCCTTGAACATGAAACTTCTTGTTCGGTGTGAAGATTGCAGACAGGAGGGTTTGCGTTTAGTCATCGCTGAGTCACGAATGACCCTTGGACGGGTCTAGCCTACTCCCACCCATGCCTTGTTGGCGGCCTTTGGAAGAACAGGATCGAAGAAAACCCAAGTCTCGTCTTGGATGGCATACAGTCGGTCTCTCTCCTCCAGGTCTCGAAGATGCTTTCTTATTGAAATGGCGCTATTCTTCCGGAGCAATTTGTGATGGTCGTTGAGAGAATGGGGAACCCACGTGGAGCACAAGTAGCGGCGATGGAGTCTGTCACGCAAAATTCGACGAGCGAGCTCGTGGTTGACGACGGTCAGTTCCTCAATTTCTCGAAGTGACAGACGCCTATTCTCACTGATGAGCTCTTCGATTGTTTGAACATTTTCCTCCATTGAAACGCTCACTGGACGGCCGAAAGGACTCGAAGCGTTGGTGACGGAATCTCGAGAAGCACTGGGAACATCAGAGGAATCTTCAGGCACCTTGGCATATCGAAAAACAGTGGCACGTGAAGGAGCGTAAGATCCATACAAGCTCTGTAGGTCTTTGAATATCTGAGAGGCACTTTCAACCAACAGAGTGCGAGTTTGAACGTAAAAACGGTACATCTCATTCGACTTCATCAGTAAAAGTGATCATTCATTGCATCTCGTTGCACTGAAGGTCATATATCTATGTAAATAGACGATTATCACGTGATTTTCGATCGCAGATATTCAAATTTCTGTCAGACATTAGCTGAAGATGTGTTTGACACTGATGCATAAAACTAAAATAATAGAAATCTTAGTTCGCCTTTTATCACGCCAGTCTCAATAATTTTTAGTCACACCTTGTATTTCATATTACAATCAAAGAACTAAAAGGAAAGTTCGTCATGGACATGACGAGAAGCTATCTGAAAATTATAAATAGTGAAAATCAAGAAACCTAATAAAACAAAATAAGATCGCTATATACAGAGTCTTCCGGGCGGAACCATGTTGCTGCATGAAGCAAGGTTTCGGCCCCTAACCTCCAACCTGCACCACATGGCGGGTCCAGGCCAACCATATAGAATGAACGATAAGGAAGGTCTCTCCACACCTGAGGAAACATAGATAAAACCTAGCCGAAAATAAGTTTTTGGATTTTAGACAACAAAAGGAAACATAAGAATCTGGAAAATAGTCGTTTTTCTGGCATACCTACGATGGAAGGTATTTGACGAGGCGAAAAACAGCCAAACCTACTAACGAGGAACCTATTCCTCGCGAAGGACTTTATGCAAGAATTGACATAAATTCGGTTCACCATTGACCTACTTGTTTAATTTATAAAAACGAAGACAAGGTCAATAATAAAATATATGGAAGAGCTTTCGACTACGTCTTTCTCAATTCAATAAAGCAACAACTACCTCTAACAGAGCAATGAGAAAAGAAGGAAAACATTTTTGACAGCATATCACAGAACATTTTCAAAATGAGGTGCAAACTGAATACTATGGTGAATGTTAGACAAGATATTTTTTTACGTACTGTTATACATTACATTGATTCCAGCCCTTTTGGTTTTAATATAATATCTCTCACAAATTTTGCGTTCGTAAACATAAGTGAAATTACGTTGTAAGATTTCTACTTTTATATCATTGGCAGATGGTGACAATAGATGTTTTGATAAAAAATGTCGATGAACAAGACTGTTTTTACAATTAAGATGTTCTTGGATTCTCTCTCATGGGACATTGTGTTTCATCAATATAATTATTATTGCATTTATTACATGAGATCTTATAAAAAACAGTTTTCAAATAACAAACATGACTGTTATTACAAAGGCAAGACTTGCAAGGAATTGATACAAGGAATTTATCTGACTTATTAAAGATGGCGGAGTTACGAAAACAGGTTTTACATTCAAAATTGGAATTTTGTGTAACTTAGAACGAACTTTTCTTGCTTCGTTTATAAAAGGAGTCCGAATGTATGTTTGACTCAGTTTGTTGTTATTATTTTCGTGTATTGGTGGAATCGAATTTGAAATATACTCGTCAACAAGATGTTTCGGATATCCGTTGGAAATAAATCTGCGTTTAACAAAATTTGAGCCTTTCTCAATTAAAACAGGTGTGGTACAATTACGATGAACTCGGAGACATTCATTTTTCAGTAAATTAATTTTTCGTGAAAATGGTACAAAGCTATCCCAGGGTAAAAGATGACCACTATGTGTGGATTTGGAGTGAAAGGAACTTAAACACAAATTATTCGTGAAGGAAAAAATTGTATCTAAAAACGGAATCTTGGAATCAACAGAGTACTCAACTGTAAAATCAATGCAATCATTTATGCTATTCAACTCTGGAAGCAAATTATCAAGAGGAGAAACAGATACAACAAAAATGTCATCAATATATCGTAATGTATAGAAAATCATCAATGCATCGATGTAATGTATAGCAGTACGTAAAATAATATCTTGTCTAATATTCACCATAGTATTCAGTTTGCATCTCATTTTGAAAATGTTCTGTGGTATGCTGTCAAAAATGTTTTCCTTCTTTTCTTGTTGCTCTGTTAGAGGTAGTTGTTGTTTTATTGAATTGAGAAAGACGTAGTCGAAAGCTCTTCAATATATTTTATTATTGACCTTGTCTTCGTTTTTATAAATTTGGCAAGAGTTGACTAGTGGATTAACCTTGCAACCCCTTTCCTTGAAGATATTGAAAATGCCAATGGCTCTTGAAGTGAAGGCGGAAGCATCAGATGAAATCCTGGCGAATCTGATGGGTAGGGCAGCAAAGATGTTTAGGCCAGTGTTCAAAGGCATATTACTTTCGGGGAAAGCATATAGCACACAATTAATTGATTGGCACCAACGAATAAATGACATTAATTGATTGATGTCACAGTTTTTTTAATCTACAGTTTTGTAAATTTTTTTCTTAATTTCACAGAGGTAACGCCAGTTGGAATAGTGTGCCACGCCACTGAGATGAAGTAATGGTCATTTAGGTTTCGATGTTCTCATGATCTTTACTGAGATTGCAGCTATGACCGTTTGATTACTTTACTTGAAATTCAGGAGAAATTTGAAGCGTTTCAAATCCGGAGGAAAATTGTCACGCCAGTTAGGCTGTTTGATCCCGATTGTTTTTTTGTACGTACAAGATATCCTTACTTTGGCTTTAGTAGCGGATACTGTCTCACTTAAAATATCTGTAAATGTAATTTCGTCTTTGTAGCTTTTAAAATACAGGCTGTCCCAGATGTCTCTACGAATTTCATTTTTATTTTACAAGAAAACTAATAATGATACAGACATGCATCAAGTTTTATTTTGAAAAGCAGACATGGGAGATTTGTTTGATATATATGCCCGGTGCTTAAATGGTTTATTTTTCTTTTTTTCATTGCGGCAAAGTTATCACTGTTTTTCGATAGATTCTGTAACAATAATGATTGTATTGTTATCCAATCGATTGAAGCGAGTGATGTTCTTCATTGATCAACGCCTGAAATATCTATGGTAATTTCTATCACAACATTTGAAAGTTGTTTTCTACTTATTAGCTTATTATTCAGCTGTCAAGTCACTGTCCGATATCTTCATTTTGAAAAATCTCGACAAAATTTTCAAATGACTGTTCTTCTACTGGATTCACTCTGGTTCTTACTGTGCTCTGACGAGATGGATAACTCTGTACGCGCTCGCATTATTCGACTGTATTACTCATCTGGTTGCTCTCCAACTGCTACCTTGCGTGCGTATTAGAAGGAAACTGGTGAACGTCATCCTCCCTGTACTGAAGGCGGAATTCGAAATCTCGTCAAGAAATTTGAAACTTCTTCGACAATTCAAGACCTCCCCAAATCAGGGCGACATTCATTAAGTGGTGATCGTTCTTTAACTATTTCTGGAGCAGTGGAAGAACTTAAATCAAAGAACAATTTTGGAATCTGCTCTGTGCGCGAGGTTGCTGAAGCATCCGAGATTTCCAAAAGCTCTGTGCACAGAATAATGATAAACAATTTGCATTTGAAACCTTACCGTCCTCAATTTGTTCAAGAACTGTTTCCAGCTGATTTTCAGAAGCGCTTGGAATTTGTCGACTTAATGATCGAAAAGTTCGGAAGTGACTTTAGTGACACTCTGTTTACAGATGAAGCTCATTTTCATCTTTCCGCAGAAACGTCTTCGTTGACTTGTGCTGTTTGGGATGATAGCAATCCTCAAATTCGCATACCCAAACGTTTACACAGTTCAAGGTTGACGGTTTGGGTAGGTCTCAACAGACGATATGTTATACATTGTACCGCCTTATTTCTTCGATGGAAGTGTCACTTCTGCTTCGTATATTGAAATGCTGGAGTCTCACTGCATTCCCTTCTTGAAATCAAAAAAGAATTATGTCTCGGACTGTATTCCAACGAGATGGTGCGCCACCGCACATTGGAAAAAGGTGAAATTGTTTTTGCAAAAGAATTTCAAAGATCGAGTCATAAGTCGTCACTTTGATTTCCGCTGGCCAGCACGCTCTCCTGACATCACCCCATTGGATTATTGGTTTTGGGGTCATGTCGAGAATCAGATATACAAGAAAAAGATGACAAGTTTGTTTGAATTAAAAGGAAGGATTACTGATGTGTGTTCGACAATTGATCAAGAGATGTTGGCAAGAGTTATCGATTCTTTGCCCGACAGACATTACCACCTGAAATTGAACAAAGGTCATCAACTTACTTGAAACTGCTCGTAAGTGTTGAAATATAGTTTTATTCATGTTGGTATTATGTTTGTTTTTTCATACAGGATATAATTTGAAAGGAAAAGACAATTATATTAAAAAAACTATTCTTAGAAAAACAATTATTATTAAAAACCAATGATAACTTTGGGAGAAATAAAAATTAAAAAAGAAAAATAAACCATTTAAGCAGCCGGGCATGTATCAAACAAATCTCCCATGTCTGCTTTTCAAAATATAACTTGATGCATGTCTGTATCATTATTAGTTTTCTTATAAAATAAAAATGAAATTCGTAGAGACATCTGGGACAGCCTGTACTTCCGAAATCCCATATAAGGAATTTAAAAGTGCTTGTTAAGTGACTTTGTTGACTGATGAAGCCTGCATCACGAACCACATCTCTGAATTTCACATGTTGCGGATTTTTCGAATTCTATGGCCTGATCCGTTGTAGTGAAGGTTCCTATATCGTGCATGCTATTCTAGATAACTATGAGACCCCGAGGTGTACAGAGGGCTCAATTCAGAGCTGTAATATCTAGAGATCCATGATGAAAGTTAGGCGAAAGAATCGTTTTATTAGTGAGACATTTTATATTTTATGGAAAGAAACATGTTATTCTACGACTTATATAATAATGAAAATCATTATTGTTTTAGATTTCACAATACCGACAGTAAAAGTCACAGGAAAGAGGAAAAAGACAAGCGCTGATAGAGTCCGACTTTGGAGGAAAAAATTGAAGACCGACCCTGATTACTCAGATAGGTATGAAGTGCTAAAAAAGAAAGACCTAGAGAGATCAAAAGCTTACAGAATGAGGCAAGCTTTGCGACGCAAAACTGACAGAGAACTTGATAAAACAATAAAAGAAAAGAACAATGCCAGAAAACGAAAGCAGCGTCAAATGAAGAAGCTAAAGTCGCTTGGTGATCTTCAGAACTTGAAGTCGCTGCACAGTGCGCTCACACAGCAAGACAGAAGAAAACAGACAGCAGCAACAAGACAACAAAGACACAGGGAAAAATTGAAGACCGACCCTGATTACTCGGACAGGTATGAATTGATAAAAAAGAAAGACCTAGAGAGATCAAAAGCTTACAGAATGAGGCAAGCTTTGCGACGCAAAACTGACAAAGAACTTGATAAAACAATAAAAGAAAAGAACAAGGCCAGAAAGCGAAAGCAGCGTCAAATGCAGAAGCAAAATCTGTTTGGTGATATGCAGAAGTCGTTACAGAGGGAGCTAACGCAGCAAGACAGAAGAAAGCTGACAGGAACAAGACAACAGCAATAAGTCTGTAACACAACACATCAAATAAAATCGCTTTCAGGTGAAAAGCAACGCTATCAAGATGGTGTCATCAGAGATGTTCATTGGACAGGTAAGAAATTGAATTTTGTGTAGAACATCGTTTGATCCTTACTCCTCTATGGGATGCTTTTTCTCCCCTCCTTCTTTTCTCCTGAACTAATATTCTTTTTTTTAATCAGTCATGTTGCCATTACAAAATCCTCAAGACGTTTCAGTGAGCATCATTGAGAGCCATCGATTAGCTGTATGCAACACGAGTGAAATTTCAAAAGCATTTCAATTTTAATTGTTAATTTCAATGATGTGGAGTGGTAAAGGATGTCTCGCTTCGTACTCATCTAATGCGCACTATGTTCACGTATAAGGCTTAATGGATGCATTGCATGTGTAAGCTTTATGTTAGTTACATGAAGCAACGCCTTATAATATTCATGTACGATGTACATTAAATGCATGTAGGCTTTGAGTGGAAGAGACACCTAACATCATTTATGTAGGCCTACAAGCAAGTCACAGATGTACTTGTACAGTATGCTCATTATTTGTGCTATAAGGATATATGAAGGGGATTTCAGCATTTTTTTAATGACTTCCGAGTGTTCTAACTTAGCGTCCATCGTGTATAAAGAAATCATAATCGAACTTCGTTTTTGGACATGCCATGCATTTAACTTCGTGAAATATTCGAAAATAAAACCGCTCTTGATAGTGGTGTAAAATTACTGCGGATCGTTGTTATGGCTCATTGTCATCAGAAGAATGCCGTTAATGAATATCCTGCACTACGGTTACTCCTACAGAGACTATTATCGAATATATATGTTGATTGAATACATCTTAACGACCTGTCAATTTCTAACGAAAGCAAGATTTGCAGGAATAATAGCCATTTCCTCAATCAACTATGGTTCTACTTCACTTCTTCCTTGTCAAAAATGTTTAGTCCAATTTTGCTGAAACGAAATGTTTTTAGATACTCACTCCGCCCCATGTCGGTTTATCAAAAAAAAGCTTGAGTTTCTACAGCATCGAAAATCCCAGTGCTGATTTTGCGGACGTATACAATTCAGTAATAACATATTTGCAACTGGAGCTATGGACCAATTTAGTTCACCTTCTAGCGAAAAAGATGTTGAACTTACCAAAATGAAGACGATGAAAATCTCGAGTTCAGTGGTTAACGCCCTTCAAAGCACAGTTTTCCATTACTAAGTTGTCGTCACTCGCTCGCGCTACCGTCGAGCGAAATGTGTGTGCTCTTCAAATGCTCTTTTCGTTCCCCCACATGTGCGTCGCTACACTGTAAAACGACTGTGATGAGAGCATGCAATTTTTTCAAGATAGCAGTACTGTCTGTTCTGGTATCTCAGAGAAGCTGCTCATCATCCAGTACAGACATTCAGGTACAAGCAGTCGTGATTCATTCGTTAAATTATCACCTCAACTTTACCTCTAATTATGTGACGATCCCATGTCAAATACATTGAGTTTCTGTCACTGGTATTGCCTGAACTCACTGTCGCTTTGCAGCAGCGGCTTAGCGACATACACTTAACCAGACATTGATGCTCGGTGAGGGATGGGATGATGTGACTCACTAACTCGATCAGTAATAACACTTTTTAGTTGATGGGCGACGCGATCACTACGATGATACCAACGAGTTGGCCAATCAAGGAAAATAGCTAAGGGCAGCGCGAACGAGCGACACAGCGATGTTAATGGAAACCAAATTTAACCGTGTCAGAAATCATCCTGTAACGGGTGAGACATAGCATCAAATTATCCAGAATTGATCAAAAAATTTGATTGGTTTCGCAATTCTCTCAAAAGGATAATGAATTTAATAAGGGGAAGGGAAGGAGTTCATCTTGCAATTTGCAAAATGATAAACACTAGCTTAAATTCCCATGCAGAAGATATGCACCTGACTCGAACCTACGGCCACCCAGATTATCTAGAACTACTGCTCTGACCTACTGTATATATCGCCAAAGATCCTGCTTTTCGAATTTCATTGAAATCCTGATTAAGTAGCTGCTGAATAACGTTTGTCTTCTCAAATTGGACGCATCAAATACAAATCAACTTTCTAAGTTGCAATGCATCATATATGTGACGTAGATGTTCGCAATAATTTGAATTGCATTAATTCATGTTGACACCATGGCTAAAAGTGTACATTATCAATGAGCTGTAAAGTAGGTGATGGATCCAGATAAATTTGATGACTGATCAGTCTCAAGCAATAATATTTCGAATTTGTAAAGATGCACCTTTGAAACGAAAATGGAGATGCATTTTGATGGGATACTCGGTGAATGAGCAATGACATTGATCGTAAAATACGGTATGTTTCAGCGATATTCACTTTTTGGCTGTTTATTCGAATACTCGGGCTATCCAGATGATTCACAACACGCAGCTCCCTTTTGTTCCTAATTAAATTCGCACGACATAAAACTAGTAGTCCTCTGAACACAAATTCAAATTATATATCTTTTATCTGATGCACAACCGAGAAGTTTTGGCCAATGGTAGTATTTAAGCTGTTACCAACCTTGAATATGCGACTTTCACTTCGCACTTCTACCGTGGTTCAAAAGCATGTTGAATCAATGGCATCCATGGTTACATGCTCATGAAGATGCATTAGATGTTTTGAGATCTATGACAACCCCTTTCTAATTTATTGTTGTTTGGGGCCTTTTGTCTAAATCGTGTGAACAAAATTAAAGGAAAGATGCCGTCTTTGTTGTTATTTCACTGGCAGTGAATTACTCGAAAAGACCCGAATATTCTTAGTTTTACGGTTCAACATCAAGCATGTGCTGCGAAATAGAGTCCTCAAGTCCAACAATCCAAAACAATTCAATGCAGAAACGCACGAAATGAAATGGTAACGGTTTCTATTTGGTTTCCTCAAATCCGTCTATAGAACGCAATATTTTGTAAGGAAACTGACACTTTCCAAATACATAAATCAACTTATGCAAGACAGGAATGTTTCCTTCCCAACTTGGGTGACGATTATTCTTCAAAATTTGCTTTCTGTCGATAATTTCATAACAAGAAATTGGATATTTGACGCTACAGTGACCTCAGGCGCGTATACAATTCACTGAAATTATTTGCACAAGTGTCACGACCATAGAGTAGGGTCACGACACCGCTCCACTGAAATGCATTTACCCTTAGAATTAAAACGTTACATCAATACTACTTAATGAAATATACTGAGTAACATTCAAATTCTATACAACTGGGTCAAGGAGATCTAGATACGAACAGGAGTGGAAACTTCGGCTGTTTATCCTGCAGAATTTACCACATAGGGCTGACAGTGTAAGAAGTTGTTTCATGCATGGAAAATGATTTCAGATCAGCACAAAGGACTACTGTGACCTGAAGTCTCACACAGGACGATTGACGCGCTGTTGTATGACAATAGCGACTAGCGAGTAAGCGTGTTGATGCTTATTGATTAGCTTCAGGGAAAACAATCCTGTCGACTCCGACCGTACTGCACTGAGTCATCATGCATGGGTGTCAAACAGCGTTGACTTGCAGACTGTCTCACCAGTTCGCCATTCGTTTACTGCTTCTGTAGCGTGAATGTTCCTTTCGCTCACCCGTCGTCCTGTGAATGTGACCTTATTTTAGTTGTTACGACTTCATCAACCAGTTTGAAACCTGACAATGGTCAACAAATGCAGTGTACCACATTGTAAATCAGGGTATGATAATAGTGCCTCTTCAGGAATATCTTTTCAGATGTTTCCATCTGATCGGGAGCGTACTTCGGCCTGGCTTCGAGCGATTCCATCGATCGGATTTTACCATTACGAAGAATTCACGTGTTTGCAGCCTCCATTTCCAAACATCGGATTATAAGCCAGTTTCCAGTGACTCAAACTCTACTCGAAAAAAGCGTCGAATTACATCGTCAGGCCTTGAGCGGAAAATTTTGAAAGACTCAGCAGTGCCATCTATCTTTCCTGGCCAACCTACATATTTCACCAGACAGCAGCCTGCTGAAGGATCGCAATCGTCAACATCCATCGGTCGGAGAATTAATGAAGCGAATTATTTGCAACAAATGGAAGTTGACATGATGGAGAGAGATCAAGTAAGTGATCTGAATGACATAGACACTGGTGAATTTGTTGTGCCAAGTGGTTTTCACAAAATACGTAAAAATTCACAAATTATTTACATCTACGCGGATGAAAAAGTTTCTTGCATTATTGCCAGTGTGACTTTGAATGAGGATTTATCAGTTGACCTCCATTTCAATGGAAAAGAAGTATCTGGTATATTTATGGTTTCAGGTCGTAACAAACGAGGAGTATTCTTTGATCCCGTACTAGGGTTTAATCCCGGTACCGGTATGGAACCGGTTCCATCTATAATTCGGGAATACCGGAACTGGTTCCAAGTCAATTGGTACCGATTCCCTGAAAAAAGCAGATGGTCACGTTGTTCGATGACGACAGCCATCTCGCGACATCCAATGAGAACCAAGCTCCATCAATCACCGTCTGACATCAGTGCTATTGAGTTAATTGTTTAGAGAAGTCTAAAAATAGATCTGAGTTCATCACATCTTATTCTATGAAAGGCACAAAACAAGGTTTGATCCACGGAATATTTTCATTCGGTCACTCCATCCATGCTAGTCGATTGAATTCCTCAGCTGAATGGGAGTACTTCTCTCGTCAAAGCAAGGATTGTGCACGTTGTCATAAATGTTCAAAGTTGATCAGACACAATGGATCTCAAAGTGGAATGCTTAAGCATTTGAGGGCAGTACACAACATTCTGAATTGCGCACAAGAAACGTCCGATGTAAGCCAAGCAAGCGGTGCTCCTCAGAAAGCTTTAAGGCAAGACTCTATTACCTCATTTATACCAAAGAAAGATCTTGAACGAATATTATCCAAATTGATCGCAATTAACGGATTTTCCATCAATGGTGTTTTCAAAAGTGAGTACATTCGTAATTCTTTAAAACAGAGATGGATATAATCTTCCGAGGAATCCATCTGACATCATGCCTTTACTTCCACTCATACGCTGCTAAAATTCGTCACAATTTACAAAGTGCTTTTGAAGAGAAAATTAAAAAAGGTGAGCGATTCTCCTGTCCCTTTGATGAAATGGACTAGTAGCACCGGACGCCGCTACTTGAATATAATTTTGCATGGCAACGATGGGTCGATGTGGAACCTGGGATTGTATCGAATTTCAGGAAAATTTACGTCAGAAAACTTGCTTTCAACGATTAATCAGTGTTTCAGTGATTATAATCTCAATCTGCAACATGACTGTGTAGCATTTATATGTGATGGAGCAAGCGTTAACGTAAAATTTGGAAAACTTTGTGAAACTGACTTGCAACTTTTGTTATTCCCATGCCATTCATTTGGCTGTCCGCAGATGTGTTGTATAAGTCCAACCAACAATCAATGATTCAGACTGCTACCGACGATGATGAGAACACTGATTCTTGACAGTGAAGATCAAGCACACAATTGTGACGCCGATTTTGACTTTGACGATAACAGCTTGTTTCACTTGTGAATTATCGGATGATTACAAATATGTTGTGGATAATGTGCGCAAAGAATGCAAAATATTTCGAAGTGGCAACAATTGGAACTACTGCAGAGATAAACGATGGAAGAGTTCGATACCTGAGCTCCAGCCTCTGCTAGATATGAAGGTCAGGTGGAATACTATTGAAACAGTGCTAGTACGATATGTAAAATTGCGGCCTTGTATTCTAAAGCTTGCGTTGATTCAAAAAGGCAGACCTTAGTAACTGATGTTGATATAGAGCTTGTACAATCACTTATTGATGTGCTGACACCGATCAGACTCGCAACTGAAGCACTTTGTCGTTGAGATTCTAACGTTGTTGTCTGCTGAAGGAGTACTACATTTTTTGTTCAACAATTTGCACAGTCTCAAAAGCAGATTAAGTTCTCGTTTCTATGATTGCTTGTTTGTTCGTGTCAGTGAGCGTCGCAATGTTAACATTGTATCATTGATCATGTTTCTAAATGGTTCAAATTCTCTTGGACGCTCATCCTTGGACGTTGCATCAAAAAATGCGATTAAGAAATGTGCGCTCAAGTTTTTAACGAAGTTTCATGGAAATGAAGATGTGGAGGTTTCTGATGATCATCCCAGTGACACTGCTGAGACTCAGAGTGTGAAGCCTGTCTTGAGTGTGAACTTGAGTCTCCAGGAGCAGCTTCAGCAAAGTATAGCTGCATATTCACCTGGACAGTTAAAACGTAGTCTAGTTTCAAATGTTGACACAGAGTTTCAGTTATTTCAAAGGAGTGGTGAACTAACACATTGCTTGAAATTGCTTCAGAAGTCATTGCTGACTATCAGACCAACTTCGGTAGATGGCGAGCGTTGTTTTTCAACAGCGGGAAATTTTTTGTCGAAAAATAAGATCACGACTTAGCGATCGATCACTGAATACGCTTGTGTTTCTAAAACAAATCATTATCTAAGCGTTGGATGTACTGATGGGTTCTGTTAATTGTTGTGTTCTCCATTAACTAATTCATTTTTATGATAACTGAATATTTTTGTTCGCGTCAACTATTGTAATCAATATAGCACAATTCGTATACCACTTCTACTTTCAATACCTGTTCCTAATCAATCACAACCTTAAATAACTGGCCATATCCATCTGGATGATTACTACGATTCAACAGAAAATCTGATTAGCTTGTGTTAAATACTTTGGAAGTATCGGTACCGGAACCGGTTCTTGCAAACTGGAACCGGATTCGGTACCGGAACCGGTTCTTTGAAATTCGGGAATATGTTAAACCCTATCCCGTACGTCGTGAGAACACGTGGCAAATTGATCATCTCCGAGATAGTGCTCGCTATATTGCGGACTGGTATAATAAAAACCCTGCTCATTCCTTGACGCAGCCGACATTTACAGCTGTGCGCTAGACTTTGGCGGCTATTGCTGACTTGATTGAGAACCTGTTTGATGGTCAGAGATTTCATTACCTTCTACTTGGTAAATTTAGCTCCGATCCCATCGAAGCTGGTTTTCGTTCATATAGGCAGATGGCAGGCGCGAACTACTACATCAGCTGCTAACAGCTCTTCGAAGCAGAGAAGAAACTACGAACATTGAATTTGATTAAATCGCGCATTGATATTTCTACCCTGAATAACATTGAAACGGATCTTCTTCAGATGAGGAATCTGTATCGTCGTCATCGTTCATTGACTTCATCTCGATGACGCTTCATTTGAGGATATTGATAACCTTGATGAGGTTGAGAGGGCAGCGGTGTACTATGTGGCGGGAAATTGGTCGCAGTATCTCACGTCGCAACAAATGCGCCAATTGCAAAACAACTTTAATCGAGAACGACGAAAATGAACTTGAGTTTATTGACGACAAAAAGTTGATTTTCAATTATGTGAATCGTGGAGGATTGTCGGCACCATCCGACTTTTGTTACACTGTGTCATTGATCTCTCTCTTACTTTATAGACAATTCGATTCAGAAGATAAGAGAAGAGAATTGATGTGCTTGCAGAATGCAAGAGCAGTATTCCTAGCCAACGTCTTGAAGAAACTCCCCTCTTTACTTGGCCTGAAAGTCACTTTCAATACAAATTGCTCTCGGGCCACATTTTATTGAATGCCATTATAATTAGCCTATTCAACTGCTTCGCGAAGAATCTGAAAAAACTCGTCAACAGTGACACCATCTCTCAAAACTCCTCAAGAAAATTGTCAAAATTAACGTCTAAGACGTAGATATAATTTTGATCAGTGCCCACAACATGTATGTATTAATGGATCAAACGTGTATTTTTGTTCATTATCTAGAGTAATCAGCTAAAATAATTGTACTTGTGCTAATTAGAACAAAGTATAACACTACGAGTAGGGTTGAACAGCTATTGGGTGATAAAAGCTTCATTAGGACATTCTGAGTCATTTCACACAGTTATGCTTTGTCAGCCCTATGTGGCAAAGTCAAAAATGAGTTTCCACTCCTGTACGTTAATATATTATCTAGATCTCCTTGCTGGGTCAAGGAGATCTAGATACGAACAGGAGTGGAAACTTCGGCTGTTTATCCTGTCGTTAATATATTATCTAGATCTCCTTGAACTGGGTTAAAGGCAGGGTCAACGGAAAAATTATTTTTTCATCAAAGATACGACATTTGATCGCGAGTAGAACACACCGGGTTGCACGCTGCATCATTGTCTCGTTTAGCCACAGGAGCGCTTTTCCCTATGCGTGCTGACTGTCTATCGCCACCACGCAGCAAGATTCGGCAGTCGAGTCAACGCAGACAATCATAAACAATAACATTTTTTCTACGGTTTGATCTGCGAATAATTGAGAGCAAAGAGGTAAGCTGCAAGTTTTTATAATTGTAGCATCTCAAACATACCTTCATATCATTAAGCGCGTGTCTACATCAAATATAAGACATCATAATCTCAGTACAATTAGAATAATAGAAAAGCTTAGCAGTAGTTCAAATAGATTTAATAACGTCGAGCAAAATAGCATGTCACCATTCATGAGACTTTTTACAGTGTACATGTACTTTGCGGTTCTTACAACACTTCGTTGCTTTTTTCCACACTCTTTCTGTCTTTAAATCGTGGCCATTACGCCCGATTCCAACATTATGATCAATCACGGCTAGTTGAAGTCGCATCTTCATTGTTGGTAGGGAAATATAATCGCTTAGGAGCATACTTAAGAATAACGTTATGGAAAGTTTCAAGATATGATGTATGTATGAAGTGCCTACACTTTCGTAAATCTCTCAGCAATTGAGGTATTGAGGATGTATTACAACTACATGAGTGCTTTTCTGATTAGTTGACGAATTAATCGTCGTGATCAGCCTACATGCATTACATTAATTTTGCACTTATTTTCATTTATACAGAATTTGTGTTTGCCTCTAATGCGAATACTCGTATTTACCAAATACCATCAAAACATGTGAGACTGCAAATATCTCACCTTCCATCTCCAATCATGACTGCTTCACCATTTTCTTGAACACAACTTGATACCTCAGATATTAGGGAATTATAAGCTTCATCTACCACTGGTAATACAAATTTCTTCTGAATCTTTGAGTATGTTTGTTTACTCATGATCTGTAGATTCAATGTATTCGAAATTTCCTTGAGTGTCGAATGTGTATTTCCTGAGATCCAAATTGAGGTTGTTAAAGCAATATCAGCTAATAGGAACTTTTTGAGAACAGGCTGTGATGACCAAGTCGTCGATTGATTGTTGAGGCATACATATATGTGACTTTCAATAAAGTACCAATGTACACGAGAATACTCGAGACGTCGGCTCGTTAGGAGAACCACACTGTGAACAGAATCTAAGTAGTTCCAGCAAATTTTCGAAGTAAACGAAGAAGCACTTGCCAAACAAATTATCATTAGGCTCCTCGTCAGAATCTATGAAACTCGATTCTGATGAAGATTCAGATTCAAATTCAGAGCTTATATCCATTTCGTCAGGAACACCTGTCATTGATTCTTCGTCGGCAAAACCTGCAATATCAGATTCCAAATTTCGAGAAATGCATGGTGACTCTTCCAAATCAATAGAGCTCATAGGCCGATTTGTAGAGAGACTTTGCAAATATCGGGCTGTGTGAAGTTTGTCCAATACCGCGGATGACGAAGGCGAAGAATTTGCACGCTCGCGATGAAGGTTTCTAGAGGGAATGGCATTTTCTTTCAGGCGTCTGGGGCGGCGGTTGATGGTTGTAGCTGATGAATTTAGTATTTCACTGCGAAGGTCTGAAATGCTGTGAAATGATCATTGCAAATAACACTGAATGGCGATGGTCCCCATTTCTTTCCGTTGATATCCTTTCTATCACACCGATGAATCCATTGTTGTCGAATTAATTTGTGTTCGGGAATTTATGATATGATCTATCTTTTGCTTTTGAGTTATGGTTAGTACAACCGATGGCCTACACTGCAAACTACCATTTTTAATAGACGGTCACAAAATCTTAATTGTTGTTATGAGAATGAATAGTGATTGTCTGCGTTGACTCGACTGCCGAATCTTGCTGCGTGGTGGCGATGACGTCAGCACGCATAGGGAAAAGCGCTCCTGTGGCTAAACGAGGCAATGATGCAGCGTGCAACCCGGTGCGTTCTACTCGCGATCAAATGTCGTATCTTTGATGAAAAAATAATTTTTCCATTGACCCTGCCTTTAATGCTTCAAAATGATGCAGAAACTGAAACCTACCTACACTCAAGTGTCATCAAACTTATTTCTAATTTTCACTCAACAAATATATAGGCGAATTAAGTAGATGTTTGATTTTATGAGATTTAGCTTCTGGGCAGATCTTGTAGGCGTAAATTAAATGATGCTACAGATATAGTTTTGGCGGTTTTGCCAAAAAATGAAATCTACAGCGATGAATTCAGCATTAAATAAAGATTTTTGTTTACTCTGAGACATTTCACAGCTTAGTGCTTCCAAAGTATATGAACAGATATCACTTGAAAACAGAAATACGCCAGTCAAGTCCAAAATTATTAGATGACTCGGTAATTTTTATAACATTGTTATTAATTCATCATTGCTTTTCTGTTGTATATTTCAGACTTCGAAGAATTCGGCTTCTTACGGATATCTGCAATTAGTATCGATGGAAATTGTGGAGGTTGAAAGGAATCTGAGAACAGCTCATCACCATAAACACCATTGGATTAATCATTGGTAAAAACAAGCCATTCAGTAACACACAACGGAAAGCAATTGCTCAGTTGGAAGATCTGTGGAACCCACTCAGGACTAAATTTGGCAACAAAGGATGTGAATTGAAATCACAATGTCGGAAGCTCTGAGTGATGTGTACAGTGCGAAGTGAATTATTCCATTTCAATTGCAAATCTGATACTATTTCTATTGGATAAACACAAGGGACTCAAAATACAGAATGTGCAAACAAAACGCTACCGTGAAAGTTGCGTTCTTCCAAATATCAACTTTCCAATTACATTAATCAACTGATACAAGACAGAAATGTCTCTTGATGAAAAATATCCTAAATGTTAAAGTTTTTGAAGGAGATAATACTGCCATCACATAATCTATGCTACAAGGAGACCATCATATGCTATGTTTCCATATGTTATAAGATGAATTCGTCTAAACTTTGCTGTGTTTTGGATAGGCTAAGACATCAGATTGTAGGCAATACTTTTCCTTGTTTTATGTGCAGCATAATCACTGATGATGGAAATCTCTGAAGCTTTCTGATGTATTGAGAGGTCATCAAAGAATTCAATAGGTAAATAAACCCTTCTTCTGGAGCCCGCTGCAAATAGAACTCGAGGCAAAATCAAAAAAATCTTTCCATATAAAAAATTTCCATTCCATGAAAGTTAATAAGAGTCTCCACTGTAAATGAATAGTTTTGGATTGAGATTTAAGGGCCATTAAAATCGACAAATGAGAAAAGCAATAAATTAGCTGTACATTCAAAATGTTTACTGGAAAGCATTATGAGAAGCTTTGGCAGCTTGATAAGATGATGATGAACGTGAAAACTGAATTGATGAAATGAAACCCATCAATAATTTTTCTGAAAAAACTAGTCTTTTTCTTTTGTTTTCTTTTCTTCCTTGTTTTCCTCTTATTGATATTTTTATTTAGCTATCTTTGCAAATAATTGTGTTCTTCCTTGGTGTCCATCAACTGTTTTGGATAATTGTATTTAAATGTTAATATGCTGCTTGACTTATCTGTAATATAACTGAATTATCCATTATATAGTGTTTTTAGCTGCTGTTCATGTAATTTGGTCGTGTTATTACCGACCTTGGCGAGCGGTGGGTTTGAAGATTTGATATTCACGAAGTTAACTTTAGGTTCTACTTCAAAGTATCCAACATCATTTTGTAGACCATCAGTTGCCCACCGACGCAAAAGCTACATAAAAATCAGTGCATGCCAGACATAATATATACTAAAGTATTTCGTATTTGAGGAAACGTCATGGTTTCATAAAGCCCCTGCATTAAATTATATTCATTGGTTGAAAAGCCTATTGAGAAACATTAAGAACAAGTATTGCAGGGTGTCGACAATCCGGGAAAAGCCGGGAATTCCAATTGGGCCCCGGAAAACCCTTGAAAATGGTCATGATGTCGGGAAATTTTCAGTGACCCCTTAGTAATTACAAAGGAAATATGTCCAGTTGTATAAAATGAAAAGCGTTGCACTTCATGTTTTGAGCAGTAGCGTTAACAATAAAAGTGTGCTACATAATAACAGTAAGTTATTGAGTGTAAGCTTTAAATTTATTGCGTGTAATTTAGCTATGGTACAATGTGGAAAAATGAAGACAATGTATCTCGCATTGATGATATCTGTATCTATGCATGTGAAATATATTTAGAAGTCTCAGCGTATATCTGTTTCTCTGTTTATTCATAGCATGGCTACCCAGTTCATTTCAATTTCGCTTGATATTCTTAGCATTGAGGCGCTTAAGCTTCAGGCGCTTGTGGGGCCTCAAATGTCCTACATTTTTGCCCTCAAAAATCCATGTTGATGTTAGGCTTTCGGCAATTATTTTCAAGGATATTGCAATAGTCTCTCATAAAACTGGCGTGGTCTATTGCGTGTCTTTTACTGAATTTTGCCACGATAATGCTACTACTTCAATGGCTCAGTTTCGATAGCATTTCATTCGGATCAATCACCTATTGGGTCAGAAAAACTGAATTGTTCTTATCCAAATACATCAATGATGGAAATGATGCGATGTTTGTATTCATATATCTGCAGTCCTGATTCTAGAATTAGAAAGCTGTTTTACTTAATATACTGAAGTGAAACATAAATATTTGGGGGTAAATTTTAAATACAAATGGCAGGAAATTGAGTCCGTCATAGTCGTGTAATAAGCATCACACTTGAACAAACGTAATTTACACATGAGAAGTTCGAAATTTTAAATACAATACATATCAATTACACGCGGTTGAATATGCAGCAGCTGATCTCCAATTTGATAACAGGAGCATGGACATTGATGGAAGAGTTTCTCAGCACCATGGCAAATAGAGAAGGGTAGTGAAAATGTGCTTCACTTTTGATACAGATCAGTCAGTTGTAAAGCAAATTTGATACTCCGGGAAAAATTTTGCTGCTACCCGGAAAACCCTTGAAAACCCCGGGAAAATGAAGATCGAAAATCTGTCGATCTGTGTATAGTGAGTTCAAAACAACCAAGGCACAGCCCAAGTCGACGTCATATCATCACAGTAATATGCTGACCTTCAGCTCTGACAGTGGACGCTCTTCTTAACGCCGCGTATTCGATCATTGCTGTCTCCCCTTCGAGAAAGTCACCAGACGTCGACTCAGGAGTCGCAGCCATCGTGCTTTCATACTTTTTAGAAATTGTCATATTTCTTGGAGATCTGCTGGATTTTTCATACTTAAAATGTGAGCTAATTACAGTTCTGTAATCAGTAGCTTCAGTAAATTTCTATTCAAAATTTAATGTTAAAATTCCGAGTAGCAATTCAGTTTATCAAAAACGTCAGCGACACCAATTATTTGTAAACATACCGCTTTTTAATGATGGTGAGTTGTGTTAAATTATATTGTTTGTCTCCTGCAGTGCAAAGTTGCAGTGCTTCAGTCAGTGTCAAATATTCAACACATCTAATTTATTGATGCTTTTATATGCATTGTGTCTTCAGATATCAGATAGTCTACCAGTAAGGGATCGTCATAATCCTTGTGACCGAAAAATTGATTTTTTTCGATGCCGCACTTTTTATAGATCCTTCCGAGACTTCCACTCGTCATTGCATGGACACTAGACATAAACAAACAATGAAATTGTGTTGTGATATCGGTCTACACGTATTATCGTTAGGTTCATCACCTGCAATTTTAAAGAAATAGGAAAGCTCAGCCGACTCCCATTTACCCATGTTCTCCCATTTACCCATTTTATCCCTTGCAAAATTTGCGCCAGAATGATCATTTGTTTGAATATAGATGCTTTGACCCTGAGAAGTGACGAAACAGACCACATATTCAGAAGCACATCTTGAATAGCAACTTTTCATTGGGTATTGAAGTGCACACTTGGCTAATGCATGTATACCATCAAAACGAAAAGCGCTTAAAAACTGGTGCAGTCAGAGAAGGTGGGTGCATTCACTCACCAATGTTTGACTTTCAATACAGACAGACATGTACATGTATATGTATATCTTCTTCAGTTGATTTACATCGTCTCTTCATGAATACTCATCTTTTCATCATTTTGTACGATTGGGGCCTACAGGCCCATTTTAGCCTATATTATCGATGCTATATTTATGGTATATGTAAACCATTTGACTTTGGCATTCTATCACCCTGTATATATCATAACCTGTTACTTTATTAATCATCTTTTGATGAGCGACTTATTACAATAAGATCTGAGGTTGATGGCAGGGATAAGCAATAGTAGGTCTATGTTGGAGGTCGAATCTCCGTGGCAACATTTTCTACGATATTTTTAGTAATTCTATAGTCTTCTGAGAGAGAGCTTTGAATTACAAATGAATGATGAAGTGACATTTGACGTTCGACTTTATCACATTCATTGGATCAGTCTGTCTTAGACACGCTACATCAACGATGTAAACGCAATGTGAAAATATAGTATTAACTTTAAGGAAAATGTCACTTTTTGCCGCAGCACACACTTGAACCAGGGTCAAATGCAAATTATACAATGCTATATTGAATAAATACAGCTTCCTACAGTAGCCAGTTAAAATAGTTGTCTTGTAGCATCGAACAGTCACAGGGCGTGACGTCCTTCCAATATAGGTTGATCCACAACCACAGCGAAAAGAATATATGACAAAATTGTAGCTGTATGATTGTAAATTGTCACTTGCTGGGTACCTTTTGACAAGACCAGTCGAAACATGTCAGGTTGATTTTATTATTTTTTTTAATTTTCATGTTCACTTCATTAAATGACTTCGAAAGTATTCTGTGAGCTTTTCCTTTACAAAATTTCAAACAGGCACAAATATTTCAAATGATGCACTGTAGATATAAGGATAGAAATCAGATCATGCTTCAATAAGCCCTGGATTATCCCTTCTCGATTTGTAAGGGTGCATTGTACAGTACGTAGTTATCGAAGGAATGTCATTGCAATATTAATACATGCATATCTCCTAATCTTCTGGATCAATCGTGAAGTTTTTTCCATCCCTTACCGTTCTAGGGCAGACCAATATGGCGGAGATGTTCGAAGATAATATGAAAGTGGAATATGACGTAGGTAAGATAAAGGTTGCTATTCGAAATATGCAATTTCTCATAGTTTCAAAAATAAATTTAAGATAAAGTAGCATCATAAATTAAAGGTTATTTTTATATTAATTTGATTTTTGACTTTTTTAGTCTTTTTCAAACCTTATTTTTCCTTCATTGACGGATAAGACATTTCTGAATTTAGCTACTGAAAAATCATGTTTCCCCAGGTTACCTTATTAAGATGTTTGTTGAAGTCAAAAGTAGTCATGGATTGTTTGTTGGAAACCTGCATGCTATATTCTTGAGTTGGTCTGTTTGTATTCATTGGCAATGCGGATGCAAAATTTGCAAGATTTGGGTAGTGATTTTAGACAGCCGAAATGATCATGATTTAGATGAATAACAATTTTTTATTTGATTTGGAAAAATTAAAATTGTGTTCTCGATTGAAATATTGATGCCTTCAGTTGCAAACCTAACAGTATCATTGCGTGGCAGTAGATTTGTTTGTTTACTCGTATTAAGAGGCTTGCTTACTGATGTGAGATGATGACAATCAAGCGATTACTTTATCGCAGCTACCTTTATTCAACGCAATTGACTTCTGCTTGATATCTACAAAGCTTACAGATCGGCCATCACATAGGCAGTAGACTTCCGACTGCACTTTTCTATTCAATTAATTGAGTTATCTCCTTTTTGATTTACCTTACTTATTTAGCATGAAACTTAGTTATTTTGAAATGAATAACATCTACATCTGCAATACTTTTTTTGCTGAGTTGTGAGTGTCCTGTCCAGAGAGATGGATTCACATGCGTCTTTCTGTGGGTTAGTCTGAAGCTTGAAGCTTTTTACGTCACTACTCCCCATCCTTGGTGCTTGGACGGTTCTGACATAGTCAGACTTATGGTGCGTTGTAGTACTTTTAGTCCGGATGCCATTCCTGCCGACTTCCAATGACACCTTCGGGGTTCGACCCCTGGACCAAAAGATCGCTAGGCCAGGCATTTAACCACTGTGCCACGGAGACCACATAATCCTACCACAACAAATGCAGATGTATGCAATGGTAGGAAGTGATAGAGCTTTATTAATACGGAGATTCGTCTCTCTTTAGCTTGTGTGATTGTTAAAGCATTACAGAACACACGAACCTCAACAGGTAGATCGCAGGCCTGTCAAGTGAAAAGTACATATCTTTGAGTTAATTTTTCTCAGTGATAAATTCATCAAATGGAAATATTATTCATACCGTCCTACTCTTCACGTTCTAAATTTGCTGTCTGTGTATTTAATGTGGTATCATTATAATCCAGACTTGAATTTGCATTGCGTTAAATGGAAAACTGATATTCTTGCCGGTTGTATCTACGAGTAGTAGATCTGGCCGTGACCAGCAGTATTGAGGAATATCATCTCTTGACCCGAACACATGGACACGGTAATTTACCTCTGTGGTCCTGCAAAGTAGCATTTCTTTTGTTTCGCATGCATAGTCTTCATTCCTATACTGTTAAATATTCTTAAATACAAGCACATATTGAAGGTATTGGATAAGTGGCTAAAATATTCATTTTCTCATGTAAAAATAAAGCTAGTTCCGTTCTGATGCTAATTCCTCATAATTTAATGGATTCACTTTAACTTCCGTGCATTATTTCCAAACTTACGGAGTAGCTATTAGCGGAACTAGCATTTTTCTCTTGTCTTGTGGGTTGCGTTTCGCACGGTTGCGGCTTGGGCACTGTTAGGCTTTCACCACGAACATCATCCCGGATCCATCTTCGGTTCTAGTTCTAAAATCTTCTGACATCTACCGCATCATAGTTATGAGACTTATGAAATTGACATTCTAATCTAGCCAGTTCAAGCTGACTGTAGCTGAGACATTCACATTTTTCTTCTTTTGCAGCGGTTAAGGAAGAACATGAAACAAACGGTGAATGTTTTCCCTTCAATCATCGAAAAGATATCATGGATAGTCAAACCAGCCAATTGATGAGGTTTCAGAATGCTTTTTACAGTGAAGTGCAACGTCTATGTGAACTTGGTAAAACGTTAATCAAAGATTTGCCTGATTTTAAGTTCTCTCTTGAAACTCCAAATGGTGGAATTTCATTTTCCAGTCAGCAGACATATTCGAACAACAAAGAACGTCGGTTTTCTTGTGATATGTGTGGAAAGTCGTTGAAATCAAAAGGCAGCTTGCAGAGGCATCAGATAGTGCACATGAAAGAGAAGCCATTCTCTTGCGATCAATGCGGAAAGATGTTTAAGCGTAAATTTGATTTCATAAGGCATCAAAGTACTCACAAAATTAAGGAAAATGTCACCAGCGGAATAGAACGTCGATTTCCTTGTGAAATTTGCGGAAAGTCGTTAAAGTCACATGGCAGTTTACAAAAGCATCAAGTGATACATAGTGAAGAGAAACCTTTCTATTGTGAAACCTGTGGGAAGGCATTTAAGCGAAAATATGATTTTGAAAGGCATCAGACCATTCATGTAAT
Source organism: Prostheceraeus crozeri (assembly GCA_907163375.1). NCBI lineage: Eukaryota > Metazoa > Platyhelminthes > Polycladida > Euryleptidae > Prostheceraeus > Prostheceraeus crozeri. The sequence continues at coordinate 327,457 of CAJQUW010011893.1, read as the reverse complement.
GGACACGGCATATTCATGTGAAGTGTGTGGAAATGCGTATAGACATATCACTTATCTGAAGAGACATAGAAAGCTCCACAAAAGCTGCGGATTTTTCTTGCAGAATGTGTAAAATATCATTTAGTGAAAGTATGGTGCTATTTTCATAATGCATTTCTTTTATGGACATGAATGGATATGTTCTATTGAGCACATCTAATGATTCATGGTGTAGCCTAATGCCACAATTTTCTCGCAAGGTGTGTACGAAGTCACTCAAAAGAGCCGATGCATTGACAATTCTATATTCATAGGAGAGAAGTCATTTTCTTGTTGTATTTGCTGCAAATCTTTCAATTAATTAAGATTTCTGGTGCAGAAGATACACTGTTGAACTGTCTCATTTGTGAAATGTGCAACAGATCTCTCAGTTATAGTAACACAATAAAAGTGCTGTCGATACTTGACTTGGAGTAGCTTAGCTATTGACTTTAATTCGGGAGAAATCTAATTGTGGATAAACATAATTTATTACTACTTCTGTGGAAGTTCATGTGAATACAGAAATGAAAGATCGAACAGATCCGTGAAATAAGTAAAATAATGCGTGAAAAGTTAAACAGTGTCTGTTACAGATCTGCGCGATTCCAAAAAATGCGAAGTCTAGAATCTCGCGCCCATGGAATTACACGCATTATTATTGTTGCATTGTTTTCCTCCACAATGTATTCCGTTCCATTTTTCATTCCAAAGTTCATTGTAATTTCTTGGTCTTGCACGTGTCTTAAAAGAGGCACTTGGACCATATGATGCAGTGTCCTAAAATTTTAGGTTCGTCAATTTTTGTGATGCACAGTATACAGTATTTGCTATTCTGTAGATGTTTTTCATGAAATATAATGACTTTCAAGCATCGAGTTATTTTTTTAATCATTATTGATTATCAAAACCAGACTGTTGTAATTGTAATAGCGATTACAATTCCTGTGATTTGTAATTATAATCAATCAAATTATCTGATGATTCAATTTAAAATTGTAATCATTTATATTTTAAGTGGCTGTGCGGTAAGTTTGCACCGGTGCACAGAAAATTTTACAAGTTACACTGAAGCACTAAGGTGTAGCCGAAACATATTTCTTTTTCGCTCTAGACTGATAGGTAATAAAGACTGTTGAAGATCTTGAAGGTGGGTCTCCATCTTATGTGATAAATGTCCAGAATCCTGTAAATTTCATAAAATACAAAGAAAATTCAACAAACTTATTAGGCTTCTTTTAATTTCATTTTGCCAGTATAATTGCAATTGACTCTCATATACTTTGCAGCAACCAGAAATGGCAAAAAAAGTTGCATTGACTAAATTACTAAGTCATACAGTGCCTAAACAGTGAAAAATGTCCAGGATAGAACATGTAATTATGAAATTCCATAGCAACCGTATGTTCCGTGTCACAAGGAATCATCAGCATGGTCCAAACATAGCTTGTGACAGCTAGAACAGGCTAATCTGAGCTTGCTTATCCTTGGCTTTGCCGTGCGGTCGATGATAGCAGTGTTCACATGTGCTTAGAATTTGAACAAGGCAGTACATTCCTTAGCAGCCGCAGAGTGTTTCGATTCACCTTACAGCTCTTCAGTGCGGCTTATGAAATCCACAATGGCAGAAAAGCGATTGATATCTTAATCGCAGTCGCGACAGGAAAACATGCGTTAGGAAAAAATACGTCTTGGAAGTGATATAACTATAGCGCTAATGAACTGTACCGAATAATCGATCGAGCATAAAATTGTGTCCTATTGAGCCAACAGAGATCGATGAGAAATCGAAAATTATCGGAATCGATGAAAAATTTCAGCCCTCCGCCAGGAACGATGAAATTGCATCTGATAGTGTGCCTTGGTAGGGGGCTGGGATATTTCCTACCGGAATGTCTGTTTGTGTTGATCTGGGGATAGAATTTTGAGCTGCACTTCTGCCCCCAGTCTTTCGAATTTAATAGAGTCACGGAACAAGTCAATATCATTGATGTGATAATCGGCGCCCTGGAAGATATCGCATTGTCATTTGACTACGTGTGGGCCTACCCAGAATTTTTAAGCGCATATCCATGAGTAGCATAAAAATTGATTGCATATAGGTATGGCTGAAAGAAATATATTTTGAATTGTTGGCCTGTAAAAGCTCAGCTGGTACCCAAGAAGTCAATCATTCCATAAACGATGCTCATTGGAGGTAGGCGTCCATATACTTCGCAGTTGACGAAGAATTTTATTCAAACTTAGAGAAACGCTTCTTGAAATGCATTTATTGATATTCTGTATTTTATGGCATAGGCCCTATGTGCCACGAAAGAGGCCTACTCGAAAGAATTTTAGCTTGCTGTTTTCATGTCTCAAGCATATAAATTCTCGTGAATAATCGATTAAATTGACGAAGAATTTTATTCAAACTTAGAGAAACGCTTCTTGAAATGCATTTATTGATATTCTGTATTTTATGGCATAGGCCCTATGTGCCACGAAAGAGGCCTACTCGAAAGAATTTTAGCTTGCTGTTTTCATGTCTCAAGCATGTAAATTCTCGTGAATAATCGATTAAATTGTATACTAAAATGTTATATAATTGATATACACATATATCGAACATTTCCGACATTTTTTGTTCAATTCAAACTTGTCCTGTCACTTGGTGCTATACCTCAATGTCACTGGTATACCTTATATCAATTTTTTTATCGAAAAGGAAATGTTTCAAGTTGATTGACCAAAATAATTTGTAGTAGCCACCGTACATTCATGTACTTTTTAGTTTCACGCATTTGTTGTATGAGTTAAAATGAACTGTAATTTTAGCCAGAACCTTGTGGATGATGCAATGCTAATTTTTCATTGAAATCAAATAGGTCTCCATGGAAGATTTTATCAAGGGTCAAATGTATTCATTTCGCATGTGCAACTATGCGGTAGTATGCAATAGAGTGTGCATTTTGGCCGGTAGCACTGACCCATCTACTGCAACACTTTTTACAGGAAATACTTTCAGAGTCGCTCTTGGAGCATAAAAAATCATGAGAAGGAAGCATTTGTCCTTCCTAGTATAGACGTTAACTTACTCACTGACTGGGACACAGTCTGCGTCAGTGGTTCAGTGGAGTACTTTCTGATGTTTTACAGTATGCACCAGGGCTGTGGAGCCGATGCGTTATCTCATCGGCTCCGCGACACTGATGTGAAAGGCTCGACCGGCTCCGGCTTCAAATTCAGGTTCTATCTATGCTGGTTATCCTGGATCCGTTGAACGGGGGTTTTTTGGATAACGGTGTGATAAAGATCTCCCGCACTGGCAAAATATAAATTGGCCTAGCCTGCAACCAGTCTACTACGAGGCTACATTGAATAAGAACACATGAGTGAAGATGATGTACCTAATTAGCCGTCACGTAGGGGCCGAATAGTAGTATAAGCTTTTTAACAAAGCTTGAATATGAAACTGGATAGCGTATGCCTCTAAATAGTTTAAAGGGCCTGTATCTACTCGAACATGGAAAGGGTATAGGCTATATAGCCAAATATACCGTATCAATAAAGATATCAATTGCTTTATTGAATATTAAAGTGTATATAGGCTAGCTTAGGTTGTTATTGCTATTTGTATTGCCTTTATCCAATAGTCTGTTGGTCCATGAATAATATGATCGGTGGGTAGCCCACGACTCATCATCTGTAGAAATTGTAATTTAGATAGTCTCATTGCAGTGTAGGCTAGAAATGTACAATTGAAAATTATACTTTAAAATATTAAAAATATCTAGGACGAGTTTGGTGATTCTATGCAGCATACTTAATAAGTTAATTGGCTTAACTTACATTATGTTAATTTCGTATTTTTCATTATGGCGTAAAGTTGCACTAAATAATTCATCAATGATTCATGTATATTATTATATTCAATACCACTATTCCTCTGATGATGGTTAGGCTGATGAAACTGAGCTCGGAGTATCACACAGCATGCTGCAGGGTGCAATGCATAATAAAAATTTGACTGCGAGCACCGAGCAGAAATCCCATTTACTTTGCTTTCGAATGCGCGTGCGGTTTAATGTCACAGACAATAGAAAAGGGAGGTCAAAAGGCGCCTTTATTGAGAGCGTCTCAGTCATTTTTTGTTTACATCTAATTAGTCAGCATGATATCAGCATAAAGTGTTGACAGACGGAAAAAATAATAATGAAAATTCTTGAAATCCACAAGTCTATGACATTTGGGGAAATATTATTACACAATACGGCTCTTGTGCAGTCCTCCCTCCCCCATTTTTTCTCTGGTCAAAAGATGCAGCACCATTGGATGTCCGTTTCAGCATCACCGGTTTGAGTGAAGCATTCCGTGCTGTTGTAAAAATCTACGTGGGTAATTGCGATGTCATGGTCGCAAACTTCGTCAGCAAGTCAACATTGTAATTTGCCTTGGGGTTTTTTCGCATTGAAATATACCCTTTGAATTTTGAAGTCACAGGAAATTCATTGTGAATGAGATACCTCTAGAATAATAAGGCGCTACTAGAAGTGGCTAGGGGTCGCTTATTGATATAGCCATGCGAGGACTTGTAGTCAGGTCATTCGTGTGAGTATGAAGAGTTATCCCTCCAATCAAAATTGATCAAATTGAAAGATGTAGTGGAAGGACTGCACAAGAGCCTACAATACAATATAAGGAAATTGGCATTGTCACAGATGCCAGTGGCTGCTGCCAGTAGCCATGCCGATGGTAACCTACATAGTAACTGTATTGGATTTAAGACATTGCGCAAGAAATGTGGCTATTCTTTGCTGACTGAACTGGAAATGTGTACATAAATGACTGGCGACTTCTCTAGGAATCTTCAATCATCTAGTCAGCATGCATGTAACAAGTCTTCAAATTAATGGATTTTGGAGAAGACACGTTGTCACTAAAAGCTATGGAAATTAGTCTCACGAAACATATGTAATAAAAAATATTACACATGTGTGTAAATATAATACATAGGCCTATAATACAAAAGAAGGCGGCAACTGCAAAGAAAGATATCGTGGAGGACAGATCATTGGTATACTTATATCTTTAGATTTCAAATGATTTAACTTTTTTGTGATGCCAATTAATACCTTTCAAAATTCTATATTTATATTAAAGCTCAAACTATTGGAGCCGGAGCCTTTGTGATAGATCGGCTCCGACTCCACAGCCCTGGTATGCACAGAATTCTCATTTTGTGAAGATTTGCGCAGAATTTCAAAGAGTTCTCATTTTTCGCACATTTGCTCAGCCTTTCTCCACACGAAACCCTGGCAGATAGTGTCATGACTGCAGGATAGGCCTGCCCTCCGTAGTGAATAGGCTATATTGGGATCTTGAGGAACCCAGGATGTTTTTGTCATTTATCTGAAATCTGTGCCTGAGTCGCTAAGCTAATTGACTCCGTATGCTTTGGCCCACATCATTGTCGTCGCATGCGATAATAGCAAACCCTCTTCGAGCAGACTATTTCAAAAATCTGAAACTATTGAAATTTTACATCTAGCCGGTCTATCGGATATACGTGTACTATTAAATTGCTGGCAGTCATCATCATCACGACTTAATCCACAAATGCATTAACTTTAATAGGAGAATACCTATTAGGCAGCCACTCATACAAGCAAGTGATAGAAAAGTCAGTCACTTTCATTCAATGATCTATTAGGGAGTATATAATAGGGCATGAGAAGGCAGACAGTATTTACATCTCACAATTTGCAGCCTAGATCTCAATCATACATCAATTTACAATCACATTTCAAAATAAAATTAGAAAATAATACATACCAAGCAACTCTTGAGTAAATGCTGATATTATATACAACGTGCGCGTTTGCCCAAGTCTATTTCACAGCCTATCTCATCGTAGAACTCTGTCCTCGGCGAAATATTCGGCAGACAAACACCGACAGCTGAGCGTCGAAAGCGCCCCATCAAAGTACACGATGAAAATGAAATGAAAAAACCAACTTCGAAATCTATCTCTTCGGATAAAAAACGAAAATATGAAAAATCAGATCTATATGTTTTGAAAATAGAAATCGAAGTTGGCAGACAAGCACACGGGGAGTTGAAGTCATTGGCACATGATATATGTCAGATTTTTCTTGTGTACTCAAATGTCATTCAAGAGATCAGACAGATGAACTAGTAGGAACCTATACTTGAGCGATTTGAATGGAGGAAGAGTTGACTAAATATAAGGACAGTAGAGAACAGCTTGAAGAGATGGAAGGGGAAGAGAAACAGTGCGCAATTCACCCACTATGTGTAAAATGGAAGGAATGGATGAACAATTGAGAGAAGGAGGAAAGAATTATGAAGGAGGAGGTAGAAGACTTTGAAAGGCGTCTATCGATCAGTCCTTCGAAGCACGCCACCGGTTGGTTTGGCAACGGACGTTCGCGGACCAGTCTGTGTTGTTTGACTTGTAGGTGATAGACAGCAGTTGAGACCACCTGTCGTTGTTGAGGTACTGACCACTGTGCTACTGCTGCTGGTGCTTCCCTGTGTCTGTAGGCCTAACGGTGGCCCCGCCACCCCAGGATTCAATGCCGACCACAACCGATGTCCCACACGATTGATGGATTCGAGGAGTTGCGCGTGGTATAGAGGCGGCATCGGGGGAGCTTCTCCCTCGTCTCCGGTGGCTGAGGACTCTGAGGAATCCGAGAGAGCAGCAACAGCTGCTTGCGAATGAATACCACGTTCGCAAAGGATTCGCGCAAGTCCCGCTGACATATTAGAGATTTTGTGGCGAGCCATGCGGGCACTGTGCTCTGGATTGGAGAAGCAAGAGGATGCCGAGGAATAGGGAGAAGTAACGTTCGCCGGATGACCCACGTCTGGAGCCTCGACAGGTTGAGTAGGCATAGGTGGAGGTGATGGAGCCTTCTCCAAACAAGGAGCATCTGCGGAAGGAAACAGGATCAGTCAGTTGAAGTTATTCCTACAAGCAATACTTAGTGATTATCGATTTTCCATCATCAATATTCATATTTGATTTTCTTTTCACCGCTAGCACAGCAAAGAGTTATCAATTAAAAAATAATTAGAAAATTACATTTAGATGAGCGAAAGAAAAAATATAGGATCTTGTGTGCTCATTTAATTGCACATCTCTTGAAAGTATCAAGATTGCATTGGTCAGGGAAAGTGGTATGTGGAAGCTGAATGCAAAGCAATGCCGTGGGAACAAAAACGCTTTTCGAGCTTAAGTGCTTCGCCTAGCGATCTTTTGGTCCAGAGGTCGAGTCCCGAAGGTGTCATTGAAAGTCGGCAGGAAGGGCATCCCGACTAAAAGTACTACAACGCCTGACTATGTCAGCACCGTCCAAGCCCCAAGTATGGGGAGTAGTGACGTAAAAAACGGTTCTTGGTGCGTTCTCAACTCGTTCGAGAGATTTAATGTACGTTCGTGGGGAAGCCAGCCCATAGATGGCAACAGCATTCCATCACTGGACAGGTAGAGGACTAGTAAATATATCAGTCTGTGACATAAGAATGCTAAACTCTAATAAAGTGGTCAACCCAAAGCTGTTCTTGTCAAAAGTATCCATAGAAATTTAATGACATTATCTAATATGATAGAGGCTAGAAGACGCAGTCCATTGATTTCAGAAACAATTGAGAGAAAAAAATATCTACGCAAAATCATTTATAATCTTGTCTACACGCGCGAACATCTTGTTTTAAAATACTTTCAATAAAATTCACCCTGGTGTTATAGACAGACATGCATTCTTTGAGAGCATTGAAAAACATTTTGTGAGACGTTGGACGCTAGAACAACATGAATCCTGATAGAGTTACGCACGTATTTGAAGATTGTTACTAGTAATGTTGCTGTTGAGCGCACAGCAGCTATGTTGTCAATTTGTTGTCGAAGGTTATTCAGTTACCCTATTACAATATTAGATTGCAGTTAAGAGCTTGTTATAGTTAACTTCTTACTGTGATCGCTGAATACTTGGTCATTAGGAATGAATGCCCCAAAAGCTGACGCTTTCGTATTCTAATTGAGTCAAATTATTCGCATAACAGTGATTTCATCGTAACCTGAAATCGTTTTAATCTTGATACATTCGAAAAAATAATGTTGATTGAAAATTATATCCTGAATGAGCATTTGAGTCATCAAATATAAAGAGCAACTTCAACTTGCATTGAGCAGTTTATCATTAGGACTTTCATAACAAACTGCATGAATTGCAGAGGAGAATGGAAGAATATATTGGCAACAACTAAGCCGAAGCAGGCGCATCATACATTCTGTGAACGGAAGTATAGCCGTATTGAGTGCATGCACAACATTAACTGAACTGAATGAATGCGCGGGTAGGTCTCTACAGATGCTTGTGGAAGCAGTAAAACCATTGTTTTGTGTGCGTCAAATAGCACGAAGTTGACAAATTGATGAAACAGCAACCCTATCCACTGACAACATTGAAAAAATGCTATCGATGAACGACTTCAGTATTCAGCTCATTGTATTCTTCATAGTCGACAATGAGTTAAATTCTATACTACTTGAAATCTTGTTGGTCAGTCGAACGAAATTAATCGAAAGTATGATAATTCCGATGCTATGAAAATACACCACAAAGAGAGCAGAGGGATACTAAACGCAATCTTCTTAGAATGTTCTGTAAAATCAATCAGAGTTCAATAATCACACCTGCATTACGTGGGGATACATTCAAACTATTTGTAACGGTTAACATCAAGTAGTGCTAGGTTGAGGAAATGTCCATCCAGTTCAAGCACATTGATATTAAAGTGACAATTCACCCTAACTTATGAAGCTATTCAGTATATTTTTAATTGCTCCACAGACAATTTAGCTGCAGGTGCTTCGTATAATTTGACGCACGAATATTCAAATCTAGTGGTGAAACACAAGAGGAGTTTAATCATTCAACTAACCAGGGATGCGGTAATATACCTACATAACTAACCTAGTTATGGTAAATTGCTACATGTTTCGAGTTTCATCAATCCATTTTAGGTTTGAACGACAGCCGTTGGAGGAATAGGACTTGTGACTAAATCATTTGACGATAAGGTTCTCAGACATTATTTGTTGAGAGCGAGAATAGTTGGATTGTCCTCGGCAACTATTCTATATCACATTCGAAATATAAGACACTTCAACGTGCGAGCAAGTCTCAATTCGCAGGGTGTATGTTTTCAGATGTAATTTGGTTGTGGTGTGAGGGGTCCACTGGTTTGAGAAGATGATTTGTTGTTTTTCGTGCTTACATATTGTGCAGCTCCAAACCTACATAATTCATAAAAGCCATGGGAACAAAACATGCCTTTTCTTGGTGGTCGATTATTCTGCTGAAAATTGTTTCTTGATAGTGAAATCCATCGTTGGGTGTATAGAAAAGTCCAGCCAAAATCAAGGCGACCACGTGCTGTTAAGTTAAATTGTCATGCCACAGCAGCTGATACCTTTGACATCACAGTCTAAATTCCTTGGTAGGTCTCAAGGAATATTGCTGGGACTTCTTCAAATGTGAGCAATCAAGAATAAAATACTCTGCATCCCTGATTTGATCAAATAGATGAAATCCTAAATATCTCCATTCCATAAACAAAAATTCAGGCGGCGGATCAGGTGAGGCAGAAAAGTTTTCAAAAAGCATTTGAAAAGTGTCGCAGTATGTACTCGTAAATAATAAGATTTTACAGTTGTCAGAATGATGACCGCATCATATCACACAAGATTCATTAGCAATTGTTGTTGAACACATCCAAGTTTTTAATTGGAGTATTTTCAAAATTCATTAGTAAAATCTACTCTATTCATTGAAATCAAAATGAAGATGTCTCTCATTTTGGCGGATCATGAAATCTGCACACAAGCAGCATTATAGACTAAATCAAAAAGAAAGTCCTGTCGATTTATAGGAAATATTCAATGTGTCCCAAAACTATGCACGCAGTGTTTACAAATAATCAATATTGAATCGAAAAGTCGATTGATATATTCGGATTCATACAGAAAGAAATAAACGCATTGACGCATGAACAATGATACATACAATATTGCTAAAAAAATGTTATACGAGTTTTCAGCTTGCTCAGTTTGTGCATTCTTGTAGACTTAATTTTCTAATCCTGCAAGTAGAGTCGAGTCTGAAGTATTTGTCGGATACTAAATACCACCTCGTAGACCAGTTGATGTATCAAAATTTAGTTCAGTGATCTCATTGCGGTACGTCCTCAGTCAATCGTATAGTTGGAACCCTAATTTACTGACACTTAATAGCTAGATAAAAGTGATCTTATTGAACTTCTATCAATCTGCCTCGCCAGATGTTTCTTTAAAAGAGATGTGAGCCAATCAAGATGCAGAAGTAACTCAAGGCATCAACCAAAATCATCTTCATTGATGCTTTTTATGCAATAGTCTTGTTGAAATTTCTAGAGATAATTCTTTGAATCATTGATTCGAATATATTCAGCTATAGAGATCCTTATATTATTGAATTGATTGCGTCTTCATTGTGCAGAGCCCGTTTGGCTACAAAAAGGCCAGTGCACAGCTTAAGGCTACCGAATCTTAATTCTCTCTCTAACTTCTCGCCTAATCCTAAAATCGTTTTTATATCGGGATTCTATAAATTTATAGATTTTCATAAGTCAAACGTTCTTCTAATCAACTTAGATAAAAGCATCGGTTAGTGATTGAAGAATGGCGATGTAAGATATGCAATTCTTCCTGTTAATTCACAATAAAGAATTCGTCTCAGTTACTGACTACCTAGTTATGGGACATCGTGAATGCATGAAAATGAAACATTCTACATTAAGCGATTCTTCTTGGCAATTTTGTTGATACATTGACAAAAAGTAAATTGAATTATTTGAAAGATGGCAAGAGATTAAATAAATAAATAAATAAGTTGACTTTTGAGGAAGTGTGTGGACAAGGTCTCCTTGTTTTAAATGACAATTTCAAGGTAATCGAGCAAGGATTACACTTGACGGAACACTAGGAAAAACAACGAACTGAACAAGGTAAAAGTGAAATTTAAAAGGGAACTAATGTAACTATTACTAATTATAACATAACAACTATTCTGAATGACAATTAAGTCACTCGTTTTGCAAGATATGGTGGTTGCTTATCCCAGTTGAAGTTCGTATCTGATTTGAAATTGCACCTTCACCCACTGACCAAATTTCTGCTCCACCTGTCAAATTTATTTCCAAAAAATGCAGCGGGATAAAACTAAGAATATTTCAAGTTTCCAGTAATCATTGACTAAAGTGAGAGATGCCACACTTCCCTACCTCAGCTAATCCGACACGAACATAAGAGAAACACTGCAACGAAATAATCTACATGAACCACAGGAGAAGTCCACTCAGCTATTCCACAATTCAGAGAGGTAGCTTTGAACTCCAAACTAAACATTTATTTCACTTATATTCTCATCCTACTGAAATAAACATGTAAACAGTAGTAAGCAATACTCACCATCTTCTTCAACGTCACTGAGAGCATGCTCTTCTTCTTCCCCATCCCCCTCGTCTTCGTCATCAACCGGCTGTTGCGTTTTCTTTCCCCCTCGAACTTGAACACCAGCTGGCACCGATTCAAATAAAGCTCGGGAAAGGCTGGGCGTGGCTAAATGCTGCAAATGAGCAACAAATGATTGATACACATTAATCGAAAATAGCTTTGAAATGCACTTACGCGCATAATGAGAGTTATGTATTGAATTTACAGAACGCCAAGCCATCGTCGAGATATCACTATCGAGGGTATGGTGATTTTGTGAGTATGCTTGTTTACGAGCGACAGACCACTTTATTTACATTACGCCTAGATCAGCCAATAATCAAGCGAGTGTCTGTTATTAAAATAAGGAGACAACCTCAAAAACAAGTCAGAAAATCGACGCAAGATTGTTCTGATTTAACTTGATGCAAAGCTAGTAATACAAGACTTTCATTTTGTTCATGGTTGCTTTGATGAAAAGACGAAACTTCAGAAAAGCTGGTTCATGTGACTATCGAACTACCGAGTGTAAGAGCTGGCAAACGCGCCAACATCATTTTCGGATCATCAGCACTGATGTCATCGACTGTGACGTCAACGGATTGCTCATCGCTGAATGATCTGATGTCTTTCTGCCATATGATCAAGTCATCCAACTTTCGTGTGTTCTTTATTTGATAAATCGAATAATGATTTGATATGAGAAGACAAGATTTACAGGCAAATACGTTTTACCCTCGATGCATCAAATTAACTCTGGAAATGGTCACTTGCTCAAAATTCAAATATGTTGTCAATAATTTAAGTATCAAATTTTCGCGGTCCTGGTAAATCCTGAATAATATTGCGACGAAGTTAGGTAAAGATGGAATTAGTTTTAGGGTTCAAAATTACTTTCTATTCAACAGAAAATAATATGAAAAGTTAACATCAAACATGAAATTAATAGCATCGAGAGGGAGATTCTCTGAAGTTCATCAGCAAAATGAAATTATACTCCCTGATTAAAATAATGAGCAAACATTCATGAAGATTGCAATTCTTTCTATTCTTTCTTAACAAATATCATTATTTAATATTTACATAAAACCCGATGCGTCGGAAAATAGTATGCCCTATTCATGGGTTGATGACAAAAATTAAATTAAAGTGAATTGTACCTCATTTATGCATGTGTCATCAACACGTAGGGGATTGGAACTCGAAACGGCAGATTTTGTGTAAAAGTTATATAATAATATATCTGTTTATCATTTACAGCAGGAAGTGTAATTACATTACAACTGTGGACACAGCATAAAGATAATACCTATTCTCTTTAACATGAATTCAATAATCGTGAATAATCAAGACATATCTGAAACAACATTTTTACAATTGTAAATAGAGATTATTTATTGATTGATGATACCAAACTTTCAGATGTATAATATTATAAAATAAATACATTAAGCTGAATTGAGTGAGTGTATGTCTAAGGTAAGTAAATTCAAAATCCTTCGTAACTTGCTGTCATCAAAGGAATATTTTCCGACGAGTCAAATGAATAAAGTTAAAATCTTATGTGAGGGGAAATGGAAGAATTTAGAGCCCTTTCTCCATCCTTATAAAAATATATCAATGCGTGGACTTATATAGATATGTAATGTCCATTCTCTGGTGAGCCTTCATGTACTCTGAACAAAATTATAGACTAGAGCTAACAAATTCAAACAAGAGGGAATAATGATGTCTCACGCAAGCTCCACCCATTCTTGGAATTCCTTTACTTGAATGAATCTTAAGCAATTATCTCTCTCTTAACAGCAAATTTGATTTCTATCTGTACTTTTTGACATCTCTATTATTCTGTTAGACATTGTAGAGGAAGGTGTTGCGAATACGTGGAACAATTGCAGAGAAGAGATGTGAGTATTGCAATATAAAAAGGAAATGCTGTGCTATAATTCTGCACGACCGACATCAATTGAGAATCACAGAAATAATTATGTCACTTCTATAAGTCCTACATTACGTAAGTAGAAGAAATTCACGTATCCACTTAGGAGAGCACGTACTAGAAATTGGCGCAAATCATCAGAAAGCTTTCAAAGTAGAAATGCTTTGACAATGAGACGAACATTGAAGGATGTGACTGGAATCTAACTCACCAAATCATGTTTGTATTTCATATAATATGAAATATTTAGGGCCTACTCGCTTTTCATACCCAACTTCAGCTACGCTTCAACATCAGCAACAGATAGAGCACATGTAAAGGTAAGGTCATAAGAAAATTAATTAAAATTCAAATGAATAGAATATCGATTCGCATTGAGTCATTCTGGGCGAAATTTCATCAGTGAATTGCCAATTTTTATGAAACCTACATAATAATGACAGCAGGATTTCGCTTTTCAGTTCGCCTGAGAAATATATCTCAATTCATGCTCATGTGATTTTTCACTTTACAAAAGTACAAACTTATTGGTGATTATGATTGCTAACCACCAAATTGATATGTGTTCTTCACGTACGGCTTATCATTAAATTTTATCGAAACTTCTCATGAAATACTCATATATATAAATCTGAGTTGCGATGGTAGTAAAAATGCGGCAAGATGCAGTAACAGTAAATGGATTATTTTCTCATGGAGCGGAAATCAACGCACTTTTCTGAAAGTACTTTGGCAATATAGAATTTCGTTTAAGTGAGAAAATTAATGATTTTCGAATAGCTTGTCATGATCTGTAGCTTTATGGTAGTGGCTACATTGAGGCATAACCTCAACTCAACAAAACTGAAGACCACACACAAGAGGTTTGCGATAAGTTTCTCTGCTCATGATAAACAGGTTAAGGGGAAATGTATGCAGACTGACAACCACTTCAGACGACTTCACAAACTGCACAGCAATATTCTATCATCAAGGATTTGCAATTATCATAGATGCATCGACATTACTTGGCTTTTACCTTCATTCTAAATTAAGATGAGTTGACTTTCATTCATAAATCGTGAAAAAATGTTTTTCTTTCAGTGGACCTCTAACATAAACGTCACGCAAACAAAATCAGTTGCTAACAAGAGACAAATATATAGATTCCTGCTTAAATGCACAGGATTTATAAGGCATTTTTTCTGTAAGTCGAAATTTCCGTATATTCCAGTCTTACTGTTTAGCTGAAGTAAAATATCACTAAAAAGAATCAATGTGCGGTCGATGATGTTCGAAAAGTATACAGTCCGGAACACGAAGGAGAAGAGAATTATCAAAAATCATTGAGTCAGATGTCACCCTCTATATTTGTCTAGCTTTGTCACTTTCTATATTCACAAGGGCCCATCTTCTACTGCTGAATATGACGGAGTGAAGCGATATTCCTAAAAAGCATTTGTTTTTCTATCATCACATTACTTTCGGTCACGCGTTTATAAATTTCTCGCAATATTTTACACTAGTGATGTGGGAAAGGTATTCGACTGAATAGACCAATGGTTATTATTGATTACCTCTATTTCCAACACCGAAGCCTTCCGACAATATTACTCGACTTCTTTCATTTTTATGTTCCTTGTACACAAATAAAGTGCTCTCACCTGCCATTGTCGAAGGGTTAACGATCCTTCAATTGGTTTAACGATTTGCAATTTTTCTGGGGCGGCAGAGAGCCAGCTCTGCACCATGTCGCGACCTCCTCGCTCCATCTCATCACTCCCGGTCCACAGGAAGCTGTTCATACTTCGTCCAGCACTGAGAGGCGGCGAGAATGAGGCCGAGCCGGGGATAGATGCTGTCGTCGGCATGCAAATACCACTCGTAGTCATAGAACTCCTTTGTCGCGTCGACTCCGCGTCCCAATTCGCCTGCGAGAGACTGATACCGCTCTGACTGCTACAGGAGTAGATCTCGGTGGTATGCACTGCCGCACTGGTGTCAGGATTAGAAATCAGTGAGCCTTCGAGAGAACAATGGCGCAGATGTCGCACAGCTCCCATGACACGCATACTGACTCCAGATGCTTCACTACCAACCTCCTCCGGTTCACTTTCCACTTCCATAACATCGGGACAGCGACTTCTACGCCGCCGACTCGATGATTTGGAAGCCATTGCAAGTTCGGAAGCTAAATCACCGCCCATTGCGGATGGCGAGGCAAGAGCAGCATGTGGACGTCGACGATGGCGCTTTCGAAGGTCCCTCGACTCCGTCTGAGCCTCTGCTAGTAATGTAAGGCACTCGTCGTATCGATCCCGCAGTTCACCCAACTGTGAGGTAAGCGAGCCCCGATTCACCTCACTCTCTTTGAATCGCATAGCCAGGAATTCGTTCTCTGACATCAACTGCAGGCAGAAAGCAAAAATGTAGGACTAAATCGTGGGATCACGTTGGATTGATTACTCTAGAAAGATTGAAACACACCAAAATAACAATGGAAACAACAAAAGTCCCAAAACACTACCCTAGATGCAAACCCTATTTTTCATTTAATACAAATATATTTTAGTCGATGCTGAATCATGTACGAAAGGTTTCATTTTTATGAGACTGTCACGTCATGAAGCAGTGTTAACTGAGAAATATGGTACAACTTCTTATATTTCGTACATCAAATAGGTTTAAAAAATTCGATTGTTTGCGGACAATCCATCATAAAGTAATAATTGTGCATTGGCACGACATTTTACGATAGTCCCCATACTCAGGTGAGAATGAAGCTAGTTTGTAGGGTCAACAATGAAATCATCTGCATTTCCAATATTTAAGAAATACAGATTAGAATCATGAAGTGACTTTTTTTTACATTTGAATCAGTGATTTCTATTTCATTTCTTCAACTTCCGCAATCATAAACAAATTATTTGTGCAACGGCATCCATTAAAACGCTTTTACATCGTAAAATTAACCATTTATTTATCTAAGGTTGTTGGATATGAAATTATCGATGCGACTATGACATTTGTACTACATCAATAAATGTGTGCAACATGGCATTACATCCCTGAAAGGATCTATGTCTGTTCAAAAGCATGAGAAACAAAATCTCATCAATGTTAGTACGGTCTAGGATTCTCGACGAGCGTTTCTCTAACCCCTCTTCTGACAAACGCTTTACTATCATGCAATCCTCGATGCATGTGCTTCACAAATCGCCTGGCATGATTGTAGATATCGAATTCAGTGTCAATAGGTCACCGAGTGAATTCAAAGTTAATATCCACGAAGTATGCAAAACAAATGTTTCGAAATATTCTAAATTCGATCCAAAGTCAGTTCCTCACCTGCTTCACACGACCTTCTAGATCGATGTTCTTCGTCAATAAGAAAGTAACATCTTCCTGTTGTTGCATACACTTGTCGGTCTTTTTACTAAGGTCTTCCGAGATGGTTCTAATATGCGCATTTGCCTCCGCTGAAATTGAGGAAATTAAAGTCCATCACAACAGAAATACGGGAACATGAACTCATGCATGAAACTTACTCAGTTGTTGGAGGCAGTCTCTCATTAAAGTCTGTTCTTTTTCCTCGAATCGCTGAGCGGTGCAAGCCATCGTATGTTGCTGAAATGCGACAATGAATTAGTCGAATTGTCAATCACACGAGAGTAAAATATGATTGATATTTCAACAGTCTTTACGCTTGAAGTCATCTTTAATATTTCATGAATTTCATTAAATTTTCTTTAAGTTTGTTGATACTTCAGTAACTATAAATATATTCACTTTATGAATAATGCATGTGCTAAAAACCTTGCAATATGTTGCACAGCTTAAAAACACATGTGAAGTGAAATTGCTTGCTTCAGAGAGTGAGTATTACAATATGAAAATGATGGAATTGTGCCATGCACTGAACGTGTTGCAAAACTGTGTAAGATTTCAAATATTGATTATTATGTCCACTAACTCTGAAATTTAGTAGTTTTCGACATTCCCACTGCTTCATTCGATCAATCAAATGAAGATAGCGGTATTACGGAAAGGATCCAATTAAGGGTGACTGAATAGATGTGGATGATTCTGGCACGAATCTAAAAAAGTTCTCATTAATATTTCTATTAAAACGCATCGCTATCTTTGACACTATTTCTCTTGTCACCAACTACAATGTAAGTGTTGCTAAAAATACATCCTTTCTGATAAATCATAAGGCGAACTAAGGAAGAGTTTGACATTTCAAGATTATTAAAAATAATCTATATTAGATAGAAATCAAATGAAATATAAAAATAACTCACTGTCTCGAATAATATTCAACATCACAAGGATATTATTCATATACCCGCTTTGCAGGCCTTGTCAAATCACACGTGAAAAAATGTGAATAAAGATATGCTATGAAAGTCATGCATGTTCAAATCTAAAAGTCTTTTAGTGCTACGTAGGTAGATATCTGTAGTCGTGGCATGACTATGTAGTTCCACTTGCTTTTACTGTTCATGCATAAATTTCTATTTTCTGCCCTCAATCTAGATATTTGTATTGACTCAGAAATCTGTCTAGTCCTTGAAGGTGCTGGTCACTCCCATCTTGAATTTTTGAATGTTCTTTTCGTGCCATTCCTCACAAAATGTCCATAAAACAGAGCTTCTTTGTTTGCCTGTTAATAATTGTTGATGTTCACTCCTCGCCATCCACTTTTGTTTCACATTCGATTTTGTGTGTTATGTCTTGATGTTGACAATTCCCCTTTCTCCTCAACTTTCGCTAATCATGCATTCTCTGTTTTGGCATCGTTCTTTTACATAAGGGTCAGATTTCCGTAACCTTTTTGTAAAAGAAGATAAAGTAATAAAAATACAGGCATTTGTTTATTTGAAATCTGAACTCTGTTAAACATAAATGCATTTTACAGTTTTGAATTCACCACTTATTCGACATAAAGGTCTCACCTCCGTTCTGAGTTCAATATTTTCCTCTTGCAGCTCCTGAACTTTGCGCTGAAGGTGTTCCACATTGACGCGGGATAAATTGAAAGAGGAATTGGTGGAAGACGAATGGCTACTGCAAAGATGAAACGGAGAAGTGAAATCCATTGACCCAATATTGTAAATTAGCTATTGCTACCAGTGTTATCCTCTTAAAATAAAGATTTTATTATTATTATATTATAATATTTAGCCCGTAGCTCACTTACAGACTCAATTCCGTGGCATCATCAATGGTTGCATCTTCAGCATCAGCAGCGTAGATTTTGAGCAGATCATCCTTCAAACTTAATTCATGACGCAACTGTCGAACCTGAAATAGTGATTTAGAGGATAGTTTGATAATCCCATCCACAGAAATGCAAGATGGATGCTTTTCAGATACACATTCACATAGAATACACTTATATTGGAGTTATCAAAACAATTAATGCACCTCAGTATAAGTAGAAATCGTTTAGAGTGGTAACTACACGCTCCGTCTAATCTCGTTTCCCCAAACTTTAGTGACATGCGTTGAATAATCCCATTTTCATGTGTGGGAATATCTCATTTTGCCAAAACCTGAACGAACGTTTCGTAGATAAATTTTGCGAAAAATTTGTGGAGACACCTTTTCATACCCGCAGTGTATGGTATCAAAAGAGACAAAATTCATTTGCGGATAGCAAAATGATGAAAGTCTATCAGTGACAATCAGTGTCCATCAGGTTTCAATTAAATTTCTTGAGACTGATTGAATTCGTCATTAAATGTAAAATTTGATGCAGTTGACTAAAAAACAGATTGTTAAGAAAGGTTATCATCATCACGATTTACCCTCGATGCGTGTGTAGTGTCTTGACATGTTATTCCACGACAATCTAAGGAGATGAGTAACAAGTCATGTTGGTTATACGTTTATGACTTCTGCAAAACAGCAAATTTTTACGAATTTCGACAGTGCAACCCTCTTGCAAAAATTTGCCTCACACAGGCATCTTATTCTTCGACAATTATCTGCGAACTTAAAAACAAGATTTGTGTCCAATCATAGTTTGAAGAGAAAACAACGCTAATTTTACCATTCCGATAACTATTTACTGTTGTTGTGTTCTCAAACTGTCGTATTCCCTCCCGTTGTCTTAAGGATCCAGTACCATCCCTCAGTCGCGCTCGTCTTATCCATAAATTTTCTTGTGACTGCGGATGCAGTTATATTGGGCGCACTGAGAGATGTTTCAGGGTCCGAATGAGGGAACCGAAGTGGGCTAAAGGTGGACACTGTCGTCCTCGCTCCAAGAAGCCTCCGTCCAGCGCCATTTATCGGCATGCCATATCCTGTGATAGCTTTTCAGGACGTACTTTTTCTTCTTATTTTTCGATTTTATGTGCTCCTCGGTCCCCTTTTCTTCTCCCAATTTTAGAATCTCTGTATATATATCTCGTTACCGTCCTTACCTATGTATCGACGAAGACTTAAAACACATCCTACGTTTGCCTTGGCTTTAGCTTTTTTCTTTTGTCATGCCTTCCCTACTTTCTATTCTCTTGTCCGCAGTCTATGGTAGTCTGATGAGCTGTATTGAACTTGTCTGTCCATTTTGTGTGTCACAACGGTCGTACTTCTTCTGAAGAGAGGCCGCGAAATAGCTATCGGGATGGTGAAATTAGCGTTGTTTTCTCTTCAAATTATCTGCAAACCTTCAACTCACGAAAGTACGTTGCTACGAATTAGTCCAGGGACCGTCAGTAGCGAAATGTGTTATTTCACAGTATTTGGCGCAATACGTTTTAGTCTGTGCAGTCACAGAAGCAAATAGGCCCATTTCCAAATCTGACAGATCATCTGCTGCAATGTAGGGGAGCAAAATAACTGCACAGTAGTGTCGAATAATCCAATAATGAGCTGGAAGCCCGTTGACTTTCCATGACATTATGTCACTTGATGGTGTTCTATTCGGGAAGCATTACTCGGAGGCACTACTCAACTACTGGAGTACTCTTCCACTCGTTAAACGATACTTCGCAACTTGAGAAGAGCAAAATTTGATTGGAATTAGTGTCTTTGATTTTTATTATTTACATTTCCTGGTGAACACTAAATGGCAAAAAACTCTTGATAACTGATAAATAACTACATGTGGTAACTCATCAGTGCACATGTATATTCAAAGATCAGGAAGACAATTAACTTTGATCATTTAAATTTTAATCATCTTTCACGTTTGATTTCATTCGACTTTCCCACTTTTTCAATTAGGCTTAATCCAATGACGCACTCAATGCCTTGATTCCCCTTAGTGCAATGATAATATGGATGAGTTTTTAATAACACAAACACCAATTAAAATTTTACTATTAGACACTTTAGAACGTGCACTTACATGCCGAATTAGCTGTTTTAAGACAATGACACGAACACATGCCTCATTGACATAAAAATTAATGGTGATCAAAAAAACTTTTAATCCATTACCAACCGGACTACGGGAAACTGAAATCACAATGTTAAGTAAGTTTTTTTGATCTGGTTAAGATATATTTTACTTAGGATTTTTTTCTATCTGAGTTGATAAGACCAGATCGGCGAAATATATGTATATTTTGATATAATTCATTTCTTTTTGTGCGTAGAAAGATTAAAAAATAGTATTATTTCATTGATTTCAACAGAAAATGAAATTACAATGAAGCCAAAAAATGCAACAAATGACTTAACGATTTATTAAGATTAAAGCAACTGTATCATCGGATGTAGATTACTTTCCACTTATGAAATACCTTCTAACTTTCTGCAGTTAGTACTCACGGCTAGCATCACACATCAGACTATGCTAATCTCAGTTTTGTAATATACACGAGATAATTATTTCAAATTAAGAGCTATCATAACAATAGCCTAAGTAGCAGGAGTTTATCCATGAATTTAATTCTATTGATGAAACTGCTGAAGGAGTTATGTCAAGATTATTTAGATTGTCAAATTTATGACATTTACCTACAACTGCTATGAACAACACGATCAACAACAAGGTAATCTAGTGATGACAATAATGAGAGGCCAACTTCATTCATCAGTTAGAAATGTCAGATCAGATCTTCATGACCTTGAATGCAAGAAAATTAGGACACCTAATTAAACACACAATCTGTACATGGAATAACACAGAAATCATTTTGCTAACGTACAGTTTCCAGGTGCTGTCGATGTAACAAAGAGAACGAGAATTTCATCAATGGTTATCATCATAACAAAATTGACTGACTTCCAAGTTATTCAAACTCTTACTGATCAAGTGTACGGTGTTGAAGTGGTAATATTTGAAGTCACGTTCCCTTTCAAGTTCAGGGAAGTTAAGCAGTTGCAGCACTCATTGCTGTCTTGACAACATCGTCCAGTGTAGAATTATCAAATTTCAATTCAATCGATACATTCATGCAAATCATGAATTTTGAGAGATATTTCTTTTGTTTCATAACAATAGACATCAAGATGCACTGATAAAAAATGGATCTTCATGTTACATAATATTTGCAACGAGAACAGATGGACGCTTTCGCAACCATCCACTTCCAATTATACAACGAAGGAAATATTCACTGATAACCGATAGCTAAAAGCATTGAAAATGTGATGCAAATGCAAAGAAAATCAAGTAGAATAAGCACATTATGCATGAATTTCACGATTAGGCATCTATACACCAAGAAGACTATTACAATAGTCACTTGCATCCTTTGATTATTGAAACCATATCATAAGATATAACTTAGATAAACTTGGAAGCCAACGAATAGATTATTTCGATTAATGCACTTCTTTTTTGATAACCGTCTGAGACTAAAATACTGAAGCTATGGTAATAATGATGTAACCCAGAGCAGCCTTATACACAGTAAGGAACGATTCTCGTTCGATCAAGAGAGAAAAAAACATGAGGGGGCGGCGAATAGCGCCTGCACGAAAGCAAATAGGATTATGGACTCAAACCCAAATTTTGATATTTCCGACAAAGTTTCAGGCTGGGCCATTAACAAAGCTGGAAAGGAATAAAATACATAAAAATTCACTTTTTCATAATCTGTCACTATCCCCGAAGGGATAGATGAGGCATTTTCTCAAAAAAACCCGTATTATATGATTTCTTTTGAAATTTGAGTGCGGGTTTATCGGGAAGAGGGTTGCATGAATGAATTTTCAAGCTTGTGATTTGATAGTGTCGTTTTTTTGTGGTGAAATACCGACAATGCGTGCAATGATAAGGCAGATTATGATAGGGAAGACATTTAAGAGAAAGAAAATTACTACACTGGCGAGACGCAAGATTTGCTGTAGGCATAACTAGAAGTTGATAATAGTGACGAAGTGGTATTGATCACCTGGTTATTATTGATCTTCATATATCGATATTACTACTAGTTGAACTTTTACTATAGCAATGACAACAGTCATCTAAAGCAAGTAGTTATCATGACGGAAAGCATTACCGGATTGAATGCAGCAATTATGAACTATTTTATGTTGACTATCTAAAAATCAAGAACCTTTAACCAGGACAACCATTGAAAAATGACAATGTTAGCTGTGGCTTTAAATTAAAACCCGCAAGATCTTAATTTGTTAATTAAGGGACGTGGTCTATTTGAGGAAGGGTTGTATTCGCGTGCGGATTCTATTCGAGAAAATACAACAGGAACTGAATTTTGATAGGTAGGCCTACTTCAACATTATGTTGGAAAATAACACAAAAGTATTTTTAAGAGAGAAATAGAAAATTGGAACTACACAAGTGCTGCTGATAAAAATTGACCTAGTCCTTCTAAATTAAGAGATGTGTAGTATAATCTTCATCATAAGAAATGCAATATGTATTTGGCAAACAATTTCAAATGTTCGTTAAAGCGCCAACTCATTTAAAACAATGGATGAATAAATACTTCCTGCTGTCGGTCATCTTACACAATGAGAAGGACAATGCTGCTCCGGTGAAATAGAAACGACAACTTCCATGTGAACATTCAAACCACATACTTTCTCGTCTGATCAACACTTAATTACTTTTCATATACATCTTTAATAAAGCATAGTCGTAGCCTGCCAACTAAAACTTGAACACTTTATGCTGAATTTATTGCTTCTAACTATCTCAACCGCCAATGTCTTGACATACTACGCTTAAAATTCAGTTTTTAGAGTCTTTTTGCTTAAAATTCAAGATATTTATAATCAAACTTCTTCAAATTTCCAGATAATTCAGGTCAATTGTTTATTCAATTACTTAGGGTCATAAATTCATTGCAATCCTAGTCAAATTTCCTACAGGCCCTAAATTTCAGGTTTTCGTTTATCTATAATGAGATTCTCTCTTTCAAATTTTTGAAGGTGATTGAAATAGAAAAATTAGAACATGATCAAACAGATCCATATAAACATACTATTCATTGCGGATTAAGATAATAAAATAGATCTTTTGTAAACAAAATTAAACTGTCTAGCATTTGATATGTGCGGAATCATGCGCTATTTTGGTGAATGCAGGGTCTAACTCGCCATAAATATCGCAATTAAGTATCACTGACATTCTATCTCCATTTCTATTTTCATGAATAGTCCTAAATTCTTTGAATTTGAAAGCATGAATGATATTATTATACAACTAGCTGAAGCCCCCAGGGGGGATTGTTATCTCGATATTGGTTTATTGATAAAATACTGGTCCATGATTAGTTTAATGAAAAAATTACTTGGTATAGGCTATCGTCATAAACGTGCTGTTCTCTTTCTCATTTTCCTAAAAATTACTAATCCGATTATATTATTACTTCGGTACATATAACATCAATTACTGAGAAAAATCTTGCATCAAATCAAAATCTGAAGACGCAAGCGCCTTTTTTCTAATATGGTGAAAAAAAGTATTTTCAAATCAAACTACTATCATACATCACATTATGAATGCGTGGACAAATGATGTATTTCGAAAATTTACTCATTTTCAGGAATTTTACTATTTTTCAACAGCTATTTTTGAATAAACACTGAGAAGTTAATATCATGGCTAGAATTAAATTATCGTGTTTTCAGAGAGAAAACTGAATCTAAACCAATCTCTGAATTTTTTCTAGAAGATTGATGAATATTTAATATTAGTGTCATTCATCTCTGGTACAATCAGAGTTTTGAAAACACAATAGCTCTAATCAACGTACGAATCTAGACTTCATAATTCAACCTTGATGCTCATTTATAAGCAGTTGACTACATGCACCATACGTAAATGATCTGTCCTTGGATTCAATTTTATCTCACCATGTCCTATCCAAGACACTAAGTAAGTTTGGGGGTGACGAGACATAGTTCACACACTGGCGGCTCTCGCAAGGTTCGAGTTAATAACCTCTCGTGAGAGTGGTGGTATTTACGCCTCCCATACCTCCTGGGGCGTCTTAACTCGAACCCTGGAGATGTAATAAAATGAAACCTTTTACCAAGTGAGCTCTCCAACCACCGGAATAACCTATTGCATTGACGGCCTTGAGCATCGTCACGCGACTCTAAAGTAACCTAAACTAAATGTTGACCACGTAATCGTCGCCAGAAACAAGGCGATATAAAAGAAGAGGTGACCATTTCAGTGTCAAGGGCTGGTTAATCGGACTATCTAATGATTAAGTGTGCCGAAATCTTTCAATGGATAATCTGAAGCTTACTTCTTCAGTTGAAATGCGTAAACTTTCTTCCAATTGTTCAGTCTGTTCTTCCAATTTCTTGTTCTTCTCGAGGAGGTTTTTTCCGATGGTAGCTGCCAATTCAAGATCACGCTCCTTCTGTAAAAGGAAAAGAAAAAATCTTCAGACAACTGTGTTACTTTATTGTCTGGATACGTAACAATCAAGCGCCAGATCTAGACTGCGCATTAAATTGCTGCATTCACGTCAGCAAATCCGAAAAAGCTTGTCTTTACCTGTCAAAGCAAAGCCCGTTACATCATTCAAGCCTCATGAGACAACTTATTGAAAGGTCGCGAATCCCGGACAGCAAACTTTATGCTATCTCAATTCGTTCTGCTGTCGTGAGAATTAACAATGAAAGCAAAGAAATTACTCATTACATTTCAATTTCCAAATAATGAAAGTTGACATTTAAAACACAGTGTTGACCTAGTTTCGTGCTCGCGCAATGCCAGACGAGGTGACGTTTGCCGCCAAGTATTGGCCTTATATCAATTTCCGTCTAGGAGCCTTTTCTGGTGCTAGCAGATCCAATCCATATGTTCATGTTACTTATTCCTTTTCTAGATTTTGTTGGTCCGAAGAACACGACATTTCAAAACAGACAACAAGGGGCAAAACGCGACATTTTACTCCCTATCCGACTACGGTATTTCTTCTATTACATTCCGAGCATCCAGTAGAGCTCGGAGCAATCTACGTATACATATCCCCTCAAAAATATCATGGAAGGTCTAGAGATCGTGATTCTGATTCCACCACTACCAAACCAAGCTCTAGTTCATTATTCATTAGGTCTTCGCTAGCAGTGATATTAATGCTGATATCAATTGATTCAATGGTCTGTAATTAAACAAAAGCAAGACGGTGAAGTCAGCTGATAGAATGGCAGTGTTTGAGAAATTGGCAGGCTAGGTCAGTGTATTTTATGAACATTATCAACCTAACTAATTGCCAACTTTCTTTCGCGACCACTCAAGGTAGCTACCGGTGAGAATGATAGATTGAAAACGGTGTGATTGCTGGTGTGAATGTGGTAAATAAACTTGATGCGTATGCCATATGAATTTAAAGAAAATCACTTTCCACTTGCAATGGGTTTTTATGTTCACTTATCAGGAATGGAAAGTGTGAACGCTATCCACGTAAATACCCTTCTGAAGTTGAGCATTGGAAAATGGTCGTCACTTTTTCACGATGTTCTTTCTTCTAGAAAAGATATATGAAATATTATTGATTATTATTTATTAGAACTCTTGTCTCCAATAGACCCAGGGTAAGGATGGTCAAAGCAAAAAAGAATCCACGGGTTATATTGGAAGAAATATGGCAGTTTAGTTATCTTCAATTTTCACATGAAAATCAATTGTAATCGATCAGTCGTATGACTGCATGTACACACATTAACCTCAACACCATGTGACTTGCATCGAAATATTTCCTAATGATCATACGTTAATTTCTTGCCTTTCACATCTTCACATGTAAATGGAAAGGAATTTTCAGGTTCATGTGACCATAGTGATACATCAACTTATTCAAATGCATCACCGGGTAACTGAATTTCAATCTAATTATTCTAAATATTTCTTTCAAGTAAAGTCCTTTGTGCCACATGCTTCTCCGGTTACGAAATCTAGGGTCGTAAAACAGTTCAATGTAAAGAAACCTAAAATCGACGAGATTCATTGCAAAATCCTCTGGGGACAATCATTTAACAATTCAGGTCGTCGACTTCACATTTATTTGATTCAATTCATTCCCCTGGGCAAAATTTGCTTAATTTCAATTGCTCGAATTTACGGAGACTTGGGCGCTGTGGACTTTTGTCAGACCGTTTGGAGATGCAAGACCTTTGTCAGACCTCATCTCGACCAGCGTGTGATTTATTAGCGCACAATTGTGATTGGACACTATAAATGAGTAATAACATGATACTGTTCGTGATCTAGGATCTAATGGCGATTCATGTGATGCAATCTCTCAATGACCACCTTCGCTTTATTGTTACATCATCCCTTACACAGTGAGAAAGTAAAGATTGAAACAAGCCGTCAATAACTGCACGAAGAATAGATTTATGATCGGAATCACACAGAATCAGTTTGACACATAGAAATAAACTGTTTATCTGAAGTTGGCTAGAATGGAAACTGACTCAAGGTCGCGGCACATTCGGGGGAACTAAGTTGGGGCATGAACCACCAATTAAAAGCTTCAATTTACACATGTGACTGATTCTAACCCAATCATACAGACGTTGGCAGGTGCATCTAAGTGAAAATGCGTGCGATTTATGTGCCGTTATTGTGCATTGCATGAAGCTTAATTTCCATTCTAGAGGTTTTATTGTTGTCAATTTCTATGGTTTGACACGATGTAATTTTGTGCTTGACGCACTGCCACGATCTACGGACGGGATTTATAAGAATTTTTAGATTGACAGCTTAAATCCAAGGTACTTATGGGTTATCTCCCCTCTAGGTTTTCAAATTTGTCTAAAATCCGTAAAAATGAATCAACCGTCGCAAAATTTCAAATACACGTATTTGAGTATATTTTCTACCCACATACAAAAAATTATGAAAATTCGACAAGTAGTTTTTGATTTAGAGACGATAAAGTGAAGTGTAGCGATATCAGCAGCTTGATCTGACTTTGCCTGACCTCATCATCCGAGCAGATAGTACTAGGTCAACAAAGTCATGTCGCGACAACTCTAGAAGTGATAATGACCCAGACCACATCCTTTCCATCAATGTGCTTACTTAAGAAAGGTGTGGTGGGGTATTGGTCGTGGGAATATTTCAAATAACAATGGATGAGACGGAGACGGAAAGAGTACAATGCACACACGAGTAACAATTATGCGTCGAACAGACAAAGTCAGATCAAGCTGCTGAAATTGCTACACTTCACTTTGCCGTCTCTAATTCAAAAACCACTTGTCGGATTTGCACAATTTTTGTATGTGAGTAGAGAATAATCTCACTTACTTGTGCATAAATTTTTGTGACGATTGATTCAGTTCTACGGATTTTAGACAAATTTGAAAACGTGGTGGTGAAATAACCCACAAGTACCAAATCCAATAGCATTAACCATGCATATGATAGATATCAAAAGTGGACTATAGATGACACAGATCAATCAACTTCATCACAAGCCATCATTTAACATAACTGCATACCGGAGACAATGTCTTCACCTTAAGAGACGCAAGCAGTAAGTCACGCTCACAACTGTATTGTCTACTCCGATACAACCAAATTATTGTCACCAACAAATGAATTCACAACGCTAATAAAATCATCACAATGCAACAGTTGAACGATAAATCTCACTAAAATTCAATTATTACACTGAAGGCGAAACTTGAAAATACGTGCAAGTTCCTGGTAAATACTGTAATGCGAAATTTACGATATATTTTAAATGCTATCAGATGCCGATAGTGAATCAATATTTGTTAGATTCTCACAGTTGAAAACCAGAAAATATTAAGGATAAAATATTCAGATTAGCAAATTAGCTAACATAACCTAGTTTATAAGCTAGTAGCTATAAGGCATGAACTCACCTCAACCCACAAACCTGGGGAAGATAATAAACGAGGAGTAAAAGTAAACAAGTAAGAACTTGAGCAAGAGCCGTCATTTACCAAAATCATGCTTCTCAGCAATGTGGTGGACATTAATAAAAGTAAATAAATGAAGTATCAAACTCATTTCAGCTCAGCTCAAGTAATTTTTAACGGTAAGTTTAGATTAGGTTAAGTGCAGCAAAGAGCAAGTAAATAATGCAGTTACACTGAGATATGCAAAAAAATTTAGTGAGTATAACTGAGAGTCAACAATGAACATACACGTACTTTCTTGAATGAATGTGTGGCATTACTTTTCTGATAAAGCAAGCTCGTGATAAAGCGCCTATCATGTTATGACCTGCTGCTGGCGAGAGTACCACAGAAACAAATGTTTATCTCAAGCTGACTAAGAAAGGAAATTGACTCAAGGTCGCGGCACAGCCGTGGGAACTAAGTTGGGGCATGATTAACCAATGAATGCTTAGAATTGCAGATGTGACTGCTTCAAACCCAATGATACATTATGTTGACAAATGTATCTAAGGAAGATGCTGACGACTTTTGTGACAAAATGTTTTCTTTCGTTAAAATAAGTCTCCATTCTAGTGGCATTATTGTGTGTAATTTAGCTATGGTAGAATGTGGAAAAAAGAAAGCAACAATGCAGAGTAGTGAACTTTGAATGCAACAACGCATTGCTAATAGTCTATGTCTCTTATCACGGAAGTCTGTGACAATGTCGAAAACTGCACGACGCAATATTGCATTGTGCACTTTCGGTATTGTACTGGGTACTTTCGGCGGTAATCATAGGAATCATCAACACAACAATGTCGATTAACTAATAGCAATGTATCATGTAATGATGGTATCTGTATATATGCACAAAAGAAATTTTTGGAGTCTCAGAGTACAAGTGTATTCATAGCATTGCTGGCCGCTTTTTTCTTACATTGCTGCACAAACCATTTCAATTACGTACAATATTATTGACATAGATTTTTTCGGGCAACAACGTAGGATATTTTCGGACGCCTACGCACCCTCAAATGTCCTACATTGTTACCCTCAAAAATCCATCTTCATGTTATATTGCTTTCAATTTCTATGAATTGTTCACATGCGAAGCACACATGACAGGAATATCAGATTTCTGATGATGGTAAGACCAAAGAACTAACCAATTAAAATTTGGAACATTTCCGCAGATCAAGCTGGTCCTATGACCATTACGTGCCATTACAAAGCGTCATCAATCACATTTTTGCTACATTGGTGCAAGCCTAAACACTTAAAGATTTTGGACAAAAGGAAAGATCGGTGTATTATAATGATACTGTTTTTATCAACTTCCACTTCCATTAAAAGTCAGTTGATATGCAGAATGTGTGATAAATAATCTCAGAAAAATCTATCATGAAAATGCTGTAGAAATAAACACTGAAACTATCACTGTAATGTCTCATATGCTCTTGATGCTAGATTGAACATATTTATACTCTTGCATTGTCTCCTACTCTTCATTTAATTGTTCAGTAAGATATGCAAGCAAGCAGGTAACGTGTCATTTTGGGTATCTACGGAAATTTTGCATAAACACTGAAGAGAAAACTGTTTTAATGTTATTCAGCATTTGTTTTAATAATACATAATCTACGCCTAACCGCTAAACTCGAATCAGAACTTTTGATGGGCGTGGCTCTATGTGCAACAAAATCCCACTAAGTGATGCATCTGCACTCCACTATATACACTGGAATCTCCTCAGATAAATGATAACATTAAGTACATCACAAGCATAGAGTTGCTAACTAAATATTTTTGTCTATTTGCATATTTCTAATCAACTTCCCAATGGAAAGTTCAAAGAAGGTCATATTAGGTATGTTTTTAATCAGATAGACAGTATTTGAAAAATGAACTGAGATGACAATTTGAAATGTATGGAAATGTATGGAAATGAATGGCAGTGCGAACAATGGGTACTACAGATATTTTGAGAGACAGATCTCTCTCACGTATACATGATTCATGCTGAGTGAGCTGGTCCATAAATAAATTGCTGTTAAATCAGTCTACCTCAGGGATGCGATTGTTCCGACAGGGGGTGATGCAGGAAGTATACTTTTGAAAGGGGTGCACAGAGCACACTCAATGATATGAAGTTGTATTAGCAGCTTTCTCGAGGCGCCATTCGGAATTTCGGGAAATCACGTGAAAATCACATACCTGCTCTCTGTATTATTCACATTCAGACAAATAAATCAGTCGGAAGTAATAATCTGGTAATTGCAAGCATCTATCTTTGGTTAGAAGTTCATGTTCCGAAGAATAGCCAATTCTGCATCGGTTGAATACTAATGCATTTATGGTTATGCGATGGGAACTCCATTGCAGACGAGTTCCACAGATGATGAGAGAAAAGGACACAAGGATAGTAATGTCCCGGAAAAGTGGAATATAAAGTGGAAGTTTACAGAGAGGTTGACTTTCTAGAAAAGCTGGCTTCATATTGTTATCAGGAGGGAAAAATTGACCCGTTTCACCGACTTTTAATAGGGCACTCATTAACATAAGAAATAGTCCCATTTGTGACTCCTATAACTTCACGCACGCTGCATGAAGTGCATTTGATACACTATTTATTATTAGCATGTAAGACCCGCAACAAATAGACTTGAATCGCTGTGTATATTCTTTCATGAATCAAGTCAGCTGTTTGTTTTTCTAATCGTAGGAGTATCGATAGACACATTTCCCGCCTAGCATCCCTTTTACTGGTTTTCCTCAATGTGAAATTAGTAGGTGAAATTGCGTTGTTACTAAGACAACTAATTGTTTTTGTTTGAATGTAGTTTATGAAATAATCGATCTTTTTCGAAGCTTTATAATTTCATCATCTGACGAGATTAAAGTATCAGTACTCTTATAGCTTTATCAAAATAGATCAAAAGCAAGAAAGGACTTTACGTAGGATCGAATTATGAGAGATGGTTCAGTAAATGAATTAGCATGATAGTGGGAAAGTAGGATTGCGTTGCATTATGGAGCAGTTACGAATGGAATTTCATTTGATTAACTGATAATAAGTCAATTTTGTAGCGAACAGACCTACAAAACACGAATCTATTGCGCAATTTTTGTATATTTCGTAAGAGCTGGAATTATAATTTCATCACGATGAATCAGCGATCAATGAAATGCTCAATAGCTGGTTTAGTCATTCATTAAGCTTATATAATTCAGCTATTCCTGAAATTATGCATGAACGAAATGAATGACCGCTAGAAATTCAAAACTGTCTTGAAAGGAAGGCACGCGAAAATACGAGAAGCACGTGCTCATGGCTATCGGTTTTATAGCGGCTGAAACCATTCTTTTGACCGATGATCGGCTCACTGTGTAAAGTAATATCAATACTGTTGCTTCTAAATAAATTGACAACGTAGGAGTACTCAGTGTAATTTGAGGCATCTGCAGAACATGCTTTTTACATGAGTGATCGCTTGCATTTTGAATCTCTCTTCTTTGACCAGCACAACACTTCCAGGTCAAAATGGAGTAATGCTGTCCAAGGAAAAGCCATAAAATAAAATCTAAACAACACAAGCGAGTTTTCAGCAACACATTAAAGCCAAGTTTCTATTAAAATTTTAGTTAGAAACTATAGTCTCTGACAGTTCATGGAAGCAGGCCTAAAAAGGCACAATGACTTGACACCTTCACAATTTCACGGAAATCTCGACAAATATGTGACCTTTCCTCTCCGGAAAAGGTGTTTACATGCACTTGCACTTCGTTCATTTGCTTCGAGCGACCACTCGCATGAGAGAGTAGATGCCTTCTTCGCAAACCACATTGAAGAGATACCTCTCCGATAAATCTGCAGTCAATAACTCTAAAATCGTGTTCATTTTCTATACATCCCAATTTATCCATTGGAAACACATGGGACTTTCCAATGAAGATCATGTTTGAATGCCATTATTCTTCTGACAACAGAGAAGGATCAAATTGCCTCAGGCTATGGAGGTTATTAGCATCAGCTTTCTGACAGAATGACCAGAGAAGATAGATTTCAGTATTTCTTCGTCATAAAAAGCTGTCACATGTTTTGTCGACTTATGGCTATCAGTTAAGACATTTCAAAGGAATTATGGAAGGGTATAGAATTACATTCACAATCCTTTGGCATCTCATAATTAGATGAAGAGCAAATTTTCTTAGAAAGAGAAAAACCAAGAAAATTTTCACACAGAAAGCATTAGAATAACAGTAAATATTCGAAGATCCCGAACTATTTCGTTCTATTTCGCAGTAAACACGATAATGTAATTCAACTGTCCGCGACTCATTGAAAATATCAAATGCAACACGTTAAATTTTGCTATTGACAGGATGTTTTCTAGCCATTTAGTCTAAAACGTTGTCAAATTTAATTCCACGTGTAGAAAAATGAGTCGAATCAGCAATCAACTGAATTCCGCATATCTTGAGCTTATTCAAATCAAAACTTGATGAACTTGTTGAAGTATATCCATTATGGGTTTCTGAATGCATATTTGCAAATAAAGGGTATTCTTATTCTAAAAACATAAGATTGGAAAAGGAAAATTGTGGGCAGCTATTTTCAATAGTTTTTATCATACTATACTGTTATCACATTTGACAATGAATCCTGCACCACTTCAATCCAATAAATTCAGGTTCCTATCGCGATCCAGTGATATGAGTTCAACTGTCCTTTCAGAATAAAATCAACAGCCTACACTTGTGTTCCAACCTTCCCTTTCGGATAAATTGTCTGGAAAACACGCAAAACAGGGCTGCAATGGTTGGATTTGCAAGGTAATTTGGGTAAATTGATTACAGTAAACCAACGGCCAAAAGTCTTCTTTATTGCGACTCTCATTTTTCATATGACGTTCAAACAATATTTCGAGTCATTATGAGTTCATTTAAGCACAAATATCTATTTTTATGCCCGCACAGAATTTCACGTCATCTGAGATCCATCAGCGCCACTCAGACTGCATCAGAATACACATTCAATGCAACAGGCCGAGTCCTTAGATGAACCTTCTGCAACCACCAACTGGTGTACGGGACACAAGCTGCAAGTGCTCACTTTCCTGCCGCTGTGTCACACAATTGCAGAATATGATATGAAGAAGTAAAAGAGCAATTAAGTTACTGGGGAAGGGGTAACACGATGCCGAAGACCTCATTTTCCTTGATATCTACCATTTAACACCAATCAACATCACACATTGCGGTAAATAATTATGCATGTGCTTAGATCTAATACTTCTGCACTCAAAATGATTTATGGAAAAATTATAGAAAAGCAAATTAGATGCGGCTTTAAGTCCAGAACTTTTGGCGATGGGGATTAATAATTGCTAAATGTAATCATAATTAATCTTTGAATGGTAGAAAGATTCCCATAGACCTTTGAAGCGAAGTGGTTGACCAATAACAGCACAGCATCCCCAAAACAATTTTCAGGTCGGAAATTTAAAGACTTTTATACGGTCTAAAATTCCCATTCGTAAAATTAATTCTAGGTTTGACTTTTATCTTTGTCGATCAACGGTGATTATCCAATCAAAACAAAGCTTCTGTATAGCCGCAGACATCGAAATCTTGGTTGCGGAAACCGTAATATAGCTTTCAAATTCCGATAAAAAACCAAAGAGAAAGAACAGGTCCTATGTATCATCAATGATTGAAAGAACAAATATCATTTTAATTGGTGAACTTAACCATCCATTGATTGCAATGGTCACAAATGATTGTGAAAGTTCCAAGAATGTGAGAATGCTAGGCAATAGACATGATCCTTAACTTTGTACATATGCGAAAACTATTGAAAAGGTAATTATGTATAAATCTTGATTCACAATCAAAATGCGTATTTAGACTGCACTAAGTAGGCCTGCTTAGATTTACATTATTTCATGCCAATTTGCATGTCTTGCAAGTCTATAACCGTCAACATAGCACTGCCAATGTTCCGGTATTGTACAACACAAAGATAGCAAATGAACGCATACCGAGTGAGATGTACTGGAAGGTGAAGGTTACTCTAGAAATCTCCAGAACAGCTGCATCCCTTGACTATTGGCTTAGAGTTCTGGTCATGAAACCATCTGTGTGGAATGCACATGTCCCTCACTGAAAGTCTACAACTGAGGATTCACAACAAAGACTGTCCGTTGATTGAGGTAGGATATCAAAAAGAGGAATACCAATTGATTGGCAATTAATTTTGATAGAAACATTGATTTATATCATTGAATAGACTTTCCAATCAATTAATTGAGCCAATTGAATTGCAATTAATTGTTTCCTATCCCTATCTATAACAGCACTTAGAATCAAGACTTCCCGCTCTCCGAGAATTCTGGATGAGATAAATTCATCGGCTTAAGATGAAAAATCCTCGGTACTTATGGGTTCTCTTCCCCACACGTTTTCAAATTTCTCTAATATCTTCAAAAATGGATCAATCGTCACAAAATTTCCCGTATACTACTTTAGTATATTCTCTACCCAATATACAAAAATTCATGAAAATCTGACAAGAACCTTTTTGAATTAGAGACGATGACGGGGAACATAGCGATATCAGAGGCTTGATCCGACTTAAACTGTTCAACACATGTTATATTCGTGTGTGCATTATTCTCTCTCTCTCTCTCTCTTCGTCTCATCCACTGCTACTTAAAATCTTCCCATGACCTCTACCCTACCACAGCTTTTTAACGGTAAGTATATTAGTGCAAGGGATGCGGCCTGGTTGCTATCACTTCACTAGTTGTCGGGAAATGACTTTGTCGATCTCAAGGGACTTCTGCTCAGGCGGTGAGGTCAGAAAAGTCAGATCAAGCTTCTGACATCGTTACACTTCAAGGTATCGTCCCTAATTCGAAACTATTTGTGCGATTTGCATACATTTTGGTGAGTAGAAAACATTGTCAACTACGTGCCCCTGAAGTTTTGAGGATTTATTCATTTTTACCTATTTTAAACAAATGTGAAAACGTGGGGGGATAACTATAAATGCCAAATTTTCACCTTTGTCTTCACAGTAAGAAAGTTCCCTTTCAAGATACTCACAGACACTTCTTCATCTTCTTCCTCTTCTTCTTCTTCTTCCGGCTCTTCTTTCACGTCGGGTCTCGAATGGAGCAGAATATCTTCGATGGACGTCATTATGGCGTCAACATCGGTCAGCCCAACATCGGATCACTTACAGCGCGCGCACAGTTCACACAGATATCGACGACAGATCAATGCCTTCCACTGCCTTCGATCTCAGATGATCTAATCTGCTGCTGCTGTGATGAGAGCCAATCAGAAGGCGCAGAGGAAACAATAGTCTGGTCGGCGAATGACTGCGCTATACCAAGACGGGTGTGCGATCACGTTTGAGAGAACACAATAGCAGGAGAGCTTTCATTTGGGAATAAGAATGTGTCAACTCTCAGGCTATCAAGGGAAGGAGAAGTATTCTTCCACAGAGATCCCTCTACAAATATTTACATTTTAAGCTGTGTTTTTCATCACAGGCTTTTTAAGGTTTTGAAATGTTTTTCAAGGAATAAATGTTTGATTAGGATACTTTTGAAAATTGTGTATGGTGCAATCCATTGATTCCTTAGACTCATTCAGCGTTCGGATCAGTCAGGCATCCTGGAGTCACAGTGAGTTATTCATATAATGTTCCAGACAATCTTCGAATTTCAGCTGTTTTTCATTTTTTGTTCAATCTGACATACTTTTTGGAAAAAGTGCATGAAGCGCATCGGGACGATTTTCAGAGAGAGAAAAATGCTAAAGTGAGTGTCAACTACGCAATTTTCTTCATTCTACAAGTTTTGGAATAATTAATGTTTTGATGCAAGGAAGATTTTCACCACAATATGATATGTATTCTCTTGAGGTCAAAATAATTGAATTGTCGAATTGAAGTCACTGGAGACAAGTACTAATTAATTAAATTGCTTTCCTGTAACTTCTGTGCTAAGATTCTTGTGCAGTAAAAAAATATCTTCAAAGAGAGCAGCAAAACATTTCTGTGCTCTCACATCGTCGTTGAAAGCAAAATGATTTCATATCAAGGCATCCAAACTAAAAGGTATCACAGCACTCCAGAAAAATGTCTGAGAAAAAGTTCCAGCACCGTCAAGTCCCCCAGTGGAAGAGTAGTACCACCCATAGACTTTCATAAAACCAAAAAATATGAGTTCCCTGATTTTTAACTTTGCAATTTGAAAACATTCACAAAATGAAGAAATTATATTAGAAATGAATTTGATGTAGCATCAAAAGTCCGCCTAAATCAAAAAATAACATCCCTGTACACAATACAACTATTAGTTTCTTCAAGTTAAGTTAGTCACGTGTAACAAGCTCGTAGAATATCTGATCTTCATCAGCGTGTTGATCACAGCTATAATTTCATGTCTTAACACAGCGCGTCTCAGCAAGAAGTACTTAAAGAAAAAGGAATCATTGGAATGGAATTATCTGATGTCGACAATCGATGCGATCATTATCTTTAATACTCATTTTCTTGTCCGTTATATAGACACCGCAATGTTAAATCCAGGGTTCTCATCCGTATAATCCGTTTGTTAAATATATCGTTGCTATCTAGAATTCTTCATACTAATGCGACGCTATTGATTTACTTCAACATTGCTTTAAGGTCAGATAACGAGAAGATTATATTTCAGAAATATCAAAAGAGTTATAGCAATCGATTAAGAAACAAAGTATATGTTTACTTATACAGGTTTTTCCATTTCTTAATGCACATCTGCCATTGATTAGCGGCAATTTGCATTCATCAACGGCATTTCCCATGCAGTTGTTGAAATTTCTCATTCATTAGCGGCAATTTGTAGTCAATTAAGATATCTGTCATTCTTTAGCGGCATTTTTCATTAATTAGCGGCACATGTGTCATGAAGAATGTTTAGAATCAAATGTGCGAATCTTTCCCTTTAGAAAATATCAATCCTGTAACATTTGATGGTGTTAATAAAACTTGTCATCTTCATAAAAGATGACTTATCAGTTTGTTGAGAGGACTTTAATCAGCGCATTTCATCTCACAGAAAACACGAAAGTATCCACATGAATTGAATGTATATTGTACAAAAAGGTGCACAATTTTCAAGCATGGTTGTCCAGTATGTCCTCAAGGAGCAAACACCGAGGTATCAGTTGGCGTACTTTCCTCCATGAAGCCTGGCAGATATCAGGTGTTATACACGACAGATTTTGCTCTGATATCTGCGCCAATGTTGCTAAGCGCATTTGATCACGTACTTCCTCCAGATTCCTTTTGACTCCCGCCTTCCACACACTGAATGCGTTCTCTGCAATATTAAGGAATGGAGAATATGGCGGTATTCTCTTGATTGCATGTCCAGCGGCTAAAGTCGCTTGCTCAGCTCGACTGTGGCAAGGTGCATTGTCGAAGAGCATGACAGCTGGTTGATGTCCGACAGCTGTAGAAGCGTCACTCAGGAAAGAGTTGAAACCCTCCCAATTCATGCCCCCTTCAATTGCTGCTGAATGTATCAAACCCCGAGTGTTCGATACAGCAATGATCAGTGTGAAATTTTGTCCCGTTCTTCCACCAACAATTCGAACACACCGACTTCCGCGTGGTGCTCGACCTCTGGTTCTTGAGATCCACAGGTTGTAGTCTTGTCTACTTGTCTACGCTGCTTGTCTACTTGAGAAATTGTTCTCCTTGTTCGGCGTTCTCCGTTCATTTTCTGATATCATCTACTATCAAATGCAAAATGCCGTTATTTATTGCAAAATCTCGATATAGACGTGACAGATATCTATGCAACAATGAACTGACGCTAATCAATGAGAAATGACGCAATAGAATGACAAATGCCGTTGATGAATGCAAGTTGCCGCTAATCAATGGCAGATGTGCATTAATGCACTCAATGTATTAGTTTTAATTAATTATTGTATATACACTGTAACTGTATATTAAATTGATGTATAATAAGAATGAGACTATAGCAGAACAAACGTTTATGATAATGCGGACAACTTTCGCCAACCAGATTGAAATCGTGAAGATAATGCAGCCCCTAAACCACCACTGATTTCCATCATGTCACCATCAAGGTAGCAAAATCTGCTTACAATCTGATAGGTGTGACCCGCCACTAAAATTGGACCAAGTGGTAATTTTTTAATGAAAATTCAACTAAAACAAATTGTCATAAACTTTTGTCGCCAGCTGTATGTAAGTCATTGTAAAGAGGCGTCAAGATCTATCTGGATGTTTTACAGAAACGGGATTATTGCAGTTAAAGGGTGAAATTCCAAGGTTTATTGTGACCTGTGTTTTTGCTTTCGAATCACCGTACTAGTAAGACAGATCACAATTTACAGAAAGCTATCGACACAGAATTACTGGAAACCATCATGTTATAGCAATTACTCATGACCGACAGCCACATTTCGCATGGAGTTTCATTCAGTGAGCAATGTAAGTTATTGCAGAAAGTAAAGCAAGGATGCCATTTAAAAAATTAAAAAAAAAAAAGATGTCGCTATAATGTCACTACTCAGACCGCCGGGATGAGATAATGCAGACATGGTCAGTTATCCTGAGCCTCAATGAGCCCCACTTGTCGATCACAACCCTAAGTTCTCAAAGCCTAAACCATTGCTCCACCGTCTCATCAGAGAGAAGGAATGAAAAGCATGAATTAGCCAGCTGTCACTTAAAATATTGAAAATCGTCTAACGTCACAAAAAGATACCTCAAAATCGTTACATGAATATGTCAGTTAACGGTGTGTCAAATGGACAAAACATGATGAACCCACTGCAACCGAACAGGAACATAAGTCAAAACTAATAGATGTTCTCAAACTACATGGATAACATAAGCGCAGTCTCAAAGTTCCTTCAGTTCAGAATAGACAATGTGCATGATAGGTCATTCAGCGTCAGAATTCGGTATCTTATACATGACAATGAAATAACGCGCCACGCTTTCGTTTGAAAAATCTTCCATGAACACCGGCGTCCTAGTTACAACTATGTTATACCATTATAATGATGACTCATAGAGAGCGGCCTAAAAACTGGTTTTCACATGACCTTGAAAATAGGACAATAGGTAACAAAACAGGCGATGCATCATTGCTATTGAACAGACGAATGTTGAAGATTAAATAACAAATACAAAACTGAATTTCACCATTATAACATTGATTTACAGTACGCTACAGCAAGTTTCAAACATGTAACATTTCAATGATTTTTTGACAGAAAAGTCTAAAATTGTGTCAGATATGTATTACTTTTGTAATAAATCATGTAATCACATCAAGAATGTAAATTAGAGTAGCATCTTACAGAAGAAGCTTACTTTTATGAAATGAAGTTCAGTACTTTGTATGAAATCCTCGAGAATCGATCAATGCACTCACACGTCGTGGCATCTATCTAACCAAAGATTGCACAATGTTGAAAACCTCATCATCGTGATGCCACATTTCAATGAATCCAGTAATTATGTCATTTTTTGATTTCGGCTTCATTTTCAGAGTTCGTTTATTCACTATTCCCACTGATTCTCGATGCGGTTGATATCCGAGGACGATGGGACCAACCCATGACGGTGATATTGTTGGAACGAAATTCTTCTATCGCCCGTTTGCTCCTATGACATGGAGCATTATCCTGTTGACATACTCCATCTGACTGCATCTACTCTACCACTGCTGAAGCTGCTGAATAACACGATTCCTGATTATTTCTGACACATACCATTCGTTATTTATTTGATCGTCCACAATATGGCTTCGTCGCGGGCCATAAAATGAGAAGCAAGACCAAATAATTACTCTGGTAGGGTGTTTTGTCATTAAACAATAATGCTCAGTAGTAAGAGGAAACCCATCGACAACTCTGACAAATTGTGGACAATTATCTCTCAATTCAATCACAGTTTTGTAACTCCAGATCACTTCATTCCACTGATCTTCTCCCCAATTACGGTGCTGTAATGCCCACTGATAACGTGTTTCTGTCTGAGCCTTTGTTCATAAAGGGCTCACTTTTTGGAAGCTCAGCAAAACAACCGATGTCATTCAATCCTCTTTGTATTGTCCTTAGATTAACGGAATCAGCTCGGTCACCCATCTTCTTGAATATCTTTTGCCGGATTGTTTCCACTAATTATATGCATGCGACGGAGATCTCGGTTTGACAGCTTTTTATTTGAACCACCACAGTTTTGATATTTTAAATCTGCATTTCCAGTTTCGCGATATTGATTCAAAATAAGACTCACACTGGCTTTGCACATACCAACAATATTTGCGATTTCAGTCACTGTCTTGTC
Organism: Prostheceraeus crozeri; assembly: GCA_907163375.1. Lineage (NCBI taxonomy): Eukaryota > Metazoa > Platyhelminthes > Polycladida > Euryleptidae > Prostheceraeus > Prostheceraeus crozeri. The sequence continues at coordinate 286,279 of CAJQUW010011893.1, read as the reverse complement.
TGTGTTTTCTGATAAAGTGATAATTTCAATACACTTTTCACGTCGTTCGTCCATTTCAAAGCTCTATCGTAGATAAAGAATAAATGACTCAAATCTAGAAAATTCAAGATTCATATTGACGCGCTATTGATTTCACGATGCACGTGATTAGTCATAGTTTGAAGTTGGAGTTTGATGCATCAGTTTGAATTTTGGACCATAGAAATCAAGCTCTGAGAGAAAGAAGCTAAATAAGTGCCTTACGTGTCAGTGTTTAAAACTTGCTGTCGCGCACTGTACACAGTAATAAAAGACATTTGCCTATTTCAAAACTAAGAGATTCCATTTGCTTTACTTCTGCGATTTTGAGTTGCGTTTTATTGCTTTCCCTCGCTTACTTTATACTACTCATCAAACATTCTAATGAGTTCGTTCAGTCAGTTCTATTTCCATTGCAGCATTGAAGAGAAATGAGTTGTGACTTTCACAATGTGCCACGTCTTGAGCTGTACTTGTTGTCATGCAACGAAGAATTATTTCTAGTCCTCTAGGTTAATGGCAGCTGATGATTCTCAAGTGCCTATAGAAAAATTGGGAGAATGATAAGTAGGATATAAAACGATTATTCTGAAATAGGAACTCAACACTGTCTTAACAATTACTCTGAGCAGTGATCAAATAACCAAATAATGATGAAACTAAATTTTTTTCTTGACAATAAAGTAAATTTCTTCTCTTTCTATTCGTCTCACTGGCTTTTAAGAATTAATGACATAGAATTTTGACTTTTCCAAATAATTCTATCAATATTTCTGCTTATATACCTAAACATGTCCTAATTTCTGCATTCTACATCATTTGAAAAATTTTAGAGCAGGTTAAGATTATCAGAAATATCATATTTCTCATGTCTCCAAATGTATTCAGTATTAGAGTTATATCTTACAATTAACAATTCGGTCAGTGGTATGCTACGGATTTCCAGTGGTGCAATGTGAGCAAGTGCCATTTTCAAAGTCTTCTGGTTTTTGAAAAACGTGTCTCCAGGATATTTGGCATCTACACTGTACATGAAGACAGACTTTGCAGATTTTTGTAACTCGCTCGCCGTCAATCTGGCCAAGAAAGCACTCCATCCATATCACCCACTCAATCAGATCTACGACTGTGCGGCAACGCGCTATTCCTCACGACAAGGGAACAATTAACGAAAAGTTAGAGCCAAAACTGAGCGTTTTATATCTTCTTTTATTAAGTATGCATAACTTCGCTTTTTCTATTTCACTCTGCATATGTTCATGCCACATCCGAATCATGTATGATGTGCAATAAAGAAATATCTTATCTTAAGCACATGCATTTCTTAGTTGCATCTTCACTTTCTCTTTCAGTGTGTCGTTCATATTCCTGTGACCATGTGTTGCTTCTTCAGTCAATGCATTATGTAAGATATTCAAAGTTGATTATAATAGATCAGTAATTATAAGCATTCAACATGTAAAATGCAGCTTCAATAATGATATTAATGATATGCATCATTTTCAATAGACACCACTTGTCTAGTGATCGAGATATTCTCACAAACACCTTGCAAAATGTCATGACTTTGAGCATTAAATTATTGCTTTGTTGAATTTATACAAAAACCGACATCAAAGTCGTTTTGTGATTCAAATAAGACGACAAGATAAAAACTTCAAGCTGGTTTACACAATGCTCACGAAGTGATGAACGAGATCACGAAGAGATGAAGATAATGGCAAACTACTCTTAGCTATCAAAGCTGATGTACTTGAACGACGTAAGTGCTGACGATAGTTTTTTCATTAAGGCGTGCAATACACGAAAATATAAAACTATCAACATACTTATAGAACGGCTTGATATCAACAAACAGAGCTATATGTACCTGTCAGCAATTAAATGGAAGCTGTATGACAAGCCACGGTCTTCAATTCCTCCCGAAAGGATTTACAGAAAAACCGACATGCGTGGTGATGGCAAAATTGTACTGTATTTGTCTTTGATCGAGTTCTTGCTGTGCTAAACTTTCGTACTTGACCCCAAGCGCGGACCCTTGGTGTGCTCATTAAAGTGCTTGTTATTATAGTAAAACGGAAGCCCTTTAGTCACTTTCAAATGTCTCACTCAATAAATGTGCATGTACACACAACTTCCATTTTTTTACTGTTGTCCTTTTCTACTTTTTTGCATCAATAAATTTATCAGTTACTTGATTTCCACTTGATATATAAATAGAAAACTTCAGCAATCGTGGACTTTATGGCCATGTCACCATTTAGACCGTTGAATAACTTCCTCATCCTTATCTTACAAAGGCGCTCTGTGCATTTTGTGCCTTAACAAACAGCAACAGGATAAGAACGAAGTTCTGTAAACGAGCAGTAATAGCTCTTCACTGAACACGTGTACGTACGTGTGACAGGAATACGCGTGTCTTCGAAGTCATTGCTTTATGAGGCTTTAGATTAATGTGAAGTTTGAAGCAAATAAAAGTTTGAAGTGAAAATTAAATGTCTGTACTTCGCGGCCTTATCTCTCATCACATGTTCGCGACAGCTCGTGTCATTGATAAATTGTGTTGACTTCATCGAGAATGGATGATGCTGTTACAGACAGAGGTTGTTGCTCCTATTCACAACTTCCTCATCCCGATGTTCATTCAGCTTCAAGATACGCTAGACAGTCTGAAAAAGCTGCTTTATATTCAACTTCAGTGCTTACGTATTCTCTGAGTGCAACTCAAGAGTGTCGGAATATAATTATTTCTTATTGCGCTATATAATTATCATTAGTCTATACACGATGTTTACAAATGCTACTCTGTAGGTTTGCTACTCTGGTCTGTTTTGTCAAGTTGAAACAACAAAGTAAACATCAGTTGAAAAATAGGAGCTGTCAGAACACAAAAAATAAGTTATTGAATGATAGATCGCCCATATCCGTTAACACTTGCTTTATTCTTCACTAAAAATGTGTTCAGTTCCTTGACGCATGAATGTCAATTCATAATCAGATAAGAATTGAGACGTCTGACAGTTCAGTCCGACGCAGGCACTTTAAAAATGATCGATGAAAAATAATTAGAGGCCAATACGAATTATTTTAACAGAGTTTTCAAAACTCTGATGTGAAGTAAAATCAAGCGTGGGACAAATACACGTACATAATTGGCTGTAAGTTATTATTATAAACATCCTATTCAAGAATCAAGTGATGTGTTAATATAAAGTCTAATTATGAAGTCTTGTCGCAATTTTATTCAGTTTATTTTGGTTCAAAACTTGATCAATTACAAAAACGCCTACAAAGCGAGTGAATGGCAATGCACATAATATCAAATCAACAGCGGAAATAATAAACATTATCGTGTATGATAAGTAAGGAAATATAAACTCAGAATTTGAAGATGTCGAACAATGTATCCTTCTACGTTTTCAAAAAATTGGCGCTTGATGTTTCAGTAGTGAGATAATAGGCAGACCTTGGAAAACCAAGCGCATGACCTAAACGAGCAATTGCACATTCTTGACCAAAATCATTGACTATCCAATTTACTGTGAAGCAAGTGGCAGTTGAATAAAATGATTCAGCTGTCAAACTTCGCTGAGACCAACCTCAAACAATTTAGTGGTCAGTGAAATGTTTCATATTGTGAAACATCTATTCCCTTATTATCAAGTACCGGTAATCATGTTACAATGCAATCTACAAATTTGTTTGAGAAGGATAGTCATGCAGCAAAATTATCAGAGTTAGCTACTGGGTCATAACCTTTTAATCATATGTAAATTTGGTTGTGAAATAAGCTGCTTCCGTCTCATAAACCCAGAAAATGAATTGATAAAAAAATTCAATTTCAAGAAAACAGATTGCTGCTACGTTGCTTCAGTGTTTCAACATCAACATTCTTATGAAATTATGTTGAAAGTTGCATTAAAACTTCCAACATTCATACAATAGCCACCTTGCTCACCTGAAAAAATGATATTGAACCAGAGAGTAAAATTAAAACAATTTGAAAAAATATTACGCAGAAGCGCGCTGCAGGATTCAACAGAAGTATCAATCAACTAAAAAGCACATCTACAAGTGCGACAAGACTTGCGACAGCGATCAGTTCTCAAAACTTTTCATCATGATGAATATCTTTTCGAATGACTTTCCTCCCAGCTTTTACTACATACCTACATAATTTAATAACTACGCAATTAATAGAAAATTATGCATCATTGAGGCGTGCCATGAGAATGCAGCAGGTGTTCTATGAAAGTGATAGTCAATCAATTTCGGCCAGATACAAACAGTCATATGAAACAGTCGAGGAGATTGAAAAGCAAATAGTTATCACACGAATTACCTTTCCGCCCTCTGAGTTACGTATTTGTCACACATTATCAAAGGTTCGTGAACTCTGATTATCACACTAACCACTGAGACAGTTTAGCAGCACTGTCGCGGCAGTCCAAATAGGCCCAGTAGTACCAATAGGCAGATGTGCGAAAATTATGTTGCTCTTCCAAGCAAAGTCTATAAATTAATTTGAATAACTGATGAAAAGTCATTTCGATGGGAAATATTGTAAATTCATTTAATCAATCGCAAGTAGGTTTGAACTAATGACGTTGGAGCTGGTGGACATTTAAGTAGATCAACCACCATGTCACAAGCACATGGATGGCAGATTGTCTACTGAATGCTATGTGCCAAACGCTACTGATTTGAACCTACAGCTGACGAGGGTTGAAACATGTCTCATGATGTCATCTACAGAGATTTGATAAATATATCACAGCAAAATCAATGACGCAAATTTGTAACATGAACTTCAATTCAAAACTGATGAATGTGTATTTCTCTGGTGACTCACTAAAACACAGATTGCAATAATAGCAATGCGAACACTCTGTCTCATACGTTAATATGACACAATTTTCCTCATGCGGCTGGATCAGATCATGAAAAACGCTGTATTACTACATGAATCGATCCCTTTCATAATTTCCGTTGCAATTTGTTTCTCACTCAGCTCCCAGGGTGCACACGTCATAGAAGCATTCTAACATGAACATTGATGAGAGCAAAATTGAGTTGCTTTCTAAATTTAGTAACAATTTCATCTCTCCACTTTAAGGTGCAGAAGCAAGCTGCTAGTGATATTTGTTGAGTCAACGTTAGTGAATAATTATCAAATATTCACCGTGCCAAATTTACAATGGATAAATATCGGTTTAGATTTTTGACGTTGATAGTCGTTGATAAATGTGCGTGCGCGGAAGAACCCGACGAGACAGTCAACATCGTCCAAAGCATTCTTTTGACAATGAAAGATGTTGAAGAGATCCTTACGAACATGAGTTATTGTCTAACCAAAGGAAGCTAACATCATGTCAGTTCGTTCGCACGGAAAACATTGAAATATTCATAAGTAGATTGTGTTTAAGTATACGTGAAAATGACGAGATGTTTAGGATGCTGCAATCCAGGCCTATTGGCTGGCGAAAGGAGTCTGAGACACGTATATAGAAAAAATTGCGAGATTATTGGAGCTCAAGATACGAAGTCATTCTATTCCTCCCTAGCCATATCACACGTTCTGGACTTCATGAGTGACATCTGAGCTTTGGTTAATGAAATAGTGATTTCAATAATGAAATTGTGACTTAAAATAATGAAAAGCGGAACTAAAAAAGGGAATGTATAGCATTCGTCCAAGATATCACAATGTCATGATTTCACTTTGTTGATAACTTCTGTGATACGTCTCTCATGAATTGCTAAGGTTTTGCATGATTCTCTGACTGTCCTTTTCGAAATCCAAAACCTGTAGTGAGGGCGGCGGTACATCCCAGGCGGATAGAATCGACCTCATGAACCTCTACATGTAGGAATCGAAGCGTGGCCCTTTATCAACTCAGTTATTCTGTAACATTGATAGTTTTGTGAAATTGCACTGATTTGTAGGAAATAAAACTTCATTTGAACAGAGTAAAGCTTGATATGTGCAATTTTAGTTATAAAAATTGATGAACTAGTTCTGAGTGAGTCTTCCTGTCTCTAAACTAGATTTGCAGATTGTGGTCTTCACTGCAAATTACATATTTGTTCGATTTTCCCGCTAGAGTAAATACCAATGAAGAATATGTTATTTTGAATAACGCAAAATCGAGCATGAAGTCAAGATATCGTAATATGTAGGTCTGTATGATTCTTGAAAAGAAGATATAACAAGCGTTAGAGAAGCTCTGTCGCAGATAACAGAGATATTATCAAATGGAATGAAAATATGCATTCATAATGAATAATGAATATAAATGTAGCTGATTTACAACACCTCTATAATCGCAATCACTTGAAGTAAATTGATAGGCTTCGCCTGCATGCGAAATTTGTTATCTTTTGTTTATGCTCGTCTAATCAAAATGTGAAGAATCTGTATTTGGAAGACTGCTGGTCAGAATGATCACAATTCTACTCTACGAAAAATTAAGGCGCGTTTTGGCGATGCAGTTACTAGTTACAACGTGTCTTCTTGTTCCGTGTCTTTCTTGACAATGCCATCCGTACGGTAATACAGACAGAGAGCAGCATTTTCGACAGGAACGACATCCGACAAGATTACCTAAAGCAGACCTGCCAACCTTGAAACATGAAAATCCGGGACAAATTTTATTACCGTAACTACCCGCGTATAGGACGATACCATGTATAGGACGCAGTGGATATTTGACCCCAAAAGCGATGGAAAGACTGTGCGCCTGCGTATAGGACGCATCCTAATTTTAATCCTTCATTTCCATTACTTTTTATAGAAACGGTGTCATTAAGTTACGTCATCTCCATTCAATTGCTACGATCGCAGTGTGTGTTGATTCATGACTCACTCATCCTGTCAGTCAAAAATATTGATATATTGATAAATATTGCAAGTATGAAATGTTTATAGCAAATTTTTGATTTTTGATAAATGCATTATTTTTATAATAAATGTGTCCATGGATAAGGCGCACCTGGGCTTTCAGGTCAACTTCTGAAGAAAAAATGCGTCCTATATGCGGGTATTTACGGTATTACCAAAATGGTCGAGTAGCAATCCCATTTCATCAGCTTTTCAACTCCATTTATGATTTGTAATCAAATGTAGAAAAATATCACTTATAAATGATAAATACGTATATTTCATAACAGCAAGGCAACTGTGGACCATAAAAATTGTTAAACTAAAGGTCTACAAGACGGCGAATTTTGTCGATTATGATGGCAAATGATCGAATGAAGAAAAATTTCGATATAGAGCAGCTCTTGAAATCCTAACATTTAAATCTCTGTCGTTGGTTAAATTCAGATTCCTACCCATAGGTTCGAGAAACCAAACTCTAAGATCAAGGCTACGGACGCTTTTATCTAGGATGCCGTGCAATGAATTCAAAAATCTGTTCAAATGTAAAGCCTTTCTGACATGAGACTTTAATGACATCTGCCAGTGTCGCTATGTCTCGAATTCTGTGAGAAATTCCTCAAAGTACTTGGCTTGATCATGTCCTGCAAATTTCACAACGAAAGCAACAAAATAAGCTGAAAAGATTTTATTACTGTACACGCAACAACGCAAACAATTAAACAAAATGCGATTTGTTTATTCTAATCAGAATGGAAGTGGTGAACATAAGTGGTAAATTACTTTAATAAAAGATAACAAAACTATTGAGATACATCTATCTGGACAAATCAAAGCATTTACATATTTAACAAAATATTATATTTAATCTGAGGACAAAAAGTCTAAGAGGCTAAGAGAGTCTAAGAGTCTAAAAGTCTCCGGTGATCACTTCCTCAAAAAGTCCATTGTTGCCTTTTTGCACTTCGTCAGAACAGAATCAGTTAGTTGTACACCGAATCCCATCTTATTTATCAGAAGCGCTTCGAGGGTAGGTACGGACATTGAAGCTCGGGATTCAGTCCTAACTTTTCTGACCATACTGAAAATTCGTTCTGAATCAGCATTACTATGGAAAATGTAAAGAATTCCCAGCATGACACAAGCCAGGTCATGATATGGATAAGTGCCAAAAGACAATGCCACTAAGAAATCCACAAACTTCATCATGCATGTTTCCTTATCTTAGGCAGCGCAAATTTTTGAAATATGCGTTCTTAAACGATCTAGAATTCATCTTAGGTTGATAAATTCAAAATCCGGGACAGTATTTTAACTTTTCCGGGACATCCGGGACAGCTGCAAAATCCGGGACTGTCCCGGAAAATCCGGGACAGTTGGCAGGTCTGCTAAAGGTACGCGCAACTGTGATAAAGCATGAAAGCAGAAATATACTTTCTTTACACACATGTGGAAGTACTATGGTTCCGTGATTTGAAAATAGTATGGCCACGATAAGTTTGATTTCGAGTCAATCTCAGACATCACTCACTACGTGATGACAATTAATGTGTTATTGATAGTTTCAAAATCAGAATTTGAAGATGTCAACAAAAAACTGTTCCTAACTTTCGTATCAGTATTTATTCAAAATATGCAGATTTGGTCACTATATCTGCTTGTGTAATCCATTGTAATTTCTGTGCTAAAAACACCATCGCTAGCTTTCGTTTAGCAACTAAATGACCACGTAAGTTTTCGATAAACTTCTCGGGCGACGCGATCAAACTACTCACGAGGCATTATTCTCTACTAAGACTCCCACGCACAACACATTTTCATACTTCGGCAAGACTAAAAAATATGTCAGAGGTCGACACAAAGCATGTTACATCTCTGCTATTACTGTTACCGCACCTATGATCATGTATTGTTTCACCTGATTGATGTTAGTAACATTACCGACATCTCAAATTCAACTTTTCCACTGAATCAATGAATCAAGAAATTTCGGAAAACAAAACAATCGATTTTTCGGTGTACTCACTAGTAGTGAATAGTACACTGAGTTTTGGACATACAATCATTTATCCAATTCAAAATCACTCAACACCAGAAAAGGTTATACGACGGGTGATTGATAAGTTCGCGGCCTGACATAGAAAGCTTAAAGCCAGGCCATTATGCACATGTGGATTGATACAATGGAATGTGCTGACGGCGTATGACGAGTGATCAGTCGATCCGGTGAACTGTTGGTACACCACAGCTACTTAACTTCAGTTACTAACTTATCAGTCAGTTAGTCAGATAAGTGTTGCGTAAGATGGATCACGTTTCAAATCGAGCAGTCGTTCGTTATCTCGGCTTGAAAGGACTCACACCAAAGGAGATTCATGATGATATGGTTGGAACACTTGGTGAGAAAGCTCCGTCCTACACCACAGTCAAGAAGTGGGGTTCAGAATTCAAGCAAGGAAGAGAGAGCTTGGAAGATGATCCCCGTTGTGGAAGACCAGTGACAGTGAGCACAGAAGATGTGATCGATCATGTTCAAAAGATTATTCTTGATGATCGCCGTTCAACCGAGCGAAAGATTGCCTTCGAACTGAAGATTTCACAAGAGTGTGTCCATAGCATCATCCATCATGAACTTGGCATCAACAAAGTTTCCGCTCGATGGGTGCCACGACTGCTCACACCAGAGAACAAACGAGCCCGCTTTCTCATCTCAAGGGACAACCTGGCGCTGTTCGTAAGAGATCCTGAAAATTTCATGGACCGGTTCATTACGATGGATGAGACTTGGGTTCACCATTATCAGCCAGAGTCGAAAGAACAATCGAAACAATGGAAGCACCCAGGATCACCAACTCCGCGGAAAGCCAAGGTCACCAGGTCCGCGGGAAAGGTCATGGCCTCCATTTTTTGGGATTCGAAGGGAGTTTTGTTGTTGGACTTCCTAAAGACTGGTCGGACTCACCGGATCGACTGATCACTCGTCATGCGCCGTCAGCACATTCCATTGTATCAATCCATATGCGCATAATGACCTGGCTTTAAGCTTTCTATGTCAGGCCGCGAACTTATCAATCACCCCTCGTACAATTGAAATTGATCGTAGATTTGAATTTCAAGAGACATCGCGCATCGGCGGATCAACACACTAGCAAACTAAAATGTGCTTTCACTGGTTACAGCGCAAGCCGGTGTGCGTGTTACAGTACAGCAGCAAGCATTGAGGCTATTTGTTTTTCTTTAAGTTTTTAGACCGAGCGAGCTGTAGCACGCGGATATCGTTGTGTGCACGCCATATAAATGTTCAGTTCATCGCCAGTCTTTCATTTATGCATGCGCCTTTGAAGTGTATTCCTACCCTATAAGTACAAATTTTTATGGATCAGAATTTCGATTCTTCCGAAAAACAACACACAGTAAAACACAGAAAGTAAAGCAAAAAAAGTTTCAAAAAATAAAACACTATCACATGCTCTTCATAAGATTGATTAACCGCAACAACCTTTTCGATAAAACAGTGTTTTTAGTTGCATCAAGTTATCAAGACATAATTAATTGTCGAGCTAACTAGTGAGGGAGACTTCGTACAGGTTGATAACCTATGGTGCAATAAATCCATGCAGAACATAGCACCGGTGACTTCGTGTCAGTGTTCTTACAGCGAAATAAGTCTATCTTGCTTATTTCTTAAAAGCAATCGTAGTGCTGACTTCGAGAAAAGCATCACTATCAGGTTCGGTGCGGAAAGATGATAAAGCCGCAGATCACGAATTGCGTTTCAATAGCAGCCATAATTGTCTATTTAGTAGTGAAGCATGTGAAGTGCAGGAAACGATAATTATCTAGCTCGCTTAGGTATATTCTTCAAGATATAAATCACTGTAAATATAGAATTCATGCTTCTGTATATAGCACTTACATGTAGACCATAATAATATACTAAAAACAATGACAGCGCACCTGCTTGCAAAAATGCACAGCATGAAGCTTTTCTTAAATTTTTGAGGTTTTTCATGGCTAATTGCATCCTTTCAGGAGATGACATGATCAAAGGTAACTAAGAAATAGCTAAGAATGCACACTATCACGCCAAATTTCGGCAGCACGATTGAGCAGGCGTGTTCGGACAAACAGTTATATGGTCATGTACATGTATGTTTGTCCTTAAAGCCGTTTACTTCAAGTTCGGGGTCCGATTACACTTTTTTACTATAATAGCATTATCATCTTGCACCAGTGCTGCAGGAATTCAAGTAAGACATTATTTCTTCCGAAAACATGATATTCGCATATATAGCTCAACAACAATTTTATCCAGACATGTGTCCAACATCTCATCACCCTTCAACTTACCTCATCAAGGAGCTGAGTAACCGCTTCTATGTCATCGTAGGCTTTGGTCATTTGACTCACACGAAGACCACACAGAACTGTAGAATAAGACACGGATCGGTATGAGCAATTTTCCTGCGTCAGAAATAAATATTGATATGTTTCGATAAAATAGATCTAGCTGTCGTACATGATACAAAATATCTGAGTAAAAATATCTTAACCGGATTAATAAGTCATCGGAGTAATCTGAAGGCCAAACGAGGCCTGTAAGGCGGTGGGCGAGGCATGGATGGAGATGATATGCAAAATGAGAGATTGAAGAAGGAAGGTTGAGCTCCAGAGTAATCTCCATAGCAACTTCCCAAGCTCTGAGCATGCGTGATCCAAAGAGAGACGCCGGGGAAATTTATTGAGAAATGAATGAACGATGATGTCAAAATCACTTCACGTAATAAGTGTTCACGCACACACTACACACGGTGAGAGATCAGTTGAAGAGGAATTTCTAAGCAATATTTGCAATTACAAATTTCACTGATAGAAGAAATTTATGATAAGTCATTATTGAATTGAATGACGAATTTCATTATAAAAGGCATGTGTTTTCACAAAACTTCAAGGCCTTTGCACAAATGATCTAAAAACGGTAAAATGCGTAGCAGTCATTCACATGAAAAAAGAGTATTTTCCATCAAATTTGATGAGACTTAGAGTTCCTTGAGAGGTGACGGAAAGTTGTTCCACGCTTGAGACTTGAACGGAGAAGAGCCTATTGGCCACCGTCATTAGATCTCACTATCAAATTGAACCGGTATAATACATAAGAAGCGCACTGCTGCATGATTCGTGGACCCGTCAAAACAGAAGATCTCGCACGCCTCACCAAGAACGAGAACTCCATGATACGAGATGGATGTGTGCGATCAAACTTTATGAGCGACGCTGTGCAACCTACGGAGGATGCTTAACCTGAACAATTTGGATGCCGAGTTCGACAAACTCGTTTAAGGTGGTGCGGTCACCTCCAACGAATGCCCAACTGCAAGTGACCGAGGAAAGTAATCGATCTTGACATACCAGGTCCGAACATCAAAGACGGTCAAGGAATAAGTGGATGCGCAATGTCAGGAAGGATGTGGAGCTCCTACATCTCAACCCTCGACTTCCGTTAGACCGGACGGTGTGGAGGAGGCGCACTCATGCGAACGTGAATCGACGTAGCCCAAATGTCCCACCCTCAAACTTGGAGCCCAAGGGATCTTCCCAGGTTGAATAATAAGTCATACGTGTATATATGTGGTCTCCGTGGCACACTGGTTAAGTGCTTGGCCTAGCAATCTTTTGGTCCAGAGGTCGAGCCCCGAAGGCGTGATTGGAAGTCGGCAGGAAAGGGCATCCGGACTAAAAGTACTACAGCGCTCCATAAGTCTGACTATGTCATCACTGTCCAAGCCCCAAGTATGGGGAGTAATGACGTAAAACAAAGCTTCATTAGGTCGACATTTGGTTTTTTCGGTACTCTATTTAAATCCAATGAGATAAATTGTGTCGTTTCTGTCCTTGGAATCTAGTACTAACAATTTCTAACATTGTCAGTCACTGTCCGTGCTATTCCGCACGCGCACTACGGCCATTTTCTTCTGAATGTTATGCAAATTCAAGCACAAACGCCCATGCGTAAAATAGAGGACAGACATCACTTCGAATGTACAAAGACTGTAAATTTAGATCGTGATGAGTCAACCGAAGTGAATTATATCTCCACTTTTAGCAGCAGTAAAGTAACTTGCTTACTTTTGTATTGAATGACTGACTGACCAATTCGAGTATTGCGATCTCCTTGTAAAGCGAGAGCTGACCGAAAGAATCGAATCAATTTCGAATAATATTTCTATCGCGTGCTCCAGTTTTATCAAACGAGACACGAATACAACCAGACAAAGTCTTGGCAGCATTATATTAAGAAATTATCTTGATTGAAAAGCAAGATTTAAAAAAATCGTTAAAAAAAGGGATGACACTGACCTGCATATGGCCCTGCATATCCCGCTGATAGCACGCGCCGCTCTGCTCGCTGAACTCAATGAGCTCTGATTATACAATGACAGTCACAAATCAGCACTTACTGTGTATTGACAAGATAGCGATAGCGCATACCTGTCAACACATACACACGCGCTTTTTCAAATACCGATCAGACTGTGATCATTCTCTAAAACGTAAGTCAGCGGAGCGTGGGCAGCGGAGACAAATATCTGTCAGAGAAAGCTTTCATTCAACAAATTCTCTCTCCGACTTCAAACACTTAAAGGTGCTAAGGCTCATTCATGATTGGTCAGGCTGACCGCTGGACTTCCAGGTCGGTAAGCCAAGATTTGACCTCATTTTTCAGGTCATTGATTCCCACATTAATAAATATTAAAATTACTAAATTTGTGTCATACTACCTTAAACGTGAAGGGATCTTTAGTTTGGCCATGACTCGGCTACCGGATTATGATTACTGATGTATCGCAACGACATTACCTTATTTCATGTAACACAATATAATTTTAAAACCTGAATCGCTTGCTTAAGAAACCTAGTTATGTTTTTCATAAGCCTTTAGAATCACCTGACTTTCATTTGAAAGAGGATTAATTGAAAGCTAAAGCGTTGTTCTGAATGTTTAAGCGTTGAGCGTTGTCTAGCGAATCTTAATGAGTAACATTCTGCTATCAAAATTCAAAAGACGCTGGACGCCGAAGTCCCTTCTGATTAGTTTTTCACTATTTCATTTGAAAAACTTACCTAGCTTGTAAAGTGGGACCTTTATCTCATTATCAATGCTATTACATCTTTGTAATCATTATGTCAAACTTGGTTAATCAAAAATTGTTAAACACCGCTAGTTAATCTACACATTTAAGGTATCAAAATTGAAAATTAAAGCTCGCCACTCCCTCTTCTGGAAAGCGTTCCCAGATTTTAATAGGTCGGTGAAAATTAGCTTTCTTGTGTTAAGAGAAAGTTGTTTTGTTCAAGAGAAAATTGTTTCAAGGGGCAGAGCGTCAATGCTTCTCGTACTTCATTCGCGACCGAAAACGATTATCAGCGAACCCTACAGAGGACAATTTCACTTCGCAAGTCAGAGAAAAATACATTCTTAGCGAAAACTCTAATTGTGTGAAATTTGCATCAAGAGTGATAAGAACTGTGAGTGTCCGCATGAGCATCAATTTGTCGCAATGAACTCAAAACTTTGTTGTAAGAACGCTTGTTTATGAAAAAATTCAAGAGCTGGCTATGCACTGATAAACAATGAGCATTAATATTAAACATCGGCTTATCAAACATAAGTCTTGCATCAAAGCGTAGGTTGCAAAGACTAATGTCTCAGACTCAGCATACATAATAATAGAATTTCAGCTCAGCATTCAGCATAACACCAATCTCAATGTCGTGTATGACTTTATTTGTCATCATCTTTTTGTAATTTTTACACGATACAAATAGCCTTCCATCGCTGAGCTAATGGCTCTGCAGCATACATCAGCTGTGGAATATATTGAATCATACAGAGCATTAGCATTAAACATCGACTTATTAAACATGAGTCTTGTATCAACGCGTGGGTTGCAGGGACTAATGTCTCAAAGTCAACCTACACAATAAACGAATTTCAGCTCCGCATTCAAGATCGTGTATGACTTTAATTGTCATCACTTCCAATTTTTGCAGTTTTTACACGATACAAATAGCCTTCCATCGCAGTGCTAATGTCGCAACAGCATGCTGTGGAGTATACTGAATCACACAGAAGATGACGACTTGCTTAAGATGAATGGCTGCACTGTGCAAGACGTCTAGCATTTCCGCTATCTTAGAGACATGCTTGACAGGGATGCTAATATCGAGACACTGGTGAGGACTCGCATTGCGAATACGTAGTCAAGATGGTGGAAACTCGCCAACCTGATAACGCACAGAGGACTCGCATTGAAATGCTGAGGATAAATCTACCAGTTATGCTTGAGATCTGTTCTACTCGTGGTTCTACTGAACAGTTTGGAATAGGAACATGGCCTCTCAATCAAGTTGATGAACACCCTGAGAAGATGTGACCTAGCGATGTTTCACTTCATGGCAGGCGTAAAACGGATGGACAGAATGCTAGATAAGGTGATGAAGCGGTGTGGTGTGGACTTGGAAGTGACTCCACTGGTTTGGACATGTGAATGTAATTGAAGAGATGAAAGGAGGCGTTCGCCGAACAGTAGGAAGACCGAAGAATCTCAAAATCTCAAACAGCTCGAAGTCAATGAAGATCCTGCCTTGGACCGAAACAAATACAGACCAGCTATCAACCGTCAAACTCGGTCAAGGAATTTCGGTGAAAGGACAGACTTGTTTTCCCATTCAAATCTGTGGTGACAAGCAAGGCTAATGATCGTTTGTGGGAAAAATGTAAATTCTACCGCTAATTCACTACCACTCGAGCACGTGGTCTTTATTACTATTCAATTATACTAGCATTCAATTTAAAGAGCTAATGATGTCTTTAACGGTTAAAAGAAGTGAACTGATTAATTATTAATGATGTCTGTAAACACTCTAAAGACTCAGATATTATTTGTCTACTATTTCTTGCCATAATCCTTGTAATTCTGTATTTCAGCGTTGGGCGGAAGGATATAATCATTAGTGCATTGATTACACGAAATGTTTTCATTTAATAAACACTCATCAAATTTTTTTAAAGAATAGAAAGAGACACTTTGAAACATGCATTAGTGATTGTCTCTTGTCGGTCAATGTGTCGTTGCATGCACCTCATGATCTCTAAATGCATGCACTATTCATTTGAAATAAATTAAGTTATTTAGTTTGTAGTCTCACACTCAGAAAAGGAAAAGATTTTCGACTTTTTCTGCGACTTTTTATTTCAAGAATAAAATATCAACACTTGATACCCGACGCTTTGTCGTCTTGCCGACTTGTTCACTGATATTTTATTCTTCAAAAATAAAGTCGTAAAATGGGAGCGAAAATCTTTTTCCTTTTTTGATAGCTTCAAGTTTGTTGTTCTGTCGAAACTGGCAATCAGACCCATCCATAATGCGCATGTATGGACCTAGACCTGCGTAAACCGCGATTGCTTTTTGTCTCATTACGAGATGAAAAATCCAAGCGCTTCAAGCATTATAGATATCCATTCTCCCTTCAAGGAAATATCATGAGACAGAAGCGGTTGCTCTCTCTCTCTCTCTCTGTCTCTTCATGACTTCAATGCAAGACATTTTATGCAGTCAATGACCAGCCTAATTTAAATACTCGATATCTCATGGAAACATCACCCTCTTCACTATAAAGAAGACAAACCATTATTTACTGCTCTAAAACATGAATTCCGCAAATTTCCGCGACAGAGCAAGGATTCCGCAAATTCTATCAAATTCCATCGTAAAGGGGAAAATCTGTGACCCTATAGGTGGGTGATAAAGATTACATTCATTCTTGAAGTGATTAGGATATTCTTGTGTACACTATCCAGCAGCTCTATAATAGACTTGTGTCAGCATAAGAACATTCTCGGTTCAAATTTCTGGATTTGTTCAATGGTCTTACCTGATTACATAAACGTGCTGTTTATGTAAAACGCCCATTTTTATTTCAGAACGTCCGACGTAAATACTCGCAACAAATGATCTCCATTGCCAAGTTTCACTGATTAACACCTATTATTCATCTAACATTAGATGCATGTAATGCAGATGAAGGCTTTGTTCTGATCTGAGTGCTAAATCACGTACACAATGAAGAATATGAATTTCTTCAATAGGAAATTTGATCGCTACATCATCAAAATGAATCCAAATTGCGCAATTCAGCTCTTGATCTATTGACACTCCTCTGACACCTCACCGTCAGGAGATGCAATGTCTTATTAAGAAAGCACTGCTGTCTATTCTTTACTGTTCCTAGTTGTAGAAACAGATCTGAAGAAGGAACGCATGTAGGTGTGTGAGAGAGCACAACAACGATCAGTGAATACATGTTCTTCAGGTAACTAAGAAACGCACTGACGACAGAACGTTGCGACAGATCTTCAGATTCAAAGGTGACATTTTCTTGTTCAGTGACAGAATTGCTAGCAAAATAATGTCATTTTTAATTCTTTTCAAGGTAAATTTAATTCGCACTTTAGAAAGCGATTGATTCTTGAAGTTCTTGATAAGTTTAGTGAAATGTGTTGTTTACTGCTGTTGCTAAATTTGTTTCAGTGGTCCGCATAAGTATTTTCATGATACAATGTGTTGGCGGTGGCTTGTGTATCGAGATTTCAGAAAGTGGTCGACATATTCATCTTCCCCTCCTTAGGTGACAAACGTTCTTCATCCAGCTATGATCACAGTATTCACACTTATGTTTGTACAGTAAAATACTCTGTGTTG
The DNA here is from genome assembly GCA_907163375.1 of Prostheceraeus crozeri. Lineage (NCBI taxonomy): Eukaryota > Metazoa > Platyhelminthes > Polycladida > Euryleptidae > Prostheceraeus > Prostheceraeus crozeri. The sequence goes on along the minus strand of CAJQUW010011893.1, from coordinate 268,615 downwards.
AACGAATGCTCTTTAAATTTTCTATGAAATCACTGCTGAGCTTAATGTAATGTTTGTTCTAAAGCATGAAACGATTCCTGCTTGAACTTATAATAAGGTTGTTTTTGCAATTTATTTTGAGATAATTTTCTTTGATTCTATGATGAGAAGACCATAGACCGTAGATAAGAGGGCAGTGACCACAAACGATGAGACCCGGCCACGATCCGACCACATTCAACCTGAAACTGATCCACATATTTTGCTTTCACAAATTAGCTCAAACGTAGCAGGAATTGTGTTTAACACAGAGTTCCCTGTGAGATTGCAAAGAGCGCGTCTCACATTTAAAAGAAATATCTTAAATCGATCTACAGCAACAAAACACAGTCACGGCAAAAACTTTGAAGCCATCCTTTATGTCAAGTCAGATTTATCTTTCATTGTTAAAGAACTCATTAAAGTGATTGCTGAGCAAAACATGACTATATTCAAGAAATTATGCACGAACACAAACAGTTGAAGCAATTCTACATCTCCAAATAGTTCAATATCTCGCTATTCCTCCACATATAGACATAACTGCTTGGATCATCGTCGGCACTGAGTGAACAAGTTTACGGCAATAATTTGAAGTGACACATTCCGCTCCGACTCCTATTAAAATTTTGTATTTAATTTAATATTATTATATTCTGTCAATTAGAGATTGTCTGTGTGAAGAATTTGCCTTAGACACGAGCTTTTTGACCGCAGTCCATGCCTATTCAATGGGATTTAAGTCGGGTGATGTACCGACGAAGGTCACGGTAATCCACCGTATGCAACATTGATATCTTCATTCTTCAACTGAGATAATGACATGGAATGCAATATCCTCTATTTGAAATTTGGGGCAGTTTAAAGTCTCTGCCACGACCCTACATTTATCTTGTATTCTACATGACTATCAAGCACATAGTGAAGGACATGTACCGGCATACATGATGCCGTTATTATGTTATGTGCTTGTAGTTACAAGAAGCTTTAACGTCACTACTGCCCATACTGGGGGCTTGGACGGTGCTGACAGAGTCAGACTTTTCTGGAGCGTTGTTGAACTTTTAGTCCGGATGCCCTTCCTGCCGCATTCCGATGACACTTTCGGGGCCCGACCTCTGGAGCAAAGGATCGCTAAGCCAATCATCTAACCACTGTGCGACGGAGACCACAGTTAGATGCACATCTTTTCCGTCACTTAAGCCATCTTACATCATTTTTCAAGGTGGGAAATTGAAGTTATGCTGTTGTTATATTATAATGTATATTTTAATTATAATTTTTATTAATGTATATTTATACTTATTTGTTAATTATCGATCTCATTTACCTCTTGCATCTAAAATAAATTTCATAAAAAATGAAAGATGTCGAATCAAAGAAAGATGCACAAGCGATAAAATATTCCATCAACACGACCTGCATTTTGACAGAATACTTCGTATAAATGGATATCCTTATGAAATTATCCAGAAAAAAAAGAACTGCGAAAAATAAACCACAAAGGCAAGATAGTAATCAAATTTTTTACCTTAAAATGAACTACATTTCGGATGACATCTCAAACAGAATCAGAGGAATATTTTCCAAAGAAGGAATAAATGCACGATTAACCCACAAATCATTCTCAATGCGAAACTTCCTAACTATGAAAAAGAAAATACCAAAATGCACTCTTAATAGATGTCCGTTCATGGACAAAGAAAAGTGCTTCCTAAAGAACATCGTATACCAATTAAAGTGTAAATCGTGTCAGCATATCTACATCGGCAGCACTACGAGAAGTTTGCGTATTAGAATAAAAGAACATCTTGAAAACAAAAATTCTTCTGTATTCAAACACAAAATCAAATGCAATCGAGACTTCAACATCACAATAATTGCCAGTGCAACAGACGAAGCTAGCCTGCGACTTAAAGATGCAACAATGATTTAGCGCCGTAATCCTGCTATCAATGATAAGCAAGAATGTGTGGAATATAGATGCTCCTTGATTGACTAGAATCCTTCATTTACTTCAACTTTTATACTCTTTTAATCATGTCGTGATTTAATGATTTTATAAATATTTTATACTTTTTATAAGTCTCATGATCATGTTTATAATTCTGCAATTAATTATTTAGTCAGATCAGTGCTTTTTGCAATCGGTACCATGTAACCCGGTTCTATCTGTTTCATAACCGTGATCGGCAGTAAATCCGATCCTATATCTTTTTATTGTATTTTTAGCTTCAAAAACACTCACATGCTATTGCCGTATAATCGCATAATTATGATTTCCCAAAGACACAGCCCAGTGCTACAAATATCTATTTTTGCATCTTCACCTTTTCAAATTTTGAGCTCATGTTGTTGAATAGTTTCTTTTTATGTCATGTGCCCTGATGATAACGACGCTTAGTCGTTGAAATATATTGGCGTAAAATATACATTATAATATAACAACAGCATAACTTCAATTTCCCACCTTGAAAAATGAATTTTAATGAAGGCCCTTTTGCATCTTACATCAGTTGTTTATTCGTGTCAAATCAAGCGGTTAAACTAACTAGGCAAGCGTAAATTTTGTAGTGCATGCCATCACTTGAAATCCATTAACCTCCAATTTGAAAGTGGTTTTCGTTTAGACTTGAATCTTTAGCTTGAGTTATCACATGAATATGTGGATGACCGACATTGCGAGTCTACTAGAACAGTTCACAAAGCATGACAGCCCGAATTTGGGCCATGTCGGGTTTCGCACACTTCTCATCAGGATTGAAGATTGCAAAAAATCAAATCAGTTTATCGAAATCACATCATCTCGTCACTGTGAGAGGTTTTATATCAAAGGGGCATGACGTCAATTAAAAATAGGATGTACTATGTTGGCAGCCGACCACTATCAGATATCTCTACACGCATCCACCTACCGATGTATCACATTCTCATACGATCATGAAAGTCATCCCAGTAGCCATTTATAATAGAATATAATGCTTACTAATTTAAATTATTAATACTTAAAATGTAGCAATAACACAGTATTTGACATCATATACAATAGAAACAGCTCAGTAACTAAAGAATATCAGATAGATAATTTCTGCTTTAATCTCCTAGTCTTGAACTTTACTTAAATTCTGTGAGACGTAAAAATGCATCTTAAAGCAGCATGGTCCAAATTTAATGAAAAGAAAATAGCCCTCTCTCTCTCTCTCTCTCTTCTTTCCTTTCGTTTAAAGAGATATTGATTATGTGACTGTAAAATGGTGCTTGCAGATATGTGATGCGAATCGATGTTAATGCCGCAGTACATGAGTGCATGAAGTATGGCAGCATGACAATTATTCATTTATTCGAAGTATGTTATTACGATATGAATATATACGTTCGGTTTCATTCATAGAACGCTAAATCAATAGCAGATACAATTACGTGCATCTTATCAATGAAATGGATAATATTTCTGTAGAAATTCGAAAAATATTTGATATGAATACCGTAATATTCAGCACATACTGTATGTAGCTGTTATCAGTATAAATCTTTAGATACAGCATGTGAGAGAGATATCTTGACTATGAATGCGATTTGACTTTGATAGTATTATCACAACTTGAATTTTCTTTGTAATATCTTAGTAACGTAAATGATACAGCTGAAGCAGCCAGACCGGCGAAATAATTATTGTCCAAATGATTTTCGATTATTTTTCTTATTCCGTTATAACCACGCGTCGAATTGTTCTTTAGAATTAATATAATAATTTCGATTTAGAAATATGATTTCCAAATAATTCTTTGAGAAAATTACCTATTTAGCACGTGATATATTTTGGTTGTCAATCTTTAAGGTCAAAGCCTAAAAAACATGTATTTCATGATCTGTGTTGCCTTCATACACTACTTTAGTTTGTTGTTCAATTTCTGAGTTTCATCTATCACAGTTATATAAGAGTTCGACCATTGCTTTCAGACTTTTATGCTCATCAATTCGCTGGTGAAGCTTTACTTTTGCTAATATATTAAATGCTCGAATACCCATGCATGAAACTTCTTGCAAGACACACAACTTCATCGGTGGAATTGAGCTACTAATCAATGAGAAGTACAACTTTACTTTGCTCGTACTCAAAACCACTTCTGTGTTTACGTGGTATTGTTATATATCTATTCGATGATTTTTTTGATTTTTCAGATGCTTCTACAAAATTAATGAAATATAGCATGTGTTAATCAATAACACTTCACCCGCTTTAAAAATTTGAGATACCCACGAAATTTTAAATATTTCAACAATTATTCACTCCCTTAGTTAGCTCTATCTTCATATAGTCCTCAAACCTATACCCAAGACTCACTGTGAACCAGCTGCATAACACCAGATCTTCGTAATTTCCTGAGACGACTGACTGACGCAGCATGCCTCGAACGAATGTCACATTTGTTAGACGGAGAATACAGAGATCTTATGTATGTGCTCTCAGTGATCCTAGGTGCAGAAATCAATACCTCTTCCCTTTCACTGTTCTCCTAATTGGGTTTTATGAGTCATTTCTCGAGCAGGGTGTGTCGGATCAGTTAAAATAAATAGCACAAGGACAACAGCAAGATATTTTCGATCATATGAAATGTAAACTTTATTCTATCATCATAGTAACAAAGAATTACATGCTACTCATTTAGCATAACTGGTAGTAGTGCCGATTAATATCTATTTCGTTACCAGTTGCAAAGCATGGCGTTTATAATAATGTGTATCAGAATTTCACACGCTCACTGGCATCTTTTGAGTTTTTTATTTGTCATGTATTTATTCTTTGACGTTATTTCTACCAAATTTATGGATGAGGAAATTATTCAGCAGATGTCCGTCATGTGATTCACTAGTTCCAGGACAATTTCCTTGATATATCATAACATATAAACATCGTGACAATTATAATGGTTTCCCATGAAGTGGTGACAGGATCTTTCCGCAGGTAAATGAAAATCCTCTTTGAAAATGACGATCCCCACATTCCGGATGCGATTTCACAGCGCAAAATTGTGATCAATACATGCATAACTTTTCATAATGAGTCAATGCGTCAATAAATGTTTATTTCCAAATACTTTGGAAAACATGGAAAAAGATGGAGAACATGCATGTGAACAAAAACATTCGTGTTTCAAACACAACTATGAAGACTCAGACATCAAATAGTACATTTCAAGCGTGCGGTCAATTTCAACAACAAAAAATCGTGTTGAGAAATTTGAGAAAATGAGAAGAAGCAATAAAAAAGCATCAAGGATCTTCGTCCAAACATCTTTGTTCAATGACGACGTTTCTTTTTCGATTCGAAATGAGTATCTATTGGACGCCCCTTCACTTCAGAAAGGTAGAAGTTAGTTGTCCATTACAATATTCAGTAAATAATTATCATGTGAAATCTGGGTCAATGTGCGTTGTCTTTTTATAATTTTTTGCTAGTTGTATGGTGTTGATCTCAAACGTAGATGCGGCATCTCTTCGAGGGTGCTGTTTACTTGAATAATGTGACATTTTTCAGAAACAACCATTTTAAATTAAAGGCATCATGTCTTGAAGAGTAGATGTTTGTTATTTATAGGACAAATCGTTAAATCATAATATGAGACTACATGCTTATCACTTGAGGGATTACCGAACTAACGCCGACATCGGAAAAAGTTACGCATCTATATCGCTAACATAAAATGAAATGAAAACTTGATTATCAGATGATTGCAGTTAAAATAACATTGTTTCACAGCAAACACATTGGATGACAGAGCTGTTGCACCTCCGTATGAGTATACATAGCGAAGCTTCATGGTAAGAGCATTAGTCAGGAAAAGGTGCATAGGAATCATTCTTGGCCTTAGCGACGAGGATGGATGCACAAGACACAGTAACACCATCGCTAGTGCAACTTCAGAGCAACTAAGCTCTCTATCTCTCTCTCGCAGCAACAGTCTTCATCCCATCATTAGCTCCAATTCTATTTTGAATTTGGCAGTCACAGCTTTGAGCTGAATGAAAATAACCCCATTCTAGTATAGCCCTCTATGTCATTGTACATCGATGCGAGACCCTAGTTCAAAGTCGGTGATCACTCAATGACAGTCTTCACCAATCTTACAGCAACCTCCATCCGCTTCTTGACACAACAACTCAAGACTTTAGTAGAAACAGTCTCCAAAAATGTCACATTCCTGACTAAATGGCTAAAAGTTAATGCGACAGCCTTACACTGGAAGCAATTATGTAGCACACTACATCATCCGGCAATCAACGAACCTTCAGCCAGGCAATGTACTATTTAATGGACAATTCGATAACATTTATATCGCGCTTCACTTTGCACTTACGTGTCATGACATAACTGAGTTTTAATGGAAGCTTTATCACGCACATGTTCATGCTACTTTGTGAATTCTTTTCCGTCAGTCATTGATAGAACCTGATGAATTTGTACAAGAGAAGTACTGCAAAGATCTTAGGTGCATCGAGCTAAATTCAGGGTTTCTACAGAATCTGTAAAACCACTTTCCACGACATTTACAGGATCTCCAGGTGCAGGCTTTATTTTCCAGGGCCTGTAGTAATCCTGTAAATTGTCGGATTCTGTTAGACAATATTTTTCAAAAATGCCTGCATCAAGGGAGATTATAATCAGTCACAGAACAGTTAGAACATATTCATCAAAAAGTTTATAAAAAAGAGACTATGGACATGGGAATGTAAACATTACAAGTGAGCATTAAGTATGATTGCTAAAGTAATTCGGCAAGCTGCAACATGTTAATATATATCCTGAATGAATATTGTAAACATTTAAATAAGGCTAGACATCTTGCACAGACAGAGGTTTTGCGTAGGTCATAGACATCTTTCATCATTCTTCCCACGCATGCGTCATCTCGGTGCCTTAGATTGGGTAATAGATCAGATAAACAAACTACTTTCATAATTTTGCTCCCAGGCCCCATGTACTATCTCATATATTCAGATAATAATTATTTGTATAATTATTATTAGATCTACTAAAAAAGGCGATAATGGCATTTGTCAGTTTCTGCACGATACATTGCACATCGACGGCAATGAACCCAATTTAGCAAATTCTTCATAAAGACATGTAGGCAAAAAATGAAGAAATTTTTGTCGATGAGATTGATGCTTTGTCAATGTATGTGCATCTTTACTTAATGCACAATTCCCATATAGAAAAACAATTGCTCTCCAATAGCGGTTTCGTGATTGGCAAAACACAGTACAGACCCATCAGGAAAATTGCAGCACTTTTCGAATTTATTCGCCAGAATGTTCACTAACTAATATAACAGCAAATCAGCGATCTATGTTTGCAGTAGGCGGTTTCGACTTCAAAATCGGTCTCGTGCCGTGTCGTGTTGAGTTAGTGAAGTCGTGTTCTTGCTTCTGATAAAAACCATCGTGTCGTGTTGGGGGCAAATTTCGACTGCAGACTTCTTATCCGTATTATTCAGTTAAAATAGCATATAATCAAATTAACGGCAAAAGCTAACCAACTGAGTTTCAGAATTGATCTGAATTGTACAACTTGCTCTTCGTTGTTGTGCAACTGTGGTCGGTTGCCTTCAATGAACCAAGGTACAACTCTAGGCAATATGGTATCGTAACATATAAATACGAGGGGTGATTGATAAGTTCGCGGCCTGACATAGAAAGCTTAAAGCCAGGCCATTATGCACATGTGGATTGATGCAATGGAATGTGCTGACGGCGTATGACGAGTGATCAGTCGATCCGGTGAACTGTTGGTACACCACAGCTACTTAACTTCAGTTACTAACTTATCAGTCAGTTAGTCAGATAAGTGTTGCGTAAGATGGATCACGTTTCAAATCGAGCAGTCGTTCGTTATCTCGGCTTGAAAGGACTCACACCAAAGGATATTCATGATGATATGTTGATATCAGCCAGAGTCGGAAGAACAATCGAGACATTGGAAGCACCCAGGATCACCAACTCCGCGGAAAGCCAAGGTCACCAGGTCCGCGGGAAAGGTCATGGCCTCCATTTTTTGGATTCGAAGGGAGTTTTTTGTTGGACTTCCTAGAGACTGGTCGGACATTTGTTGCGGCAGTTACGAGTACAGATCAAGATCAATCGGAGAGGGAAGCTCACGAAAAGCGTGCTCTTCCGTCAAGACAATGCGCCTGCTCACACCTCCGCTACCGCCATGTCTGCCACCCAAGGTTGTGGGTTTGACATCATTTCCCATCCATCCTATTCTCCTGATCTGGCACCATCGGACTTTCATCTCTTCCCAAAAATGAAATTGGAGCTCATTGGTCAGCACTTCGCATCCAACAGTGACGTCATGGAGGCCGTTGAGGAGTATATGGACTCCAAGGACTCACACTTCTATGAGCAAGGGATCCGCGCATTGCAGCACCGTTGGGCTAAGTGCGTTGATTGTAGGGGCAATTATGTCGAAAAATAACGATGTATCGTATGCGAAATATGCTTTTTTCTATATCGGGCCGCGAACTTTTCAATCACCCCTCGTAGCTCTGCAATTAAGTTCATCGACAAAGGGCAGAATTTATGTGTTGTTCACTGTCTTGCAGCGCAGGTGCAGTAGATGGGACACCGGTGAGATACCCAGCCCATAGCAGCAGCAACGCTGCAAGTGCATCGCAATTCATCTGGGATTATTCATCAACCAGAAAATGTGATTCAACTTATTACTCAATGTTACTTGTAGAATGATTATTAAGTAGCAATACGAAAACAACAATATTTTGCTGCAGTTAATGAAGGAAACTAGCACAATTCCACACAAAAAGTTTCATAAACATTTTAATCAAATCGCATCACTTAGCATTAGATTAAATAGGACCGTTCAGAACATCTACCAACATGATAATTTTCTGGTGTTCTCTCGATTGAACCTTTAAGAAACTCGAGCTAATTCAATCAGGTATCGCAATGGCAGAAAACAATTGAAAATCACTGATTTCTTCAGTAATGTTCACTCGGAAAAGTTCAGAGTCCTTGCATAACTTTCTTAAATCCATGCAACTTTTATCAACGTGTGATCAACAAGACGTCGCAACAGAGACATGAAACAAGGTGATATCCGAAAAGTAGAACAACCGTCTAGGAAAGGACAATAAATGGACAGTGAGTGCTAGCGACAACTTATTGATTGAAAATTCGACGACAGAGTTGCAGTTCAATCATACTCAAACACATCCGGATTCTTAAAATTCAAAGCAGAATTGTTTACAAATACATGTCTTTTCACATAAACGCTGATATTCAGCTGATATGATGTCGCTGAATCCCTGTATTTGCTGTTACATTTGCCTATTTGCAATAAATCATTTGATCTTTGAATTCTGTGGATTGTTGTAAAGAGTTGATCATTAAAAACGAACCTCCTAAATTAGTCAAAATTCAATCAATTCTCATGTCTTCCAATCTTGTCGAACATCAGCGAGTCATTGTCACATCATAAGAGTCGATTGAATTTCGACACAAGGTTAGTTTCTTTTATCAGTTCTAGTATACTTTCGTGAGCCCATACACTTGAGTTGACTACTTGTAATATTTGCAGCTGAGATTTACGCTTAACTGCTAATCTTGCAGTGATCGCACGCTCCCTTTTTTTATTAATGCACTCTTTCACACTGTGAGTGAATTAACATTCTACATACCAGTTAATAACAAGCGCTTACTGTAGACCTGCCTCTGTGCTTACCTGACTCTCTTTTGTGTGCCGTTTTCTGTTGAGGATTATTATCATCCATTAATATCTTATATATTATGATATAATATTACAATATCAAACTGCTATATACAAGTTGTATTTATTGTTAACAGCAAGAATGAGTAGTGTTACAAGTCTTACGATTTCCACTTTTACCACTTATTGGGCCAAAACTGATCAAGTTTAATTCGTTACCACGAGAAAGCTCCATTGAGTTCTTTTAAGAACTGCTTGATGCAGTGGTTACAACGGCCCTGTATCTGTATACCCATGGATTAGAGAACGACATCAGTCCTCATAAGAACTACTTCAAATAATTATTCAAATTAGAGAGCACTGTATTCTATTATAAAGTACTGCTGGGATGATTTTCATCATCGTATGAGAAATACAATAATTAAACTGATTTGTACTCTGTGTAACTGTGTGTGTTTGCCTAGTCTGCTTCGTTGTAAATCCGCATCTGAAGGGCTTGTGATTTATGCATTAAAGTTGTGAATGACGAGAGAGAGAGAGATGTGATTATGTTGTCGTTCTTGATGAATGAAGCGGTATCCGTACCCTGCAGGTCATTTGAAAAAATGAGCAGATTAAAAGGAATTCATGAATTTTTGGCAGATTTCCTCAACATGTCGCATGAATAGCACGTAGAAAGTAGAATGCATAGGAGCCAGTTTCGCCAAACTATGTTGGTTGCTTTCATTACAGTCCGGAGAAAAGCCTGAGTCATCGCAATGTGATAGACTTGAGTACAAATTACAATCGTTTATCGCCAGAGCTTGTTGATACTGTAGCTTCTAGGATACATTTAAAAAAGATTATGATAGCTATAGGATTCATTTGTTTTAAAAATTACACCGAATTTCACTATAAGAATTCATTGAGTTTGACAATTAGACAGCAATCAACTTGGAGTAGCAGTTTTAATTCACCTCAAGCTAAAACACGCTTTCAATATTTCATGTCCATGACACGGCGCCATAATAGATCAGTTTCATACTCAATAAAATTTCTAACCAGGTTGACGTCTGATCAATCTCGATTTCGCAATATTAATAGAATGCTGTTTGAATCGATACTTTTATCCATTAATAATTAGACAAATACTCGGTGAATTTCGGAATAGAGCGATTTTAACCGCGAAATACCCTGACATCTGATAAAAGCAAATAATATCACCGTGCGTGCGCAAAACTTGTATAAGTTTACATAAACTATTACATAAACTATGAGCCCTGGCAGGCTTCCATGCGTTGTAAAACTTGGATTATATTTTAAAAAAGAATTAACCTAGATAATCTCAATAAATCATGAAAATAATACAAACACAAAAACACAAGATAACATGATTCATATGCAATGAGTACTGCACGAAAGGAAAGAACATATTAAAAAGACGTCAAATTCAGTAATTTAAAGACTCTCAAATTCTCAAAGGCTTTGATAACGTTTGAGTTATCAAACACTCCTGCCTCCTTGTAAATCATCAACAATTCATAAAGATCTAAATTTCTTTTAACATGTTACCGGCACTTTCTTCAGTTGAAATTAGTCAAGTATTGAAGATAAAATTAGAAATGGGAATGAAATGTAGACTTTCTTGATGATAATCATTTCATTCCATCCTATCCTAATGGCGCCGTGGACTGTTTCAAAGAAATTTATCAACATCCCATCTTCAGTTCAAACTGAACACAAAAGCATCCCCAACTGCTGGCATGAAGTCCTCCCTTACATTCTTGTGATGTAAGAGTAGACGGTTGTGAAATCCACGATTACAAAATGATCCTCATGTAACACGTGGCATCAAACTTCATGTTCACCATTCATCTATATGGCGCAAAATGCTTCAATCCATGAAAGAGCGAAGATGGAACTCGAATGACACGTATTCTGACATTTGGGTCTCGTATGCGCGATCTCTTCAAATTAACAAGTTTGATGCTTTGAGGCTATACTCAATCTTGTGCAGTATTAGTACTACTTTCATGCTAAAGATCAATGTCATTAAAAGTAGACAATCATGCTGTCTGAACTGAGCGCACATCACAGTGATGGAACCAACTTTGTTGAGACCAGTGTTAAGCGAACGAAAATGAGCTTGCATAAATGCGACAAATCAATCTGTTCAATGATAGTTCATGTTCAGGTTGATTATGATATTGTGGCGATTTCCGGTCATTGGGCTAACACACGACTGTGATTTTCTCGTTTGCGTGACTTCAAGGATATATTGTGTCATCACGTTTGTCTCACTTTCGCATGGAAATGGAATTAATTAATTCATTGAAGTGGGGATAATGTGCTTCTCAGAGAGACCTAAATTAATACATAACATAGCAAGTTCAACAGTGAGAAACAATAAAGCAGATACAATATTTCCCAGACCAACCCCTTTTGTCCGATCACCCGTCTTCGTGATAGGTATGCCGATTCTCGAGACTTGCTGCATAGCGAACGTGCAAACATCACAAGACAAAAATCTGCTAGTGTAAGTGACACTATTCAAGTATTATGCATCTTTCGTGCGTGTGGATTAGATGTTAAGCTGCCAAAAACATTTAATTATCAATTGAATTCAGTTCACTAATTAAGCAGTTAAATATACGAGTACATACGGTTACTAGTTACATTCACATTTTGTGCATGTAAGAAAATACATTTTCCAAAATAGATTCCTATCAGCAAATCCATGCGAGTTCAACATAAACATGAAATCTCGGATAGTGGGTTTCATCGTCCAACAGTTCTATAAAACCACAGCAAAATTGCCTATCGAATTTTAGACTTCCTTTCCAGCTTCAGACAACACAAGGACATTCATTGCCTCTATTTCAAATAAGAATAAACACCACTGTCTGCAGAGCTGCAAGAAATATAGCGATTTCATATTAGCCAGGCCGCCAACACGAGTTTCTACAGGGAACGAGGTAGAGAATGAGACTTTCGTAGAATGATGCACGTACAACCTCTGACCACCATGAATCTACGCGTCTACCGAGTTCCGAGCGTCCAATGGGAAGCAGACTATGACTTTCAATAAAAGTGAGATACTCCATGATTTCTCTGATTAAGTGAAAAGTATAAAGTCTAGATTCTAAATTCTTGACTCTACAAGTCGGACAATTTCTGATCGGAGATGCATGCGAGAATGTCATCAAGCTCAATCAAAATGTTGTGTTTGCAGAGTTTGCTGCATCAAGATGCTTTCTTAGCTTCATGCACAATGATGCATGAGGACATGAGTTCATGAATTAATCCGTTAATGACGAGCGCATTATTCAAAAGTTGGAGCTCTTTAAAGAATATTTTAAATGCAATTTGCGGCCGTTCTAGGCATTGCACGAGGTCATTAGTGGCACCATTACAACCGGGCTAATCTCCTCTTTAATTTGATCACTTTTATTTGGGCGCCCTGGAACGTTGTCCCAAAATATGCGGTTCGATATGACAGCAAAGGTTTTAACCTATTTGCCTCAGGGAACGATTATGGCCCCACTCGGCTTTTTTATCTCAAGCCGCAACAAATAATTGTTTGAAGCTCTCTTTCAGTGACTTATCCTAACTTTGTATTGGCTTTTTCTGAATGGTAGCAGTTTTTTGTAGACCCAATATGTTGGCCACAGGAGCAACATGAAAAAAATCACGACCTTTTTCGACATTTTGGATTTTCACCTCTATTGATAAGAATGATAAGTTTTAAGTTGATTTGCAACTTCTGTAGTTTGTCCGTTCAGGACATGTGGTCGAGTAATTATGTTAATAGATACTCAGATATCCTTTACCTCGTTGTGATGACTGATATCACGTATGTTCTATACATGCTACTTATGAATACATATTCATAATTCAATAACTGAGCGAATTACACAAATTTCTCCAGCATTCACCGATGATGCTCTGAAAGATTTGGTGATATAATTATTGATACATAGAGCTATAAATCTTAACTTATATGAATCATTCAAATTTTTTTCAACTTTTGCAAATTCATTACAAGAATTACAGAAGAACTGTAAGGAAAAAATAATGATTATCATGTAATAGGAGTAATTAAGAGAGTAATAAGATGAAAATCGACAACATCACCATACAGAGCATGTGTTAAATGGGTTCTACTGTAATTTTATCAGTTGACTATTTTAGATGCAACTACGAAATTCAAAATAAATGATTGTCTGAATTTTAAAATGCTATTTATAGTAACAAGATCAACTTGGAATGAAAGCTGATGCCACCATCGGATAGAGCACACCCAAAATAAGGATACTTTATTATAATGGACCGTGTAAGTTAATAGTTTAGAAGATCTTAGGGGGCAAAATCTCCCCCCTAATGCTTCACCGACAAAAAAGGCCTGAGACAAATAGGGTTAATGTGTTGAAGACATTTCATGCCGAAAATTATGCTTCTTACTTCCTACTCTATGAGAAAACATAGAGAATCTCATACCGAGAAGTCAAGTCCGCTTACTACTGACTTCACATTGTTTTTCTTTGATCCTGTCCAACAAGAAGAGGAACCGGATAGAACTCGGAAGACGCGCAGATTCGTTGTAACCATAGGGAGTGCATCATTCTGTGAAAGCATCATTTTCGGCCTCGTTCCCTGCAGACACTCGTGCTCACGGCCGGACTGTGCGCGCAGTATTGATGCGAGGCTGCTGTTATGTTCATTAACGCTGTAGCTTCTGTCACCACTGCAGTCATCGTGCAAGCTCGTTGGCAAAATCACTTCGTTAAATTAGAAAGAACTACACTTTCAACACCCAACACAATTTCCAGTTCAATTCATTTTTCTGATGAATTCTACTAATTACTGATAATGTAAGCAATCTTTCACTTACTGAAATAATCTAGGAGATTTTCAATCTGCTCAGATGTTAGTTCAGAGTCCTCTTCATCTTCCTCCATTTCCCCATGAGCTGATATACCAGACGATCCAGGGGTTGGTTGCCCCCCGCCAGTGGTGTTACATTGGCTGAAATCTCGATGAGAGTACCCAGCAAACTCCGTCATGGTGTCAGCACGAAGTTTGTAGCGTGGTAGCTGCTCAGAGACCAACGAAACCAGTTCCACCTCCGGCATAACGTCGGCACAACACACGTCTGCAAATCAAATTGCTTCATGTTTATCAAAGGGAATCATATCATAGATTGAAATGCAATTGCATGAATCGTGGTAGAACGGCAGACCTTTGTCCGTAGGATTTACTGCAATGTCATTCACATGTAAGTGGAATTATGAAGCTCAGCTATATTATCCTCTCACAAAGCGGTTAGACTGATGAGATCAATCTCATGACTGAGCGCGAATAGTATGACCGCAAATAGCATGACTGCGAATAGCATGAGTATGAAATAAGCAGCAAAGGGCAGGAAATCTGTTGACCTCACTTTCCGAAACATCTGGTGAAGCAACTTTATAATTGAATACTTTTACGAACCTTTACGCCTTTATATTAACCCCAAGTCAATTTATGACTAACACGAAAGTCGTGTCGGGCTGATCCTATAATGATCTTCTGCCAGGATATTGAGATATTGGCAAAGACAATATGGTGACTGAAATTATTCAGAAGTCCCTCCCATGCACATATTTTGGTAACTCACATTCATCTGATCACTCACAGAGCGACTGCAAGGTTTTCACACTTGTTCGTATTCTATAATACTCGTTTGAAATATTTCGGCCTGTCAAGAGTATGTATCTGTTCATAAAAATGCTAAAAATTGATGACGAAAAATATCAAATTGATTCCTTTTAGAATCATGCAGAATCTTCTATTGATCATTTCTTTCTTAATACATAGATTATAAAATTTCTTAATCAGTACAAAACAATTATTTCACTTTGACTTTATTGCACATTACTCTATACAAGTCATGATATTTGTTGTCCCAATCCACATTAGTTACTATACTTTTGGCTACCTTTCAGTCGTCATCTTCTTTCTCACTTATTCCTCTTGGTTTGAGAAATATGGTGCGAGACTAAAGGACATTAGAAGAAAAGGCAATGCACGGATGACCTCAAATCTACCACAACTTGCATTTCACATAAAAAGGATTGTCGTGAAATGTGACGCACAATTGGTAAATGCAAGTTATCAAACAACTTATGTCTGATATTTAACTAGAGAAACATATGTTCGTGATTGATGAAAATGATATTGCATCGCTTCCAATCGATTGACGTTCTTGAAAATATGTGCCTAACAAATTGACTGCAAACGCTGTCAAATTATTCTACATCGGCAAAAGTATAAGAACAATGCGTTCTAGACTTCGAATCATGAACATTTTTCATAATCATCATCTTTGGTGTACCGTCATCTATCTGCAGTGCACTGAATCATTCATCATGTGAGTGAAAATCGGTGGAGCATTTTGCGCGCCGATGTCGCGCTTTAGTCGAACGTCGAAAAATTGGAAATGAACAGTATTAACTCTCTAAGGCCTGATGTAGGTATCCAACTTTCTTGTTGATACATTTCATAGCAAATGAATAAATTGAAGATGAAACGTCGCGCATTTAGTTAATGCTTCTCTTTTGGTCACAAATTTATGCCGTTCCGGGCAATGTTGACCCAAAATTAGCACACAGTGTCTAATAATGGAAATTTGGGTTGCAATGGATTAATAGTGAGTGAACTTCAAATTCAATCACTTGAACTTTCAGCTAATAGGAACATTGATAATCGCCTAAATCCAGATTGTGAAATTTTATTTCAAGAACACTAAAACTGATATTTCAGTTATAATGCTATAAGTAATAATATGTTTAATGCTATGTATCAGGAACAGTAGACTTTCACGTACGCTTACTGTTCGTACACGCAATTTCAACATATTGAAAACATCCATGTTCTCACAGATTTTGAGGTGAATATTTGCGAGATATGTCGTGATGCATGCAGCTACATGATGTGAATACAAAGCACTTGCAGAAATACAGTACACAAGTATCATAGCTGCGTCTGTGGACTGCTGTTGATGGCATTTGTCACTGATGAAACGATATGATAAGCGATATAATCTACTACAACAACTTGGTGTCAGAAACTTGACTATACATGCATTGTTCAATTACATGTAAACACTAAGCCCTTCACACGACCAGTCATGAATACACAAAAATTATTCCAACACCGAAAATCTAACACCAACCTCAACCAAATTTTGAAAAAGATAAAATCTTAATACACTTATGCACAAATGTAGATACATGACACACTTAAAATGGACTACGTTGAAACTAACAATCACTCACGTAATTAAATGCATATTAACACATGAAGCTCCGAGTTTTTATCGCAAGGTTTCAACAACGAGCATCTCAGTCAAATTGAAATTGATCAATCTGTCTTTTGGTCATGGTAAAGGCAGGGTGTCCGCGCAAGTTTGAATGAAAATTTCCAGGTGTTTTCCTAGGAAATTTACCAAATCTACATTACCAAGCTCTAATCGGCCTGTAATTTTAAGTAAGTCCAAGCCAGACATCATTCTCCTAGAATGTATACATAAATCGATCGTCATGAACCTTTTTGCAACACACTGTCGTAAATTGGTACCGGTACGTAGTCAGATTTTCTCATCATGTCTTAGGCATCGGCTAACCAATCATCTCTTATTCTGAAACAACGATTTCAAAATGAAAACTTGACCTATATGGAAAAACTAGTCATTTGCTTTGAAATTTTATGGCGATCGGTTATTTAGTATGTATGGTATAGGAGAGGGAGAGAACTACTACAGAGCCAAAAAGGGAAACAAGGAAACATAAATCACGTAGCGGGTATACAACGTAAATAATGTGCGTCAAAAAGGTCCAACATCTTCATAAAGGCCCATGAGTGGCTAGAGTGACCTATGGATAATATCAACTGTAATGACATGCGATCAGAGGGGTCTTATGCAACACATCATGATGTTTTGTCTGAAGATGGTACCATGAAATACTTCATGAAGACGTCATTCCATCTTTGAAGCCCACATACCTTGCCATCTACCGCTTGTATCCCTCCTATTTTTATTGCATTTTCTGGTGAATTTCAGAAATGACCCAGATAGCTGTCAAAAATCCGGAATTCCGGATAAATCTGGGATTCCCTTCCATCATTAAAGGAAAAATCCAGGGAAAATACACCTTAAGTTCTTTGCCTCAGAAGTTCACATACCATGAACTAATATTATTGACGAAAACAGATTGAAAGGTGGCGTGAAACTGGCTGAAATTGCTTTAATAAATCTGAAAATTTAGTGGTGTATTCCAGGATTTCCAGGTTTTCAAGGTTATCCAGGGAGCGCAGACACCCTGGGTAAAGGTTTTCGATTTGCTAGGAATACCTTGGCTACTAGAGGCATCTATTTCTAACAAATTGTGAAATACAAATTCAAGACGCATGGTTGTTTGATTCATCTCAGGCAATTTATAAAGGAACAAACTCAAATATTCTGCGTAATATCTGAGGATTTAAAAGAATATCAGAGGAATTTATGAGAATGTTACACGGAGAGTGATTGCTTGACATAAGTCAAATAACCGTAATTTCAAAGAAAAATGCATGGCAATATGGTATTTATAGATTCGTAAATATATCCCAATGACGGAAAACAAATGAATAGATAGCTCTAATCGAAATAGCTTTACCGGTTTCATTTTTTTTTTATGGTTTCGTGTGCGTGATGATCGCCTAAACTCATTTAATAGTCGGAGCTTTAGCATAATATAAAAGAAATAACATCAATAGTTTTCAAATTGACTAGTCCGTTTTCATTTGCATGGCAAATGAGTATGAGAAACAATGTAAATTATCCATTAATTCGAATTCATCATTCCTCATTCACATCGTCAAGTTGTGTGTTCTGAACAAGCGGATCGTCTTATCTAGTATACTGGTGGGCAGAGTAACTGAATTGTACAGATACAATCGTTGTTTACAATATTACAATTTCAGACGCAATTTCTAGCTTCAACTGATAAAGTTCAGTTCACTGATCACGTTAGAAGTTATGAAAATAGCTCCTTTCTCATTGGCTAATGACTGATCGGAAGGAAGCGCTGGGTCACGTGATCGATGCATTCAGTGCCAGATCTGGCACGGTTTTCCCCAATGCTCTGCATCAATCGCCTCCTGAGTTGATATTCTCATCGCTCTCGTTCTCATTGATGCCCAAACTTAACCAGAGGAAAATAAATTACATGTCAAGCAAATGATCAGTAATTTCATCCAGTGTAAGAACACAGGAGTTGATCAATGTCCTCCATTTGCTCTGAGTTGAATCATTAAATAGACATTAAGCATTTATAAACTGGAAAACTAACTTGCATTGATGAAAACGATAATTTAACATTAAAAAGACTTAAAACAGTTCATTATGCATATTTCTGATTTGAACGCTCTACAATTTCATGAATCATCAATTGAATTTTGCCATAGAAATGAGATAATGGAAGCTTCCTTTCAAATATAGGAACTCCTTCCTATGAGACTCTTGAATTCTGTTCTCGTTTCTTCCATCACAGGTCCTCCGCAGCGCATTCTGGACTATTGCTTTCCAGAATGCGTCAACACGAGAATATGAGGCATAGTGTTCTTCATAGTGTTTCTCCACAAGGGTGTGGAAACAAGTTCAGGAATTTTTTAGATAAAATGTAAAACGAGACTTCGGTTCAATAAAGAGCAAATTTGAAAATTTACATCTTCAAACTAGTAAAAAAACTTATACAAGTTTTCATTTTATGATCTGGAGAGGAGGATTCAGCGAATTTTCTTTTACGGAGAAAATCCAAAATGAGTGATAACGAAGATTTTTTCATCCAATTCAATTTTTCATTTCATAAAAATAGTGTTTTGGCCAGATAACTAGTAAAGATCTTACCGGATAGTAGAAATAAATATTGATTATGACATTAGAACGGCTTTTAACAATGTTAAGTTAATGAATCCTATGGTTCTTCTAATCCTAGATGAACATCGTCATATTTGTCATCTGTCGTACTATTCATGTCACTATAGTGACCATGTTTGAAGAGCAGCCTGTGTAAACAGCTTGCATGAAAGTCAAAATCACAAAGTCACGCATACTTCGTTAAGCCGATGCATCTGACTTGCCTAAGAGGGATGACTCTACTATTCTGTTTACATCCATGCATTCATGAGCATGTTCCTTTCGATACAATTAAAACATCTTAAGTTCCGATACGACGCATAAGGATATTAAAATCCTTCTTCGAACAGATGATAACATAATTTCTCAGCGCACAAAGTGATTGAATATAAAATCATGAAATCTGAGAAGTAGTAGTATTGATCAGGCATGAGTGCCTTTTGATTACTAATATTTGCAGCGACAACAATTAACGACATTGAGCATTCATAAGTGAAATAGAACCGAATTTGAGGCGAAGATCTTATTGAAAACTTTCAAACAAAGCCGATCTTCGCATTTCACAAGCACTGACATTCTGATGGTCGAATAATAGGAGACAATTCGTGCTTTGCATGGATATGCCACTAATTCATGAATGACACTATCATGTCACGAATTTCAGAAAAACAAATAATTCTACCCTAGGGAAATTAGCTATTTAATACATAACCGAAATGGAGAGGAAGATCCTGTCGAAAACTTCCAATCAAAACCGATCTTTACTTATTATTTTTCGTCGAAACAACAGGACATAGTTAAGCAATAATGAGTGTTCAAAGTTAAGTTTTCGTGGGACTCTTAGTCTAATTCACATAACAGATCAACGAAGACAATAAATTTATTTACTCATTAACTAAACTAATCCAGCGACATGAATGTTGTTGGATTTGATCACACTTGCCAATCTTTTCAGTGTCAGTCCATTTTTCGCCTAAAACTTTCATCATTCTTTACACATCATTACTTCGTGAACATTTAAAACATGCAGATCGTGTAAAACTTATCGTGAAACGTTACTGAAGAGAACATCTAAGGAGAATAAGGAGTTTAAAGTCTGCTAGAATAAATTGAAATTTATACGATGAGATGTTCTACGGTAAATCCATTCCTCGAAAAATTCATACTTCTTTACCTTTAATACCAAAAACTTAGACGTTAATTAATTATTTGCTTATTTCTCTCTTAAACGCGAGATCATAAAATGCCAATTAGTGCTGTGCGCACGTCCTAAGAGATACATATTTTCTTCAATTACGCATGGAAGGATTTTCAACGCCCTTGATCTAGGAAGAAGATAAACATATAGCCTTTGAATGGCTTGACGGATTATTTAGCAGATTAAATATCCTTGATGTGATGGAAGTTGTCCGAAGTTTTTTATAAGCTGCTATTCACATTAACAAGGCCAGATGCTTTAAAAATGGATGAATTTTCCGATGGATGAATCTACCGCACATTATTTAATTCATCTATCGTCTGACCGATCGAACCTACTTCTGATTCGAAGCGTTGGAGATCATACAGACTTTGATTGAAAATTACTATTCTCTTCAAATTTATCAATGAGTATACTGTGTGAATTTAATTTTTAGTTGCCATCGGTCGGGATTCATTCAATTTGCAACAAAAACAATTTTCTGCGACCGTTAAGTATTGGGAATAAATTACTTAACGGTCGCAGAAAATTGTTTTTGTTGCAAATTGAGTATGCTGTGGTAGATCATGTGCCTGGAGAGTTGCAGGCAGTGGCGGTCCGAGGGGGTGGGATGCCGGGATGCATCCCTCCCCACCAGCTCAAACTATGTGATAGCGATCGATTTTGATCTGCATTCAACTTTTGCTTTTTGCAATAGCATTTTAAATTACTTTGGCGCTTCATGAAGTTCAAAACTTGCGAGTGGCACAATAATTTTCACAGTAGCTGATAGCTACTAGATATAGTGCAGTGCTGGTCTTTGAGTGATTTCTGGCAGCAGCTCGACGTTTCAGCAATCCCTACTGAGACGGTGGAAATTTTGAAAGCAAGGCCATCGTGAGGAATGACAAGCATGTGTGTAGTACTGACTGGACAGTGAGAAGTAGAAGACCCAGATGACGTTTTAATTAGAATTTTGGTGCTCCTCTCTTCTTCGTTCGGATGGCCTGTCTGGGCATAGTGTCGAAAATAAAAACTTTAGTCGTGTGATAGTTATGATCAAAAAATGATGCAACCGGAGTTTTAAATGTCACAGCGAAGTTCATATTTCGCATTTATACGAATCAAAAATCCATTCGCAACTTAGTCTAAAAACGAGTAGAACTATCGATACTTTCAGAAGTAAAGGTGCAACCAGTAGCTGTCAATGAATTGCATATACTGTGACTTCGATAGCATCTTTAATTGAGCAGATTTGCATGCTCATTTCTTTGACAGCACCAAAGAGCATACATGCAGATGTTAGATGGTTGCTTTCTATGCTACTAGCAAGTTAACAACGTTTTTAAAGCGCATGAAAATTTCAGGAAATTTCGTCATGGAGTGATCTCACCCAGGATCCCACCCCACCAGAAATTTCTGCGACCGCTCCTGGTTGCAGAATACTTGTATGCTAAGGTAGTCCTGTTTTTACTGCTGCTTTCCAACAAGCGATGAGTATTGAAATAGCCAGTAATAATTTCCCGTCAATATTCAGCAAATTATCGCGACTCTTAGTATTATTTCACGTCGAAGCAAATTTTGTGCCTGTGTTGCCATCATGTTCAATCTCCAGGAGTTAAGATACATGTATTCCTTTCCATGGATAATTCACAAGCAATGCACTCAATGAGGCAACACTTCTTTCATATTGAAGCCGAAGATATCTCCCCATAGACTTCGTTTTCACACAAAAGCTGATTATGAGCTTGTCGCGCTGCAGTGTCGGTGATTTGAATTCGCACGATTTCATACGTAGAGAGCGAGGATTATCGTAGAGATGTGGGGAGCCAATCAGGCAAGTCCCGCCCTTGTGGAAGACCTAAGAAGACATGACTTCAAGTCACATGGTGGAGCTGCAACTGATAAACAGGACCTCTTGAGAAGTCTCATATCGTACAACCCTCAACAGAAGAGGAAAGGAGGCAGTAAAGTAAGCAAGTACTATTTCATATATCCGATGAGAACTCAACTTTATACTTAATTGAATCGACCGGTCGCGCCGCATTCCAAGCTCCTAACAACATAAACGGTCACAGCATATGGATTACCTGAAGATGCAAATGGATTTCGCTCTATTTCACTTCGAATTCGAAATCATGGATCTTTCTCAATCGAGCTTGTCCGTTTTCTGGGTCTGATCGATGAAAATTGTCTCTCTTCTCCAACATCATCCAAACTCCCTTCAGTTCACTAGCTGCTCCTCAACAAAGACTTCTCACAGTTCACTATTTCATCTAACTGCCATATTGCTTCCAACTGTGAGTCATTCAACTGTAGGAAACGCTCTCTCTCAAACAACATCAATTCTCTGGGACGACAGTGGCAATGGTTGTCTGGTACAGTCATTGTCAGCCGTTTATATTGTTTCTTGCGATTCCGTATTACTGGTGCTAAGTTTATTTATCATTTTTGGAATCAATTCTCTATACTTTGAATACCAATGACTAAATTTCATACTTCTGTACAATAATTCAACACACTACAACGCACTACTCATATATCATTGAAAATGAACTGAAATAGAATTGACAGATTAGACAGAAAATAAAGATGATAAATGTCTATCAAGAGAAAGCTAATTTCCGTTTCCAAATTCTTTAATCACTTTCAGAATGATCAAAACCAGTAATTTTCGCAAGCGAATCGAGCGAGGAGTGAAATAAGCAAGCAGAAACGCCGCCTCAGATTTCGGCCAAACGTTTAGTTATTGTACCTACCATCATGGGCAAACTGGTGATTGTCTGGAAGGTGAGAATATAATCGATATGATAACTACAGTAGGAAAGGAATATGTTGCAATCTAATCATAGACATCAGACAGCATCAGAGCATCAGTATAGACAGAAATTCTGATTTGCATTTTCAGTGATGTCAAAAGTAACAATAACAGCATGAAAATCAGAAATCATTCTTCATTCAATCTTTCGAAGTTTTCGCAAGCCGATATCAGTGAATCATACCGCAGAATGATATTGTCGTTTCCGCCTTAATCCTGATGATAACGAAACAAGAGGGAGTCAAAATTAACATCCGTTGAACATAAAAAGGGCTGAGCTTCGTACATTTTTAATTCTAAAATCTAAGCCTTGATTGATTCTATCTTTGGGACTTTACCGACTCGAAACTTGTGAATGATTTTATCCATTCATTTATTCGATGGATCACAAACATGCTCCTCAAAAAATAAACATAAAGTCTGTCTTAAATAACCGCCACCAGAGCTGTGCATTGAATCGACTTTAAATTGGCCAGCCAGTTACTGAACCCGATCGTCGGCACGGACTGGTCAGAAAACCTCGGCCCGGCTTCTATCTCTGCTTCATATCACTCTTCAAGATCGCAGTGTTATCATAACGTTCATTTATTGAATTTAGTATAGCTTCATAAGAATACTGCTGCTGGATCGGTCTTGTTGATCTAGTTTTTAAAAATAGATTTTTCATCTTTAACTTTTTAGTTTCAGTCACAGATAGAAGCAACTGAAACTAGTATGAAAATAAAGTCAATCATTTTTCGCCAGTTAACGTCATTTTCAATGTCATGAGATGAACGAGTCCTGCGATCCACGATAGTGCGTTTTATCATAGAATGCATTTGATAGTGCATTCTATTGAATACTTTCTGTGTGAGCTTTTATAGAAACGTTTTTCTGAACTTCCATCTTCAAGTTTTTTAGCAATCTCAAACGATGTCGCTCATTCCAACATCTGATGACATTAGAAAAGGACATTGAATTACATTCATACAACTTTCAATTGTTTTTGATTGTAAATAAATGAAGTTAAAAGTGGAAATAGTACTTTGGGTTAGTTGTGTCTTCTCATGGCACGAAATTAAAGAAATCTCTTAAGCTACAAATTGATCCTTTCCTTCTTTCGAATCATTTCCCATCTCACTTACGGTCGAAATCAGGTTTATAAGTGAGAAAGATCTTGACCAACATTAAATGTTATTCAAGTTCCGAAATTTCTGTTCAAATAGAAATCATGCATCTGCCTATATTCATGATATTGAATGCATGTAAAACAGTGTATGATTACATAACAATCCCCTGCTTATGAACTTCTCTCTTGCCACACCCAAGACAAAAAACCAAGCGAAGGGAAAGATATCTTTCACATGATTTCTCACAACGGCAAGTATCATGTCAGTATTGTCGAACGGTATTTCTACCAAATCAGCCAGCATACAGCCATGATACAGAGCATGCAGAAAAAATCTATTATGCATCTTCTCAAATCCATAATAATCAATCGTAAATAATCTATAAAGAATCAATCCATTGCTAGAAAACTTGAGGATGTGGTTATTGCACAAATTTTTCTTCAAGTCGGCGAAGCAGCTTTCGATCACAGAGCGAGCATAGTTAATCGCTTGGTACGAAGGATCATCGCAATTCCATGTATAGAAAAAAATGACAATCCCCTCTTGTTTTAGGCCTCAGCCACACTGCGAGATTTACCAAGTGTTTCAAAGCAAAGCGCTTTGCAGCAAATATGAAGTCATCATTTCAGCAGTTGTAGACTGCCACACTGCAACCAAAGCAAACAAGAGCGATTAATAGCTTGCGGACATACGTTTGCTCGGGACGCTCATGTTTGCTTCGCTTTCAGTGTGGCTGAGGCCTTAGGCCAATTTCATTTATGTTTTATAAATATATTAATGATCGCAAACAAATATTACTTATTAACGGCATTTCTATCAGTAGAATTGGCCTAATACAACAGAGAGTTGTCATTTTTCTGCACTATGATGATCCTCAGCCTCACGCACCAAGCCGTTAACTATGCTGGTTCCGTAATTGAAAATGATGACACATGTAAATCAGTCAGACATCTTAGCAGTTTTCGAAAGAGAATCTGGTGATGATGCAAAGCAAATTATACATGAAATGCCATTCTAATGGTCTATGTCTGCGCTATGCAGTACAGTTTCATGTATAATCTTCTGCAGGATCGCAGGCATAACACTGCAGATAGCAAAGGGCGAATCAATATCGACAGATTATTCGAGATAGTCTATTCGAACAGTAGATTCGGCATGTATGTACCATCAACTTCCATGTAAATTCTACGGTGATGGCTACATTTTACCAGATTGCAGCCAAGTTTATTGAAAGTCATTTGAGCGTTTTTTAATGAAAAAATTAAAATATATCGAATCAATGTCTTACTATCAGGATATTTTGCAAAATTCATATATTCATATATAAAGGGGGTATCTTTGATTTCAAGTGTGTTTCACAAATTTTGCAAATGATAAACACATAGTCTTGTAAACTCTGTCAGGAATTCTTTTCTACCTGAAAAAGGTTTGTGGACGCCGACCGAAAATTTTGTAAAATAATCGGAGAACTTCATTGACCACCACCATTATCTACTTAACTTTTCCAAACTATTTCCATCCGCTGTCTAGTGGTTCAGTGCCTAGCTATGTGATCTTTTAGTCGTGCTGTTGAGCTCGAAAGGTTATTGCTATTGGAAGACGACAGGAAGGACATACCGACTTAAATTATCACAACACTCTGGCTGAAGTCTAACTATGTGTGCACCGTCTAAGTTTCCAGTAGGGAGTAGCAGCTGCAAAGCTTCGAACCATATATTTATAATTCGAACCATATATTTATATTTCAAATCGGTTTTGCGATGAAAGATTAGCTCCCATATTTCTGGCTACTGAGCATCGAATTCATTCTATGATGAATGGTTTGACGTCGCTACTCCACCAAATTGGGAAGTTGGACGGTGTCAGACTTTTCTGGTGCTCTGTGATCCCTTGGTCCGGATGCCTTTCCTGACGACTTCCAATGGCACTTTCGGGGCTCGACCTTAGACCAAAGGTTGGCAGGCCAAGCAGTCAGCCACTGTGCCACAGAATTCTTTTTAAGGTAATTTCATTTTTCTCTATAAATGATTTTGACGATCAATGCACTGCATATCGTGTTTTGCTCTGCTTCATGGGTTACCACAAAATGGATGATGCCACAGTAAACACTGTTCAACGGTACATTACTGTCTGATGTCTATCAATCTAACACAATCATACAGAAGCTGAAAACAAGTCTTCTCTCAAAAATGTGGAGACATTCACACATTTTGTTCTATTTGACTACTTTTGTCAATGCTCGCGTGCTAACCATATATAATGAGATGTTCACAGTGAGACAAGAACAGCTTGTGAGTTTCTGGACACGAGATGGCAATTTAGGACATCAATGAAATTCTATATGCAACTCGAGAAAAACGTCTGCTGACAATATACACAATCGAATTACCTTTGAAATATTCAAATGTGAGACATATTCGTCTGGTCGCATGTGAATTTACTTTCTATTGAAACGAAATGTCTTGAGAAATTATCAAAAATTGTCATGATTTCAGATCAGTTCAATAACTGGCAACTAAAGGAAATGCTCAAAACTTGGTTTCAGCTTTATCTACAGAGTGACGCTAGGATTCATAAAATAACTAAATGACTTACCGGTGACAACACCGACTTCGTGAAATCTGCCTGACATCTGGAGGAGCGTTATCTCATCGTCGGGTTACTGAAAATAAAGAGAACAGCTTGGGAATGATTACGTGATGTCAATTTTGGAAATTATCATTTATTCATAGGGGAAAGTTCAATTTAATCGTGTGCAACAAAACGATTCCCAAGAATTTGTGATTTTTTAAGGTTCGTTCCACTTAACAGAGTATCATATTACTTACTTTGTCAATGCTAGAGAAAATCCCTAAGGACCGATGTTGGTAAGTGAAAACAAGCGCAATCATACTGAGGACTTTCAGCGAGCTCTGTGCATCTTCTTCAAAGAAACTGAAGTGCTCTTTAAATCTTCCACACTTTTTAGTTTCTTTGAAGATGATATGCCGAGCGCACTGAAAGTGCTCATAAATTGCACTTGCTTTCAGCTGTCAATATCGGGCCTCAGGGATTTCCTCTAGCATCAACAGTGCATCCTGTCAATCCCTTATTTTCAACAAACTTCAGACTTTCACAAGTAACCTGGCAGTTGATAAATTTAGCAAATCTCAACTGATGCAACCACAACGAGACTTGTTTGTGCCTGTTGGGCCTCATCAATCGTGGGTAGATTTGAACCAGCGACGCTGGAGCTAGAGTAAGTGCCAGCATGCCCTCTAACCACAGGGTCACCAAACCATCTGCTGAGAGCGAGCATTAGCCAGGAAGGGTATTCCAATATTATGCAGTGCCTGCGTGAAGCGCCTCATTATCGGATGCGACATCAAGTGGCCACAGAATGAGTCGTACAATTCGGATTTGCTCGAATATCGAATCGCGCCCATCATTGGGCAGAGAGTGAGTTTTCAATAATGATAATGAATAAATAACAATGCAAAAAATCATCTTTATGCATGCTTAATTTTTCTTTATTTTTATGCTCTATATTATTTCTGATCTATTGATCTTTATTTCTGAATCATCTTTGAAAGTCATTGCATGATACAACAACAATACCACTGAAATCACCCACATCAAAATAGCATAGTAGTGCATACACTGCTAACAAGTCATTCTTACAAGAAAGAGATTCAATTGCTTTTGGTACACTAGGAGGACGAACCCAAAGTAAAGAAGGAGCATTATGGTGACGCCTTCAAGTAGTGACATTTACAAATGATTGAGACACCGACCCCTGACTGACTAGGCCAGGGTGACCACTTCAGGAGGACTGAAAATCGGACCATAAGTCTGTCCCACAATGACGTCACAGAAATTTTAAATTTTGATGATTTGACTATAGTAGTACTTATCCAAATGAAATGTATACAAAGAAAAACATACTTCTGACTTCTGAGTGAAAGTATGGGAAGTTCATTCACTTGGATTCAAAAATCAATCAGTGATGCCAAAGACAATCCTTGAGCGACATCCCAGCGAAAATCTCGCAATTTACCGATATGCAGGGATTAAGACAAACGAAGTTTTCATATCAATAAAAGAAAAAATGGCACTATAGAGCATCGCGCAATCTGTGAAGAAACGATCATACGAAGCGATAATTGGCGTCATCTGACAGGAGAAACTTTCTGTTTTAGCGCATATTTTATGCAATATCTACTTTCCGCTCATTTGATGAGCACACTGAATTTTTGTCGAAGTCTGAAATTGTAGGATAAAAACGAAAACTGAAATGAATTTATAAAATGGTATAGGCCTATTGATTATACACATTCAACATCATATTAAAATATTTCTGTTAATTACAGAATAAATTAATTCAATAAGCTGCTCAATTTTTATTTTGGGAAGTAGTAAGAAAAAAGCCATGAATTACATAATTGGCAATTTCGGACCATTTCGGACCTTCCCCCGAAATTCTGACCAAATGGACTAGGCCCTCCACTTTGAAGCGAAGAGAGTGACCATTGAAGAATTCGCGTATATAGTCGATGGTCCCATCCGTCCAAGGAGATCACTATGATATTTCATGACACGGAAAGTTCTTTGCTGATCTAAATCAGAATAATTTGCTCCATTGTAATTGAGATTTTCATTGTTTAAAAAATTGAAATATGCAGATAACCCGACGCGTTTCGTCTTGAAAGAGAGCTTCAAAGGTACAGAGACGGTCTTTCAAGACGAAAACCGCCGGGTTGCTTATATTTCTAAACAATAAAAAGTCGCAATCATTAGGGAGCGATTAATTTTGATTGAAATCAGAAATCATGTCACAACATTAGTCGTCTAATCAAACTATTACTTAATATCCCGAAGGATGTCATCATTGTATGCTCATTCATATATTACGACAAATTCTAACAATTATTCATCGCATCTATCATCATTTTATCCATTGCAGTTTATTGCAAATGAGTATTGTAAAATAGGAAAAAATGTTTCTCTTTAAAATAATAAAGAAAAAATATCTAAATATTATTTACAACTTTTGGCTGAAAATATTGACTATCATAAAGTTCAGCGATCTGTCCTTGCTTAACCTTTCATTTTCCTTCAACCGTTTTCTTCTATCGCTCGAATAACGCATTTGGTGAGATATTACACTGAAAGACTTCAAACGACGTTCGCTTTTCACTCACATATATCCAATATTAAATTATCATAGACAAGCCTTCGATAAAATCGAATTACAGATAGCGTTATTCTAAACTCTGCAGGGATGAAACCGTTTTGAAGTGGCAAACCGTCATGTTGAACAACGCTCCAATTCTCTCAATAGTAAAGATGAGAGAGCCGCTTCCTGACTGAAAAACTGACAAATTCCGTTCACTCGCATCCGATTGTCCCGAAGGCAAACATGTGAACAGATGCCTCATGTTTAGATATCGCATTTATATCAATGCGCATGGTGAAATTATCACATCACTTCACAACACTATCAATGTAACAAGCAATTGAAGCCGAACGATTGGATTTTCATTATCAGAAACCTAGACTGTTGCATATTGGATCAATTACTCTGAAAAATCGGAGTTATCAAAACAGATTCAAACGATTGAGAAAAAAAGAAACGGAAGAAGAAGATTAATTATCTAACTTGGAACCTACGAGCCACGTTCCCGTCATTGTCTCCTTTTCAAACAATATTTCAAAGCCAACTTGCTCTACTGAAGGGACTTAATTTCTGCGGCTGAATGAAAATAAATAGACAGACATTCACAACCGAGTTCTGATAAGCAATTTTGCTGCGAAGTATTATTCCACGTGAGATTGAAATGAATTTTCCCTCAACAGAAGGCTGATGCCTCGAAGGAAACTAAACACTGACTTGCTGTTTTGACAGACTGATTTTTATCGATCATTTTCTTACTCCGAAGAAGTTTGCTATTTACTCTACACACAATTAAGATAATCACAAGACATGAGGAGATATCTTCAACAAATTATATTTGTGTTGCAACATTGCATGCATTTGCAAATTCCTGGGTCATAGAGCTGTCGACCGCACTGTCATTGCACAATGCACACAGAGTAAGACAATACATTTAATGACTAATTCAAAAAAGAGCAAGCATTTTAATCGAAATTTATTAAAAGAATTAATCGATGAAGTTCAGTATCAAAATTTACATGGAAAATTGATAAAGCAGATAGATTACGTAGATTTTGAACTAAATGTAATACATTGTAACTAATCAATGATATGTGACTGATTTTCCTTTCGTCATACTGCATTGCTAGAAATAGTCAGCATTCTGATAAGGAAAAATAGTAGTAAATGTCGATGCAAAATATCAAGGAAAGTCTAATTGCACGACTATCGATAATCGCTGAGCATGTAGCAATAAACACAGGGATGGGAATGGGGAAACGGGGCCCCGGCGGAAATTCATATTTCAAGGGGCCCCAAATAAAAAAAAATGAAGAATACATTAGACAGATCTACTGGGGTCCTCGTGGAATTCCACGGAGCATTATCATACCTTTAAATTAATAATCGGCAGGTGCTGATCGAGATATATCGTAAATTATTTGATTTGAAATATCCAACAAAGCTGGTTCTTCTCAACTCAACATAATTATGTCAAACCAAGGCATCTTCACAACATTAAGAGCCGTTATTCTCGGACGTTTAGGGCCTCGATCATTTATCACATGCGTGAATTCACCAAGCTCTGTAGCTCCTGGTCCAAACCTCCTCATATTGCGACCTGCATTTTCTTATTTCATAATCTATTGTGGACCACAAAAAAAAGAGTTCTTGAAATTATATTCGGCATGGCAATTTTTCGCAAAGTTTTCATTAACAATTGAAGGAAGATTAATCTTCTGCTCAGTACTCACATTATGATCAATAAAGGGAGGTTTGAATTTTAAAAAATAACCACTTGCTTTTCAATCAGTTTCACAGTCATATTTGAGGTTGATCTACCACCAATATCGTGTGCAACCATTGTCTTCATACATCTTGTTCCTGCTTTAAAGTGATTAACCAATTGAGTGATACCCCTACCATAAGCTTTTCAGATAATATTCTAGGTTTAGCAGTCAAGATAGGTGTAAAAAATATATGTTACAAATCTGACAAAAACAATTAATTTATGTCAGTAACATGCATGGTGGTGAAATAAAATCTTTATAACGAAATTAATTCAACTATAATATTGACTTAGAAGTTTTCTAATTTATTCGTTACACTTTTATTAACACAATCTCACCCAATTTTTATGAACACCACTGCAGTGGAGACAGTCTTCATGCAAGAAATGCACTCAATCGTATTTTTATGAAAATTCAACACCATAAATAATGTGCAAATCAATTTTTTGATATGACACCATGATCCACAGCAAGAGGAAGCGTCGCACGAAGCGTTTGCAGCCATCAGATTGTACTGCGTGGAGAGGAAGCATCGTGAAGTTAAAAAAAGGTCATCGGGAGACTGGATGATGTACTATAAACGAAGAAGACGCTTTGAACTTAATACTATTATGTAAATATTTCATCTAGGATTTGTCTTTGAAAAGTGGTAACTGTCAATATTTTTCCGGATATAGAAAAGAATTATAAAATAAAACAATTACGATGTAGAAGTAGCCTTTCATTCTGCTTCATTCAAAAACTCTATTGACCTTCAGAACGACTGAATGAATGGAAATCGCCAATGCTAATGCAGTGCATGACACAATGATATACATGTCTGCGACGAATGCGGGTCAAAATGGTACAGAAAACCAGTTTGATTGCAGAGAAGTAGAATGTTAAGAAAAAATAGAAAGTTGAGTCTGAAGAAAAACGATTCTAAAAATCAACGAAGATATGAGGAACTTTTCAAACTTCTCAGCGGCATTCATAATC
Source organism: Prostheceraeus crozeri (assembly GCA_907163375.1). Taxonomy (NCBI): domain Eukaryota; kingdom Metazoa; phylum Platyhelminthes; order Polycladida; family Euryleptidae; genus Prostheceraeus; species Prostheceraeus crozeri. The sequence continues at coordinate 235,951 of CAJQUW010011893.1, read as the reverse complement.
CTCTTGGCCAGCTCTTCAGCTTGTCCACTCATTCTAGACATCAGAAGGTTGAAAACTTGCTAACAGGTTCCAGCCGCTCTTCGTCAGACGGGATGTTGCTTCACTCAGTCTCTTCTACAGATAGCAGCGGTATTTCGGAAGAAGCAGCTCTGCAGTAAATGAGTGCGCACACAAACCCAAAATCTTCTCCAGAAGCTCATGCAGAGCTAATGCACTCACATGCTATCATGTGAGCTTAGAACGCTCACGTACTGTGAGTCGCTCCAACAAGCTTTTTTGTTCGCACGGCACAGCTTTGGAGTCAGCTTCCTCAGACCAATTTCCCTTGACCAAGACAATCTTGATATTTTCAAGAGGCGCGCGAACAGGTTTCTTATGGGAACAGCTTGATCAGATTAGAAGATCCGTTATTTTTCCTTTATTTCTTTGAAGCAATACGATTTATTACTTTTTCATTGAGGAACCCCTAGCTTCGTTCATGGCTCATAGCTGTGCTAGGGATGAAAATTCTGTAAAAAAACAAATTAGTTTGGACGATTACGAGTACCTGTAGCGTTTCATAGTATTCATAGCGTCTACGGCTAGTAAGGAATTTAGTGCTTAAATTGTTCAAGGCTAATGACATCTTTCTACTTTCGGTGATAAGTCTACTTGCTAAAATTTAGGAAATTTAACTCAAGTTAATAGCATGGATGCAGAATTTGGAGAAAATGGTAAGCAGATTCCTAATTTGAGTGTTATAAAGTGACAGAAAGCGATGTAACAAAAATGAGATAGTTAAGCAGAAAGCGTAGATCAACTCAACGAACTTTCGTCAGCAGGCTCCGCATATTTCCCAAAATTTGGGAAATGTCACTCATTTCCGCATTTCGGTCAATATTTAACATAAAATCATCACAGAAATTAGATCTCCTACCCATTCTAATGAAATCACATGAATGCGGGTCACCATGGACATCCCCTAAACCAATTTAGTCGCAAGGAATGTGACTTTAGAGGAAAAACAGAGACTTGGTTCTTTATTTGTGCTAAAAGGAAGAGTGGTACCAAATATCAAGCAATTAAACAGAAGTGTAGACCAAGGTCAAACTTTCTGTCGACATGCCATTTTCCATATGCTTGGACAATGAAATTTAGGAAACATATTTCAATTTCCGTGTTCGAACCTAAATCACGATATAATAATGGAATTTTTGGTCATCTCAATGCATCACTATCATATTTGAGCAAATTTCGGCCATACGACCCGATGCCCATCCAGATTGGGACCATAGTGATACGACACCTGCACTTCGTGTACCACTTGCCAAATGATTCGTCTATCGAAAACGTCATTATGATGATTTGATAGGCATGAATACAAACATCATGAAAACACAGTCAATTATCATTTTCTCATTAACTAAACATGGACAGACACACAGCTACTTTCCATGCACCACTATTGCTTATCTGCATGCGCATGAAATACGCAATTGACAGTCATAACTTTTTATCACAGGCTAGCATTTCACCAACTGAATGAGACGTGCACTGTGTTGATATATTTAGCAGTACGTCTACGTCTCAAATTGTAGAACAATCCTGATTTACTCATCGGTAAACACAAGCGTCGAGACGGAACGTTGTCTACCACGACAGTTACTGAAGAATGCAATGAATTTCATTTCACAGAAACTTTATCACATATGAAGTAACTATCCAAGGTCTTCTACTCTTCTTTAATTAATGAAGTTAACCCAGAGAAAAATAAATTGATCGCTAGGAGCAGGAATGTCAGAATGGTGCTTGTTACATCTCAGGCGCTCATGTGTTCATTCAGCAAGAACATCATCAGAAGAACTTTCAAAAGATGTACAACCATAAATGAGCTGCATAACTGGAAACATGCTTTATTAAAAAACTATCAAGCATATAAGATGCATCTTTTAATATATTAAACAATTTTCAATTAATTTTTATCCTATCGATATCAGTGACGTTGATTAATTAAAAAAAAAACAGTTCCGTATGATTTTAGAAATTTAAATGGGTGACAAAATGATCATTTTCATTTATTGACTTCTTAAGTATTCCCTTTCAAGTGAGACATGTTTGGTGCGTAATATTCTCTAATACAATAATTTAAGCAAAACATTGAAATTCATAGTCAAAAGTCTCTCCAGCAATTTTTATCCACTTGTTATTCAAAATTAAAAGTAGGAAGGTGATACTGTATATAAAGGCAGACGCTTCGTGACCTTGTCACAGCCTCAGTGCCTGTAGAGACAGTTGTCACTTCCCGCATACGTCACAGAATTACCTCCCGTATGCTACTATCAATTAAGAAACACAGACAGGAGTGCAGTACAAAGCTGAAAGTGATCGGGATTTTCGCAGTCGGGAGCGGCGTGACCAAAAACCGGTCTCTCTAAACGTTCCTGTGGAAAAATGTCTTCATTGAGATACAGATCATTCAAACCATGCTGGCCGATTGGGGGAAATGTTGTGACCACAGTCCGGTCTTCGAATTTTACGGCAGTGATCAGCGTTGTTGAAACCGGCCGGTTCCAAATCTGAAGCAGCAACTTCCAAGAAAGCTGCATTGGAAGTACAGTAGAATTCGCATATATCGGCGCCTCAAGGGACAGACGAAAACCGCCGATATACGCGAACCGCCGATATATGCGAACTCCCTGAATTTTGAAGTTTTGTGAAATCTACACGAGCTCTGAGATCATGCCATGCATCATACAATGTATATACGTGTATTGACTCATGAATTATTGCGTTGCTATAATTAAATACATGTACATATTCACTTATTGTCCAACATGTACAGTACATGTACATGTAATTGTGTCTATGTATTCAATAGATATCTAAAAATTGTGCCTTTCTGAACTGATGCTTGCAACATCGCAAACCGGATATCACTATGTTTGTCAAAAACTGAGTATGCTTTTTGAATCAAGAAGATTGAAGCTTCTTCATGCCTACATGCTTACGTGCTATATGAAGCACAAAACAAAGAAGAGTATGCATAAATCAAGACGCTGCTAAGAGTCACGTGCAGACGAAGCCAGCCAATCTAAGTCAATCAAGACGCTGCTAAGAGTCACGTGCAGGCGAAACCATAGAGATGGATGGGGTGGCGAGCCGCTTTCTGTCTAGAGAGAGAACATGCATCGAACTCAACAATGTTTTCGACGGTAGCTTGTGCTCCTTTGATGACGCAACAGTCACTAAGTCAGGTCTGACAATAGCATCGTAGGTGAAGGCGTTAACAATGCAATCATCACGTCGAATGAAAGACTAATTATGTGAGAATTATCAGTGAGATACAGTGGCAAGCCTACTTATCTTTCCTCGGCTGCTAGATTCTACAATTTTGATCAAACCCCCCAAACATGATCGAGATGAATTGTAGAAGATCTAAATTTTCACATGCCACTAGAATAGTTAGAATCGGATAGTCCTAACAGAATCTGCAGCCATTCGCGTCCACATATACTGTCATTCTAGTGACTCTTCTAGGCAAAACACATCGCTTGAGGATTTCCAGGAAATCCGCCGTTATAAACGAATTTTTTTCTGTCAGGGACAGCGAAAATGCGCCGATATAGGCGAATCGCCGATATAGCCGAAGCCGATATAAGCGAACTCGATTATATGGAAAAGATAGGAAATTCTGCCGGGACAAAAAGAAACCGCCGATATAGACGAACCGCCGATATAGCCGAAGCCGATATATGCGAATTCTACTGTACCATCAAAGCTACTCGCAAACATGACGACATCATCTGCAACATGCAATTCCCAAGTATCTGAAATTATCTACAAAGTACCGGTTTTCTTCGGATAGTAGCCACGGCTACTGTTAAGGCTGTCAATCTTAGCTGCGGCTATCATTTGAGGGCGGCTACTATAAATAAGGCTCATATCCGACCCATGGCCATTCTTATGAAAATCACAGACTTACTATTTGTCATGTTTATGCATGTACAATATCTTCGCCAAGATGATATTGACGATTTAGGCTATTGAAAACTAATTAACTTAACTTAGCAAAGTCGTAGATCTATTTATAATCATTGAGTCTAATCCTATTAAAAGATTAATTAATATAATAATAAATTAAAGGATGCATTAATTTACCTCTCCTTTCATCAATCAGCATCCATGAAAGCAGAATTAAGTGGAACACTTCACAATTAGGTGAATCTAGATTCTGACAAATTTAAATTAGACAATCCAAGCACCATTCAAATGGATTTGATGTATTAGAAAACTATCATTTGCCTGTGTATGCTTGATAATCTACACATGAAATGTTTTGTAAGAAAAACATCAAGCACATAAAGACACGTTTTATTTTACGATATTTTTCATCATCTCCGGAATATTCATGAATAGTTTCACACATTAGAATGGTTACAGACGAGCAATTGGAAAGCATGACTAAAAAGTTTCGTGTCAGAAGACATCGCTTTGCAGACAGACAATCACCCAAAACACCATCAGCAACTTTGACACCAGTGTTGCAAAAGTAAGAGACAACATAATTGCCACTTAATTGAGTGATTGAATGGATTTCGATTGCATCAGAAATCATTGACGTGGGAATTCATCCAAGAGAAGTCGTTCAAAGGGAATTATTATGTATTCATCAACAATTTCACTCAAATGCAGATTACAGAATTCTTTAACCAAAGTCATACCGACGACTAAATTATTCAAAATCTATCTTAAATGCTGTCGTAATCAGAGACGATAACCGATTGACCACTGGCTATTGACACAGTCTCAACATGATAGAAACAGATTGGCATTCACTGACCTTTCGTGACATATTCGAAAGGAGACGTTTCGAATTCAGGTTACGTCAACATCAGCGGCAGATGGTTGGATCGACCTGCTTTCACATTCAGGTAATCTGTCATAGTAGCAGCTAAGAATAAACAGGTGGCACTCCTCTGTAGAGAAGAGAGAAGTAAGTAGAGAGAAGTCGAAGAAGTTATGATAAGGTGATGGAATGCGCAAGCGTGATATTAGTCCGGGAGCTAGCGTGAAGTTGTGCAGGGAACGAGGTAGTACATAAAACTTTCACATAGCATAGTACACCTCTAACCTACTGCAAAACTTCGCGTCTGCCGGATCAGATCATTTGCTTTTCAGAAATAGAGATGATAACAAAATCCTATGTATTTCCAGTGGTAAAATTGTGACATCTGAGGTGTTGACTCCATTTTTTCGAATTTTTGCTCATAAAAAATGTACAAGTTGGTATTTTGTTGAATTGGTTATTATAGAAATCATCTACAGATCATGATCTTTCAAATGAGCTATCATTCAGTGTCAGAGGATGAAGTAAAGTGTGCAAGCAGACACTTCGTTGGTGTAACTGCAAATTTTAACATAGAAATTTCAGGAAAATTGTTGATATACTTCAACGAAAAGTGTCTGTTTATACACTTTACTTCATCCTCTGTCACTGAATGATAGCTCATTTGAAAGATCATGATCTGTAGATGATTTCTATAATAACCAGTTCAACAAAATACCAATTTGTGTAACTTTTATGAGCAAAAATTCGAAAAAATGGAGTCAGCACCTTAAATGTCACAATTTTAACACTGGAAATACATAGGATTGTGTTATCCTCTCTATTTCTGAAAAGCAAATGATCTGATCCGGCAGACGCGAAGTTTTGCAGTAGGTTAGAGGTGTACTATGCTATGTGAAAGTTTTATGTACTACCTCGTTCCCTGCACAACTTCACGCTGGCTCCCGGACTATATAGTCTCTCAAATAAATGAAGTAGAACTGTACAGGTCTGTAAACTGACGTACGAAGATAGAATGCGTTAAGAACAATACAAAGTCCAAGGTCAATTCAATATACAAGTATTTTCACTACCTGCCACTCAGAGATTGTATGGATGACTATTTAATGTGCCATGGTTATAATAAAATGAAGATTTGATAACATAACTGCTGACCATCCTCATCAAATTGACGCATCCATATCATGGCTATATCAACAGTAGATGAGAGGTGAATAACAACGGAAACGGAATTATTCGAAACGATAAGTCATTGTAGGTTGTGAAAAATTCAATAGTTAGCGTCCAGCTCTGTGCGACAGCTTCTTGCATGAGTAACCTCACGATTCCCAATATCGAGGCATTTTAATCAAGCAAGCGACTATTATTATTTCAAAATGTCTCATTCTCTCAAGAATGAGACCTATTGAACATTGACAACAACTGCCATCTACATCTAGATCATGTAGGAATACCAAATGATGTGAACATGTCATCATTATTGCCAATTATAGCACAATAACATTCACGCAATAAATTCAGTTACAAAATCTACTTCGGAGTTTAGTTGCACTTTACCACAAATTAACTTAATGACATATAGTTTCATCAATGAATTAGAGACAAAAAAACCATGTGAAGCGTGATGCAATAAAAAATACAATACCTTTTCTAGCAGCAGTGATGAAAAAATATAAAACATGCGTATGCGATGGCCTGATCAGATTGCTTATTGTATTGGTGCTTGGTTTGAAAATTGGAGAGCATCAATGCATCAAACTACGACAGTTGATGCACCAATTTTGACTTCAGTCGTTTTCATGGGTCAGCTAACAGCTATATCGTGCACTTGAAGACAGAGAATTGTCAGAAGTTGAGATTCTTTCTGATGTGCAAGTCAATTCATCTATTGTATCATTGAGAGACAGAAATACGTCATTTTTGATGCACCATGTACCGCTGCATTCAAGTGGCAGTGATAAATTTTTTCCATGTCTTTTAAAAATTTGCAGATGCTGAAGCTAGAAAATAAATTTCAAAAATAATGCCAGAAAAATCTGTAACTGCTGCTCGACCTGCATACATGCGGATGCAGCTGTGGTTGAAAACTTATCCGTAAAGATGGAACATGTATGTGCGATATTTTTCCTAGCTGTTTGAGATCAAATGATTAAATTGAGCTGCAGTGACAACAACATTTCCATTGTTCATATAAATTAGATGTCATGATGGCACAAAAAGATAATCAAACTTAAAGTATCGTATTTTCTTGAACAGAATCCGCACTCATGAATCCGCCCTCAACCAGAACTCGCAGCTAGATCTATAAATTGAGAAGTTTTTACGACTTAAATTATAAAAACCGCTGCAATTAGAGTGTGACTGCATATACCGGTACGTTCTGTCGTTCTTATATTGGCTATCAATGGGTGGAAATAAGTGTTCAACAGTTTGCCTAACAATAACTTCTAATAATGATCAACATGGTATAGGTACTTTTATCATATCATATCTTTTTTCATAATCATTTTATTGAATCAAATATTGCTTTCCATCATAATGTGCATGTATAACTGCTTGCTACTTTTAGTATGGATGACAGTTCTTATCAAAATGAGAGTAGGTGACAGCATTTATAATAGCTCAGGTAATACTCATGAAAATCGAAATAGAGCGAACAATAACAGCTAAATTGTCACTGCCACATCATGCTCTTACTTCTATTTCTTGCAAATTCTGCGTCTCGAGATCGTCATCACTATCGCAATCATCTTTCTGTTCGATTTCTTCCATTCCGTTTTTCGCTTCATCATTAGTGAGGTAAAACGATGATAGGATGGTACAATTTTAAATAACAAACTACAACGTTTATTCATGCAACCCGCCCTCGAAAAGAACCTGTACTAAAATTGTAAATTGTTAATTGCATTCGCGAAAATGATGTATTTCATATCCTATACTCTGAGCATCGGTCGCTACATTGGCAGAAAATAACAACTTTGGTCTTGAAATGACGAAATGTGCAACGATCACTAGACAGGTCACTGTATCGAGACATCTAGACATCGAATTTCTCATCACAGCATAAAGAGCTTAACCCATATTTATAGCGTACGATGACTGCATAGCAAATTTAGGCAGCAATTATGCATTTGTCTTCCAAAAATTGAAACATTCAACAGTTAAAAAATAGTGAAGATAAAAAAGAAGTCAAGCAGGATTTACAAAATGAAGCAATTAGACTGCAAACGTGAGAATTTGTCTACAATCACATATCTGTAGTTTGAAACAATTACCCACTTAGCAGCCTACTCTATGCTGTTAGAGGAGACAGACTTTGGGATGTGACAGCCGAAAATAAGTAAAAGTTCAAGACACTGACTCTTGCAACATAGCAGCATATGCTACAAGACGAACAATATTTTCAAACTCTAATTAGATTTATGAGACGCAACAATATGAAAAAATGTCGACTATCAAACCGCAACCTTGATCTGTCGATTGAAAATAAATTTCACTATATTTTTTATGTTAATCATCTTTATAATTACTGATTGTCTGAAGCGTCAGTTATGTTGTGTGTAGCCATTTAGGTAGGAATAAGATAAATAGAGTTTCGTTTTAGGATATAACATTCTGTATTGAAAAAATATGACAATACCATTGAGCAAGAAAGTCAGCAATTTCCACATGTTATTGAATTCAGTCGGTTTACTTGCATTTATTTCTGGCTGTTCAAGTGCGACACATATTGAAAAACATCCTACCGCTGATTCACATAAATGCATCGCTTCATGGCGACAAAATTCGAAGGTCGAATGAATCAGGACATTCTTTGACGGATATGAAAAAATAACACCTGGATACCAGCTCACACAGATTTCGCTTTCCATTCGAAGGCGCACAAAGATCAAACGAAATCAAAAAGATTCTTACCTATTTTTTATAAATCGAGGAGCTGTGCTCTGGACAGTTCATTCTTATGTTCGATAAAACTCTCACAACTAAACTTTAATCATTTAGGGAGTGCTGGAAGGATACGGAAAAATATATAAAGTCTAGATCGTCTAGATAGTCTAGTGATTTGATGGACCGCTCACTTTTACTATTTAACCCCTCGCCTGGTTGTATAGCTCATGTGCCCTTGATAACGTCGGAACGAAACGCGTCGGGCCCTTGTACATATGTTTTTAAAACAATAAAGGAAATTTGTCCGAAAAAAGGGAGCGACTGTTTTTTATTTAAACGCTACAATGCACCTCCCGTACAATGGACGCTTTATTTTACAAAGTCTAGATCGACCATGCACACGCAGCAATATTTCAATTGTACAGATAGGTGAACGATTGAAGAATGAATTTCCAAGACTTTTCCAGAAATTTCGCAGAATTTCCGGGTGCTGCAGACCACTAATGCTTCTCTATTAATGTTCGACTGATTGATGGCTGAGATGTCAAAATATCAAATTCCATTCTGGAAATCATCAAGGGTCAGTACTGAGTCCATTGATATTTGTTTTGGTAATGGATGCGATCTCATCCGAAATAAGTGGTGGTCTTCCATTGGAGGCGCTTTATGCTGATGACCTAGTACTGGTGACAGAGAGTGAGACAGAACTTCGTCAAAAACTAAAAGCATGGAAGGATTACCTGTCGAAGAAAGGCTTGAAAGTTAATGGAAAGAAAACAAAAGTCATGCTTTCCACAAAAAGGACCCACCGGCACTTCAACTCGGCAAAAGTTTCCTTGCAGTGCTTGTTGAAAAGGTGTCGTTTCCAATTCTGTCCACTGTATTGTTTGCCACATACGGACGCACAAGAGATGTAGCGGAGTTATAGGGAGCCTGGCTTCAGTTGAGTCGTCAAGGCCAAATGCGCTCTTTTGGAATCTAAAGTGAAGAACAACTTGGTCCAATTTCAGTGGCGGTCACAGCTATCAGGCTGTGAGCAGATTTTGCTACCTTGGTGGTATGATGGAATCCGGTGGTGGTTCACGGGCTACATTATCTGCGTGAGTTCAATCTTGTTGGCTGAAGTTCCGTGAGTTGTCACCATTTCTAACATCGACGGCGACTCCTTTGTGGATGAAAGACCAAGTGTATGACGCGTGTGTGAGAAGGTGCATGATATACGGCAGTGAAACATGGCCCATGAAAGTCGAAGATCAGCAAGGAATGGTGACAGCAAAACGTAGAATGATCTTTTGCATGATAGGCGCTTCTGATCTTTGAAGGACAGGTTCGCTTCTTACATGCTTCGCTAGCCTCTTGGAATAAGTGACGAAAAAGTAAAAGCACCACTAATTAAGTTGGTATGGTTAGTGACTTTTGATGACAATCTTTAATTGAGGTATTCTCGATAGCTCTCGAAGTGTTGACCAACGGCCGTGTAGATTGAGCCTGTGCGCGACGAGTCATGCTTTACGGCCGCGTCCATATTCAAACAGCAAACGTCTAACCCAGCACAGCTACCTTCCTGAAACAAAGGGTGCAAAAAGAATAAGTGAGAGTCTCCCGCGTCTTCTTAGGTGAGAAATTCAAGGATAGAAGCAAGAATTTTCTGGCATCATGAGCTCGATCCTAATAAGATACCCTCGTAAGACATACTAATTACAATTTTCAATCACGATACTCTCCTTTACAGGTTGTAAAAAATTATATGAACTAGAACAGCAGTAGCATATCACGCACTAGAGTCAAGAGTAAAATGATTATTGAATTTTCCAATACGGAGACTGCATGCAGTTAGTTGGCTAGCCGAGTCCACAGATTTATTGACATTTGGCAACATTTTGATGCCACTGATTTTGATTTTGAATACTTATGTCATATTTTAATACTTTAAAATATTTTGAATACTGATTTTGATGGAGCATTTGCTGTTGTATTTATTTAATGACAAGTCCAACGCATGAAAATAACTGTGTGATGAGCAGAATGAGCTTTTTCCAAATTTGGTGAAATGTTTGGAATGATCTAAATATAGACGAAAACTTTTTCATGTAGCCCATTTTCATACCGGCTACTTCATCTTATACAGTGAATTATGATTTTGTAATACAATTCAATACACAGCTTAACATTTGACGGCGCTCTTAAACTGGAAGCAGTCGCAAAACGATGATTGCTTCTTCTTCGCGGCTTCCTTCAAATCACGAAAGCAATTTGCTTTTACCATTAACTTGGTGCATTGTCACTTGAAAACCAGAATCCTCAGAAAACACCATGCCAAGCATATCAGTTTTACATCGACAAGAAATCATGCTTAGTTTGAGACATCTGACAATTTGCTTTCAATATTTTCATTTACTCACCCGCAATTATGGCAGCGTGCAAGCTGGAAAGGAAAGTACTTCAAGTTCTGGTCGGAATTCTTCACTCGAGTGGATAATGCTGCAATATGAAAGCATGTCACTGAAAGAACATGTACAATCAAGATATATGCTGAATTACATGAATTGGGCACTTAATTTAATCTTGATGATGGCCACAGGATAAAGCAAGTGAAATTTGGTACAATCACGAAACACACAGTAGGCTTACACTAAGCGTGGTTCGCACTAGATATTTTTAAATGGTTGCACTGTGATTAGCATTTGTGATAGCTGCAACATGCAACTACTCAAAAAGCTATAAATGTGTAATGTGCGCGCGCTGTAATCAGAGAGCTCAATAGTATGTTTGGGTGTCATACATAACACTAATTACAGAACTATGCATCATCCCTAGAAACCACAAGGCGAACAACCCTATTTAGACAATTGAAAATGACCGAAGACGAACTGCATCTGTACAGTAACATCATTCCATTCATTGAGACCCGTCTCGTCGATCAACTTAAAGAAGTGTTGCTCCATTATTTTGACCTAAAATGTAACCAATTGTCGTGAATCGTTTATCCTGTCAGTTGCTGCGGAAGACGTCAGCATTCTCAGTAATACCTATCCTGCCGCAATGGCGGTGGAGATTTTTTTTTGATTTATCCAACGACATCACATTGAAGATATCTACGATACATCTGGCAACATTGCGGAACCGATTGCTACAAAAATAATCAGCGTCAGCTGCTTTTGGAATGATTTTGTTGCTTGCTTTTGCTTCCACGTTGTCTTTGGACACTGCATTCAGCGCTCTAAGGGCAGATAAGGCCGATACAGTAAATCGTTTCCATGTTGAAAATGAATGGCGGATGGCAGTAACTGAAACCCATTTCTTCGAATAGACGCGGAAAAGTGCAGCAACAACCGCACTCCATGGCATAGTGGTGAAGTGCTTGGCCTCGCGATCTTTCGGTCCTAAGGTCGAGCCCCTAGAGAGTCAATGGAAGTTGTCAGGAAGGGCATCCGGACTGAATGATCACAACGCTCCAGATTAAAGCATGACTATGTCAGCACCGTCCAAGCCCCCAGGGAGTAGTGACATTAAGCCATCATTTTTTCACACAATTTTCAGCCATTTCATTAAATTGCATACACGCACACTGCATTAAATACCAAAACAGGGCTACAAGCTGCTAAAATCGTTCTAAATAATTTCTTATAGCGGCGTGAGTATTGTTTTCTGTCGCTTATCTATAGGGTCGCGTAATACATTCATTCAACGCCATGCATTAAAGGCGTCCCTTTTACAAGATGTTGAGAACCACTGTACTAGGGAACACAAAAAAGCAGATATTATTAGACGTCGGATGCAAGAACACCACTGTTGAATCTGGTATCTTTGACCATCTTGAGTGCCAATGCAAGTTCAATGCAGGGAAGTGGCTGAGGTCATGAGTGCCGTTACAAAATATCGTAAGGGACGATAAAGCAGCACTAATTAGGACACCAACTCCCCATGACTCCCAAGATCATCATTAAAGAAAATATAAAGTTGGGCGCCTATGGAAATCAATAAACAATTAGTAAACAGATTGGCAAATCCTAATAATATTGATTATTTCGAAATTCATGGTAGAACTGATAATTTTTCTGTTACAGTGAATGCTTAACGATAAAGATAGTAACGAATAATAGCCTACTTTAAATGGGGTTCCTAAAGAATCTTGAAAAGCATTTTCCAGGACATAAATCGAATCCATCGAATGGTACAAAATTTATTTGGGAAGGGAAGGGTATTCGATATAGTGATATCCAATTCCATGCTTTAGAGCTCCACTATCATGAAGACTACACAGGTATATTCCCAGCAAAGACTACCAAATATGGCCTCGTATTTCTTGAGAAATTCCTGATGAATGACATAGTCGCATCTACATACATGTAAGCTACTTCATCAGCATGAGCTCGCTGAAGAGTTCTGTTTCTCTGTTTCACAGACGTTGTCTAAACCAATTTTTTTCCTGGTTACTTCCAATCCAAGCATTCCACGATTTATTGGAGCCCTCTTCATTTTCCAGGATCTTTCCAGTCTTTTGAGAAACTCAGAACAGACTTCGCAGAACATGATGACATATTAAATTATTGATGCGACTCAGAGCAGATACTAGAAATTCCTACAGGGATAAAAATGTAGCAACGGGGGTTCCAGTGGAAACTTTTGCTTCAAGGGGTCCCAAACAAAAAAATACTAAAGAATACATTAGCCAGACTAATTGGATCCGCGGAAAATTCCCTTCCATTATTCTTAGAAAGACACAACAACATTCAAAGAGAAAATGACTCCTGTTCAGGAGTCTTACAGTAGTATTTGAATCACAGAATGTTGTACAATTATCTTTTCTTTTAAGATTGAATACGTGGCTTCTTTGTGTTGATTAAGTAGACGGAGGGAAACAACGGCTCGACGATGTTGTCTGTTTGGTTACCAGCTGGCTACACGTTTCGACCGCTACCTCGGTCCTCTTCACACCAACAGTTATTGCTAAGTATTTGCCGAAGAAACACAACAATAAGCACATTGTCCACTGCGTGATTTGTCATGGTGATTTTGAAATACTTGTTTATTTTAATAAGCAATGTAATTGTCATTCGTGTTTCCCTTTATTGGCAGCTTTATGATGATTGAATAGCACAAAATAATCAAAGAGAAGTTCTATTAGCTATCGGAGTGGTTGAAATATAAAAATCGCGTATTACATGCAGGGTGGTCGCACAAATCCGAAAATAGAATTTTTGTATATTTCGGATATATTGGTGGCAGTGGTGGCTTTATGGGGCTTAGGAGAGAAAATCCCCCTCCCCAGAAAGATGTTGGACCTGTCACGGTTGCGATGCAAGCATCTCTTAACAAATTTTGCGATCACTAAAAATACTTCATCTCATAGAATAATTCTGTGAAACAAGGCATTGATAACATAAATAGCAGTGATAATCATGGCTGCGAATTCTCCCTACATTCCATCAAAGAGAATGTCTAAAATGTAATAAATGATAAACAAGTAGACCTAACTGTCGTTCACTATGAATGTATAGATGTCTTGACTAAATCTGACTGATGATGGTCAATGCATATTGACTGAAATTAATTACGAAGAAAAAATTTGAAGTCTAACATCAAAACTCTTAACTCTTTCCATAATTAACAAAATCATGATATGTTAAATGCTCTCGGTAACAGTTACTAACTTTTTCGCACCTTTTCATTAACTCGCAAAAAGGTTCTTGCACGGACTGAAAATGGAACAGACAGAAAGTAGTAGTTATATTACAGACAAATGTGGTGCATTGAGATTTATTCTCTTAGTTTCAAAACATGAGTATTTTGCATAGTTCACGAGCTACAGTGAGTGATCTATGCAGAATACGAGTGTTTTGAAACTATGAAAATCTCCATATTTCACATATGGACGGTTATTGAAAGCCCAAGCCATGTATTTTTGAGTGACATTAGTGCACGTATGTAGGGGAAGCTGGGGTGACATGGCAGTGGGGGTCTTGCAGTTAATAGGCTTCATAAATCAAAAATCCGAAATATACATTTCGAAGTAGCTCTAGAACAAAGATGCTGGAGCAAGATACCTGCGGATTATTTGCACTTGTACTTTTTTTAGGAGCAAAAAACTATTTTACCTGCAAAAATCGTAACTTTTGGAAATGCTCGACTTTTGGGACATTCTCGTCTTGTGATAGATTTGACATAAACCATTATTAAAGATATTTTACTTAGGTCATGGTGCATGGACACCTACAGTGTAAAAACATTCAGATCATATTAACATTGTGTTTGAGCTCATTTTCTTAACTTACTGGGGTTGGGGTGACTTGGCAGTATCACGTTGGGGTGACATGGCAGTATGGATATTGCAAATAATATGCTTCACAAATCGAAAACCCTATTAATTTCTAAAGTAGCTCTGAAATGAAAATACTGTAGAGAAAGATTGCTTCGGGCTTTTACTTTTTCAAAAAATCAGGCCTATTGGCCTACTTAAAATGTAAAAATGGAACTTTTGAAAATACGTAATTCGATGAGCCACCGCGCCTTGTGATAGATTTCAAATAAATCTATGTTGAAGACATTATAATTAGGTCAGAATACATGAACCCTGATAGTGTAAAACATTCTAGCCGGAGCTGAGGATTTAACCGTAGGCCTACTTAGGTTGGGGTGACATGGCAGCATCATTTTTTGTGTCCTTAATAGTAACTGTTAACTTAATGTTAACTGATGGTAGTGATGTGTTAGTGACTCACACATTTTAATACAAGTTCACAACTAAACACCTAGCCTATCCATTGGAAAATGACTCAGAAACATCTACGTCAAACAAATTCTTATTTGTTGATTCGTCGTGTCTTCTGATTGGTTCATTTCAAGTTACAACATGCAGTGACAACACTTTCCCTAATTTATTTACATCTTCGCAGTACACTGCCAAGGACCTACGTACAACGAGTGACGCGCTCTAACTACTCTCGTGATGACGTGCAAAATGCTCTTAACAAGATAGCATAATTGAAGATGCAGTTGCGAATGTTTCATTTTGTTACGTCAATATCCTCAGTATCCTCAATATTCTTTTTTATTTTTTCAAGAATATATTTGACGAGATTGCCTGTGATACATGTAACTACGTTTTCTCTTCAGATAGTGACTCGGGAAAAGCATGCCGGTGGCAGAAGTCACGGGATAAAGACGGAACCATTTTGCCATCAACGGATTTTAGGATGGATCAATAGGCCTATTCACTATAATGCTAAAAATTATATGAGCTGCCAAGACTGTGTTTTGCAACTAATTTGGAGATATTTGTAGTAGCAATGATAATGCAAGCTTAGATCAGTATAATATGAAAAGTTTGTTGATGTTTTATGATACTGCCAACTCACCCCAACCCGACTGCCAAGTCACCCCAATAGTGGGGTGACTTGGCAGTTTTAGAACTTTTCTGTAATTGAATTTTTCGAGGTCAAGACAATAATTTGTGGCAAAACTGTCTGAAGCAAAAATGTTCCTAATGCTCCTCTCCGTCAACCCGTACTAAAGGAATTCTGTAATATTTAGTCGTTTGGCCGGGATGGACATTTGAAAAAAACACTGCCAAGTCACCCCAGCTTCCCCTACATGTAGCATGATCAAAAATTGTAGCAAAATCAATTTTATATTGTGCGGCTTTTAGGCGCATAGTTGCACTGCACTTACAGACCGCTGTTTTTCGATGGAATGAGGTCATGTCAGTTAAATCAGCAAAAGAAGTCAAATTACCGTTTAATTACACAAAAGGAGAGGCTCCATGATCTGTTATGGGCATATTCATTCTTCAATACTCACATGAATTGTAGAAAGTAAATGATGATTCCTTAATATTAAACAAATTAGTTGCGTACAATACTGATGTATACATTTGCATGTAAAATTTTGTAATGTAATACGACCACTATGCATGTATGTATAATACAGAAGCCCATATGTGCACTTAAAAGTACGGAGTAAAAGAAGATTGAGACTATACTACTGCCTTTTAAACTACTGCCGCGACCCTTTTCGCAGGCCACTCTTTGTGCCCCGCTATCCCAACTTGGTTGTCCACCACTGTCACCTTCATATTTGAAAGTCACTTATTTTCAGTTTTTGATTCTGCATTGGGAGCTGCTACATCAAGATTCATTTTTACTTTGTTCAATTTAATATTTATGACATTGATGAACAAATGACGGAAACTGATAAAGCAAAAGACGATAAAACATTAGTCGCAATTGGAGTCTTAACCAGACAACATGGAGATTGTCAAAGAGGACGAGGAAAGTTTATGAGTGATACGCGAGAACCCATTCAAATTTTGTATCTCAAAATGTGCGATGAATATCGAATGCATAGAACACGAAAATTACAGTAAAGAAGACGGTGAAAGAAGCACGGATGAAACAGCCAATGACATGCAAACATAATAATGACAAAGGATTGGAGGTTTTTTGAGCAAGAAAGCTGTCATATAAGTGTCAAATTCTATTCTCAAACTGATTCATGCTAAATTTGCATTTGGAAGACATCCCGTGCGGTTGATTTAACGAGCGTTCTCTACAAACTTCCGAAACCGGCGTCTTCAAACACGGCGATGAGGAGAAAGGTGTTCAGTAAGCAATTGAAACCAATTATAAGTAAGCAATTATCCATATCCATATACAGGAGGCTTCGGTAAATGCATGCGAAGGTGGGCGGCAGCGGAAACATGCGCAACCTATGTTGATTGTGGACCTAGAAGATGCTGCATTCAGCAGAACGCTTATTATTGGGGAATAATAGTACATAGATGCCGTCCTAAAAATAGCTTGCGTGCTATGTAGTACGAGTACTACAGCCGAATGAGCTCTGCTAAGTAATTCATCTGACATCTTTCTTCCAAACTATCATCTTCAATTATATATGAAATTAGAAACTTCATATTTCACCGACTTTTCAAAATTCGTGTAGGCCCTATATTCGTGCATAGCCTATGACCTACTCGAATCGCGGTAATGTGCAGTCACCCTGTATATAGGCTACATCTAGAACCCACATGATTCAAGTGCCAATTAGAAAAACGATGCATTACTGGCGTACGATTATGAAGATGTACTGTTACTTCGTCTGAGAAAATATGTTAAGTAGATCTCTTGTACTATTGCATCAAAACAGCATGCCCACTCCGAGACAATAAAAATGTATTTTATAATTCAAAAAATTGAATTCTGGGTGGGCGCATTAAAAAATACATGAAACAATACATTGAGAGCACGGAAGGCCACTTTGCTGCTATGTTTCACCTGAATTCACACTGTCGCTTTGGAAGTACACGACAGAACGACATGAAACAGTTAGGTAAATGTGAATATATCTGCAGCACTTCTGTTTTACTTATCCCTGCCATGTTTATATCAAATGTATTGTTGAAATTAAGATTCTAGTTATCATGGGTGTGATTGCACGATGAAAAAACCGGAAGATTTACTTTAGTGGATCAGTGGATCTTTACCTTAATTAGATTCAGAGAAGTGTGGCAATTTCTCCATGACGAACCACTATCGATTTAACTTCGCGATAATTGAGCTGCTATGCTAACCGATATACGATAGATTAGCTTTTTAAAATTAGGTTGTCTTTATTGAGCACTTGAGTAAGGATATAACAAACTTGAAGTCAACCATTACCAAAGGATAAAACTTCGTCACAAAATGTACATATATTTTGCACAAAAAAATTACACTGCAAAGTAAACAATAACAAAATAGTTAAGAACCCAACTAGACTTAAAAAATTCAAAAGTGCGATGAAACGATGTGTGCCTGTCTGGAACAATAACAATGTTATGGTATAAATAGCATGCATCTATACAAGTAGGTATAGAATCTGATTGCAAAATTATGTCTCAAGCAGTGGCGGGCACGATTCCGAGTCGCACGATTAATAGAAAATTCGAAGATTCTGGATATTTTGAGATTTTCTCAAACTCAGTGATTAGAAGATTACAGCTGGTCTAGCTGACATATTGTCTTTAATTTCTAGACGGTAAGTTTTACTATAAATTCGATGATTTCCATCATTCGAATCAAGAAATTTAGCCTTATTAGACATTTTAAAGTATCGCTGTCCTATTAATAATCAATACGAAAATCGATTTGTAAATGCTTGAGAATACAGCCTTACAAATCAAAGCACTACCTCTTTGCGATTGTGTATCTCACTTTATCACACCACTGAAGAAGTCCCACCGGCGGAATATATCGGGTGCCTTCAATCCGCCTTTTTTTACTCGAGCTAGTGGTTACTAAGATGGGGGACAAAGTGAGTGACATGTATCGACAAGCGTTTGGTCAACGCTTATTCTACCCGCTACTTTTAATCTCTCAATTTTGACTCGCTTGGTCTTCATCAACCATATTTTATCGAACATGATAGTCGGCATTTATCGCTTCTTCCATTAAAATCTTGTAGCAAGCCTTGAAATGCATCAATCAATGCAGATTTTAGAACTTAAAACTTCACAAAGTATAAGCAAATCTTAGGCCATATGAGATAGTAATTGTTACCGGGCTAGGTTTATAGCGTGCATATTAAATGTAAACCAGGCATTAATATTCTCATCGGAAACTTTGTATGCTTTCGATATGAACATATAATATCACATTGACCGGTACTATGCTTAAAAGCATTTGTGATCGATAAATCGTGTACTACACGAACATGTTTAACCCTTTTAGCCCCAAAGTCTTATCTGCCACACTGTTCCAATTGCCCATAGCTCCACTGGCGAAGTATAGCTATAGGGGCATCGCATAAGTGTTAGGAGATATCAGTACAGGGGGTGGCACACGTATTTCATTAGGGCTGCATATGGCAGCGTTCGATGATATTAATCCAATGGGCGGCACAAGTATAGCTATAGGGGCAACATAGGCCGATGACTGGTGGCTGACATCCGTCAAGGGGGCGGCATATGTCAGTGTTGGGAGATGTCAGTACAAGGGGGGAGGCGCAAGTACTGTATATCATTGGTGGAATCAATCCAAGGGGGCGGCACGGCGCAAGTATAGCTTAAGGGGCGGCATGTAGCAGTGTTTGACAAAATATCTCCAAGGGAGGCGGCAGTATTGAAAAGCGAATGAGATTGTCCGTCTATTAAGGGAGTCAAAGATTGAGCGATGATGAAATCTGTCCAATGGGGCGGTACATACTGCCACTAACCCCTCTTCCCCTGGTGTTTTGACTCCAAAAAACGAAACATCAAAAATTGTCACAAATTATTCTTGGCCAAAAAACCGGAATTCCGGTTTAACCCGGAAAAATCACACCCCTGAGTTAATGAACAAATAGCTTCACACATTGGCATCACCATAACAACCGTAGAGGTAATCATAATGTAACAGCAACTATGAAGGCCAGCCTACTAGCAATGATGTGAAAAATACAGGCCCATGTATAAATACAATGTTAAATTAATATTAGTAATACAAAACGACAATAATAATGATTGTATCTAAAGTACTGTTATCAGGAATTGTGAGCGCACAAATTGACAGAAAAACTGATTTGTTAACATCGATTCATAATCGCAATGACTGCCACGGTAGTATGGTCATGTGAGAGCCTCAGCTTTTTACATGAGTTAGTGTAAAAATACATACAGGACTAGTTCTGTAAAATAGCCGACATGACTGCATTTGGCTACAGGCCTACAGATCCTTTCATAAAGAGTTGTACAAAAACTTCAAACCATTTTCAAATGCAATCTTCGCATGTAAAAGTAGCTCTATTTTGACAAGCTTCATACTATATGAAACATCATGTTCCATGATTATTTTGATATATCCTTAAATTCTGCAAGTTGACAATTGTGGTTAGCAGTGCCTGCAAAAGTAAATCACAAGCTTCCTTTGAAGGGGGATTTCCAATGAAGACGACTGAATTTTTCAATGAAAAATGACTGGTAGCATGATCTATACAGCAATTCTTCAATGATGAATGAAGACTGAGTAAGCTCTTTGCTTGAATAATGAATTAATAAATTGTGCATGCCATATTTGGTCGGATCCTTTATTGAACAGTAAGCTCAGCTGACAACTGAAGAGCAACTGTCAGTCGATTTTGCAATTACATTTGACGAATAACTAATAGGAATAAACTAGTAAGTTTGCTGTGAAACGATTAAAGGAATGGTCGATATACCAATCGCCCTTTTCATTAAGCACCTAGCTCAATGCAGAATTAAGTGTCAAGCCTAAATAACCAATCGCTCTGGATGTTTAAAATTCTCGAATTATCTTCATTCTCCTGCAAGCAATCAAATGATATGCAATTGTGAATATACTAGTACATTACACTGCTGACAAATGACAATATAGTCCCATTTACACTGACATCTTTTTCTCAATTTTTGGTTAACAAGAATTTGCTGTTACATTTTCAAGATTCTACGAGTAAATATGTCAAACCAAGTTAGCTACATAAGGTGAGAAAATGACAGAGTTTTGGATAAGGGAGCCAATCTCTATTATTCACTGTATTTTATGAGCACCGGGTAAATGATTGTGAGAATGCAAGAAATGTTGCCTCTCAAAGCGTGTAAATTCGTGCCTCTGCCTGATGCTCATTGTTTTATATATTGGGATTTGGTGATGACATTTGCATCAAGCATTTAAGAGCTTAGTCCTTCGAAAAAAATCATGCATACATGCCGGCTGCCCTCTACTGGTAAGCTACTTCCGACACAACTTGAGTTTAATCCCTCAATATGGTTAACACGTGGAATACCGTCCTTCAGAGGTTAAAAGTTACATAAACAATTTCTTGTGAATTTTCATTATTAAAAAACGTATTGTATTTATCGATTTCGGCAAGCAATGCTTCAGAAAAATGTTCAGAGTAAACCATTCATCTACTCAAGTCTGAGAAAAAGTTTTCTTGTTGAAAAGTAAATTTCCAATGGAGGCGATTGCTACATTGTAAGCTCTGTCTGGTCTACACAAAGCATTACGGATGCGAGTGCATGGATGCACATTCACGATCATCAAATAGACCTTCAATCACATTACACTTCCAAGAGATGCAATTGCTTTGTGTAGTTAATAGATTATAAGCACGTAGGTCAAAAAATTACAACTGGTGCTTCCACGCACCAGTCCTGCATTTAAATCAGCATCACATTGTCTGTGGTCATATCTCAACTTCGAAAACAATTTTATTCAAGTTTCATAGAAGAATTTGATCAGGATTGTGAATAAGCCGGAAATGATTATATTTTGCATCTCTCAGAAATTGACATGAGTACTTTTGTTGCCTATGACTTCCAATTTTCTCTCTGTCCTTAAATATTTCAATGTTGTTACTTCAATATCTATTAGTTTAACTTCATTCTCATTCTACTGCACGTTTTTACAAAAACAATTTTAGTCATATGGTATTTTCGAAATCGGGTGTTGTTTCGTATAGACAAAGAGTTCATTCATATTCAGATTGCTGCAATTTAAACTAATAAATTTTCCAATAGATATGCTCCAACATGATGTTCTCTAACAAGACACTTCACCAAGAAATCTCGATAATTCTATTCAATTTCTAATTTTTCCATATTGATCAAATTTCGTTAAACTTCGTCAAATTAGACTTATAGCATAGAGTTTATCTGTTACTGAGTGATGGTACAATTTCACTGAGAAGTCTTTCTTGAACCCTATGATGAAAGATTGGTCCATTGGATACTCAGATAGAGCGCAAGAGACAGCAATGATCATGTACTTTCTGAGATTGTTGTCTACTGCAGTGAACGACAGAGGAAGTGCTGCAATTACAAACCAGCTCCAATTTTCTGTGCTCTTAAGATATTTTACACGCTCAACGCTTTTGCGAATGGTAGTGAGACTGCACTTAGGAGCAAGAGAAGATCTTTGATGATGCAACACTCCCGAGTGTCACATAACAACGAAGATGTGGGGGAGAAGAGCAGAAGTAAGCCTACCGAGATCTCCATAAGAGTTCTCCAAGAGACAATGGAGTTCTCTAACTAGAATTTTCTTTGAAAATTTTGACATTTTTTAAAAATCATTGTTGCGCAATTCAAAGACACAATTGTTATATACAATGGTCTTGTTATTCTACATCTGCAGACTGAAATGTTGCTACGTTCTGCACATATAGTTTGAATTAAATGACATCGTCAGTATATAGGATCATGCTATGGATTCATTATTTGTAGAATATATTCATGCACACCATCCACCAATTCCTTACCTGAGCTTTTTTCGTTGGTATAAACAATTAAGTATCACCTTGCTAATTCGCTTTAGCAAGTTGGTCCCAATTGTCCGGAATCATTTATGAATTTTATTGGATTAATCCGCTCAACTGTAAATGTTTTGTGTGACAAAATGATGGCTCATTCAGAAATGAGTTTGTAGTTAACCTTTTCAATACGGAAGAGAAAACATTATTCTCTTTACGTAAATCCCGATAGTTGTTCTCGGTTGTTCTTATCATGGACACATCAGATCACAATGTCCGAAGTCTGCATGCAGAGAATGCCTTCTCTATGCAGAGCTCCGCTTCTCTTGCATAATACAATATATTCTCGCTATACAGCGTACATACATCCCAATCAACCCGCACACGTGCATTTTTGGTGTAAATGAAAATACATGTACACCAAAGATAATCTTTGATTCCAAAGACAATCCAAAGATTATCTTTGATGTACACCACTTTTACAGGTGTAATCTTTGCGCACAATTACACGTGTACGGGTTGACTGGGATCTCACTATGGCTTACAACGTACACATTCGAAATTCCTTGTTACATGTTTGATGTACAAAGTTATCCTTGATATAGCGGACATGTGGATGTAACGGACACCTAATTTGGCTCCTTCAGTGTACGCTACAACGGGATTATACTGTATGAAGTGATTCGCTGGGCTAGTCCACGGAAAGGAGAATTGAGGTTTGTCCTGAAATCACATTGCGCATTGACCACAAAATATCATTATGAGTTGCTACTCTACCCATTGCATAGATCGATCCATCCATGACGTTGACACAATTCCCGGTGAAAAAAAACTGTCGGCCTAACAACCCGGGTTTTCACCGGGTTTATGCTTCATAGCATTTCCGTAAAATACCAATGTGTCTCATCTATGCTCATTTCAAATTATCGATCATGATGAAGTATAGCTCCAAATATAATGACGTTTCTTCCGCATGATGTCCTAATTGAGAAGAAAGAATTTAGCGCGTATCAGAAAGCAGTTTATTCTCGTACAAACCAGATCACATCAATGTATTAAAAATTATATCGTAATTCAACACATCTTCCTTATACTTCTCAAGAACACGGCCAGAACGGTAATCAGTACATGTGGCCGCCAACCTGTAAATATTTACATGAAAGTCATAATAATGATAATACATGTTGAAAATTTGATTGAAGTTATTACCACTGTCAAAACCAAATTAACGAACAACAATAAAATCTACATTTGATGTGAGACTGGAAAGCGCTTTACGAAACGTTATTGTCAAAGGGAATAACAGAAGTCCAAGGTGGTTTTCACGAATCTTAGATCCTTATCACATACAATGAAACGAGGGTTTAAATTACAAAACAACGTCTTTTATTTCTTCTGGGATGGAATTCTTTGGATGCTTGCTCTCAAAATGCTGTCGGTAGGTCTTGGGATCACACATTTGAGTTTTGCAGACAGTGCAAGTAAACACAAGTGCCTTTTGAGCAGCCTTCTTTTGATCATGGGAAGAAGATTTTGACTTCTGCTTCGCCAAATTTTTCTGTTGGGATTGGATCTTCTGTTGACCACGAGCCATTCTTTTAGGATCGTTGCTCCTGACCTGAATGGGAAAAAAGAACATTAAACGCGGTTTTGTAGAAACATTCGACATTGCAACCTCAGCATTTTTTGTGTTAGAATCGTTGGGCCTTATTCTACCTGCTTCAAATACCTGGTGTCAAGCACTAGTGGCGATAAGACAACGAACCGGATTATACACTTTTGACATGAAATCGATGAAAAATTTATAACAAGGTATCATTTAATTAAAAGCTCCGTTCTACAAAAAGCATTCATCATCGATTTTATGCCAATGTGTGTTGTAATCATGCTTAGCTTGTTTTCTCATCACCATTCATGAAGACTGGCACAATATTTGAAACTGACATGGCAAACCTTAACATTTATTAATAAATAAAATCAGAAACGAAAACTAATACTTATAGGCTTTAAAAATAAAAGTCGATACATTCATTGATTATCTACTAAGCAGTCGCGCCACTGCAAGAAAAAATTCGCGGATGTCAGACATTTCACGAATTATCGACCAATATTATGGTATCACATAGTACTACTGCGGAAGAATGAGCTCAAGGTAAATTTCAAAAAACCTCAAGTAAGAATTTCAGATATCTCTGTCCTATGTCATCATGCAAGTGTTGATGAAGACCCACCGAATAGAAACCTTGATGAATTAGAGAAAGCTAACTGTGGTCATGCATGGCAAGGAAATACCCATGCGATTGAAAGCTAAATACAATGTAATACACACCAGTAAAATGACTATCTGTGACATACGGTTCCGAGCGCCAGCCGGCTATGACCAGGCAAAATGCGAAAGGCACTAACCACCGAAATGAGAGTTCCGCGAAGGATAATGGGAGCATAGAGTGATGACCACGTCCAGAATAACGGCATGTGACAGAGTCGGAGTGGTCTGAAAAGAGTGCAAGCTGTAACCGTTTTCGTTGACTCGGTCATGTCTTGCGACGTGATGTTGAACACTCAATTCGGAAAGAATATGGAGTACTCGTTCCAGGGAGAGGATAAGCAGAGGTGGAGAAAACAAGCAATACACATGACGACATGAGGACTGCGGGACTGACAGAGCGAGACGCTGCCAATCGAAGAACCTGAAGGATGAGCACAAGGGCAACTCAGTGCTGAGACGGGAAAGAACCTCTAAGCAAGGTAAGCAATACCTCATTCAGCAAACGAACAATCCGATCAAAGATGCATGTTCTCAAAAATCATGACTCACAAATTAAGGAAGTACATGTTTGAGGATTATCGCTTCTTTGAAAAGCTCAATCCAAAGTTCTCGCAATCTCGACTAACTGCTTCAGAAATCCTAGTTTCATACCCAGATTGATCAACCCGGAGAGCTTCAGGGAATTCTGAGATTTTCAGTCACTGGCCATGTTTCGCAGCCGCATGGCCCTTTGTTATCACGGATAAACGGCTAATTACACACCTACCTGATATTATAAATTCGGTTCACCATTGACCCACTTATTTAATTCATTTATAAAACGAAGACAAGGTCAATAATAAAATGTATTGAATAGCTTTCGACTACGTCTTTGTCAATTCAATAAAACAGCAACTACCTCTAACAGAGCAATAAGAAAGGATGATTATTTCATTAAGAAATGTTCTTTAATGTTTCTTTTCTTATTTCTCTGCTAAAGGTAGTTGCTGCTTTATTGAATTGACAAAGACGTAATTAAAAGCTATTCAACACATTTTATTATTGACCTTGTCTTCGTTTTATAAATTAATTAAACTATCTGATATCATATATGGTCATTCCACATCAAAACGTCAAATTTCGGAAAAAAGTGAGCGGTGAAGGTTCTCAGATTTTCTTGAAATTCACATATTTTCATCATTTGTGTCGATCTAGTCCATCGGGAAGGTCACTCGCGTGGCCTTGACTTATTCGAATTATTCTATTTTTAGAGAATTTTTGAAAAAACATTTATATAAGAGAAAATAAGAGTCATAAAATAAAGAAAGAATATAAAAGTCACAAGTGATATTTACAACAACTTCGAATTGGTAAATTCCAAGAAAGGTCTACATTTCCCGCAGTGCTTTTGCTTTTCAAATTTGCATTACTCAAGGGCATCATAAGACATTTATAAAGCTGTAGTGTACATGCATGCAATTTCACATTTACATAACATTAAGTGAACAATAACTGAACTGAATGTAACTTGATAAGATTTGCACCATTCTTAGGTAGGAATGCAGCATCACATTGTAGGTCTACTCACTTAAACTTCGGAAAAATCGAAATGGAATGATATCACAGTTGAAAAAATCATCACTTATCTATGAAATCTGTGAGCATCATGTAGATCTACTACAAATTGTGTAATTTTGTAAGGTCCAACTTATCCAAGGGAAAATATATTTCTGCGGATACTATAATATATTAAAATACAAATAACGCCCGACGTTTCGCTGTCAACCAGCTTGATCACGAGCAAAATTTATAATGGCACAAAGGTGATAAAAACTGGAAACGTGCGCAGAATGGAGTTACACGTCAGTGCGGGATAGTCACGTGATTAATCAAGGTCACCTAAACATGTTAAGGGGTCTTGAGGTGCTACTTTTACGATACAAGTAGTGATGCTAAAAGTTCAAAAGCTAAACGAGAAGTGAAGCAAAGTAGTAGCGCACACACATCAGCAGACAGATAATTTCCTACCGATGCAGCCATTCATGAGGGCCGTTGAGTTCACCTCGCTTATACAAATGGCTTCAAGATAGGTCCGTTTATGCCAACTTCTCACATTATGATGCAATACTTCCCATTTGATATTGTGCTGGACGATATGCTGCGGATGAGATTCTTTGAAATGGTTAAACACTGTAGATGATTCTCTCTTGAAGTGCTCGTGAAGTCGAGATTGTACAGTGCGTGTTGTCTCCCCAATGTAAATTTTGTCACAAATAGAACATGAAATTCTGTATATGGCCCATTTACTAAAACATCTACCTTTCTGTTTTGCAGAGGAGCACGTTTCACAGGCTGTCGAGCATTCCTTTCGTTCTTTAGGAGGATGTAGGATTCTTTTGAGGGATCTTCCAGAGGTGAATGAACAAATACGAATTTTCTCAGTGAGACCATCCTTCGTAATACTCCTAGGCGGGGGGATCCGCACCAAATTGAACTTTTCACGTGGTTTTGTGAAAAGGCAGGGTCCTCACCAGGAAGGAACTTTAAGGACACTTTTGTTTGAGGAAACTTCATTTTCCCTCGATTTGGGATTATGAAAAATTCGCAAAGTTTTGTGCAAAAAATGATTGGGATAACCATTCCGTCTTCACTTGTAAATGACTTCATTTTACAAGATGGTGCTACTTATAGACAGAATGATGGTCTTTCCATGGGAAATTCTCTCGCGCCATCCATGGCAATTATCTACATGAACTATATTGAACATTTGATTTTGAGCAAATTGCCTGTTGGGACCAATTGGAAAAGATACATAGATGATATTTTCCTTATATGGCCTCGGAATATTTCCCATGAAGAGATTTTGGATATAAGCAACTCAGCCTCACAATCTATAAAGTTTACTATGGAACTACCTACCGATGGAATATTGGCATTTCTTGATTGTGAAACATATATTGAAAATGGATGTTTCGAATCTCGCTTATATTTCAAAGAGATTCATAGCGGTTCCATCTATCCATGGCAATCTAGTGGACCTGTATCACGCAAGCGTTCTGTTGTTTTGGGAGAGCTACACCGAGCCAAAACTCCCTCCACAAATAACCAAAACATGGACATATCTATTGATAGAGTGCTCAATCGTTTCCGACGGAATGGACTTGCACCGACCACCCTATGGTCGACGCTTTTTATTACCCACTACTACCAAATAAAGCATGCAAAAGAGCCGTGAGCAGGACTTGAAAATAGATTCCTCGGTGATGCCCTACGATAAATTATTAAGAAAGGTCGATTTATCTAGTCATTTATGCATATTGCCAACGATTTGACGCTAATTTAGATCTCAAAAAAGTTGAAAAAAGCCATATCCCCTCATCGACGGGGTGACATGGCCGTATTCGGTCTAACTTCGCTTATCTAGGGTGGGGTGGAATGGGTATATGGGGTGAAATGGGTGTAAGTCACCTAAGGTTATTTGGAAGCCAAGCGGATAGAAATTTCCGTATATCGCTTGGATTATGATGATAGCGTGATACTAGCATGAAGTTTCGATAGAATTGGCTCCACATACAATTGCAATTGTTTCTATGGAAAGCAACTTTCAATTTACTTTTAATGAAAAAAATATCACGAACTTTCGTTTTGCGGCAAGGGAAAGAGCACCATGAATTAACTTAAGCATCACTGTAAAAGCAAAAACTTTTCTAATTATGTGATAATAGGCTGATCAATATTCGTCATTATTATCAGTTAATTTTGAAAATTTAAAAATGGGGTGAAATGGGTATGCATATGCTAAAATAGAAAGTGTCGATTTTTTACTCAAGGATGCGATATTTGCTATTCTTATAAATGAGGGTGCATTTCAGTTGTGATGTGTGCATGTGCGGTTCATTGAATTTGATTTTTTTACGAATACAAGTAGACAGCACTGCTTTTTGTGGTCTGCCAACGAAACGAATTTATTCTACTGTGTCATATGACACTCCACGTAGCACTCTTCAGCCATATACGCATGCAAGGAAACATAAAAGTGATGGCCCGATAAACTCGACCGAATTAGATGACAAAGCCTGGTTTTCGACACATCGTCATACATGTAGACTGTCTTTACTTTACTTACTTTTTACTTTCTCCTTTTAACGTCTGCT
The DNA here is from genome assembly GCA_907163375.1 of Prostheceraeus crozeri. Lineage (NCBI taxonomy): Eukaryota > Metazoa > Platyhelminthes > Polycladida > Euryleptidae > Prostheceraeus > Prostheceraeus crozeri. The sequence continues at coordinate 206,613 of CAJQUW010011893.1, read as the reverse complement.
TTTCCTCCTTGGTGAGGGTTGGACGTGATGAGACTCCTCCAACGGGCGCGGTCCTGTGTGTCTTCCACTGTCAGCCTCAGCTCCTTCATGTCTTCCTGGATGGTCTGCAGCCATGATCTTCTTGGTCTGCCACGTGGCCTGGGACCTTCGACAGCCACGTTGAGCACGCGATTAATCGGCTCTTCCTCTGTCCTCCGTTTCACGTGCCCGAACCACCGCAACCTGCGTTTCTCTGAGTACGACCTCCAGCTGTTTGAGGCCGCCCCTGCCTGCTACTTCCGCGCTATCAACTCGATCGTAGAGTGAGCCACCGGCCAAGTACCCCAGCATCCGTCTGTCAGACGAACGCAGTTGTTGGGCCAGGTGTTGTGTGAGGGCCCATGATTCGGCACCATAGAGCAGCACGGGTCTGATGCATGCGTCATACACGTGTCCACGGCATTTGAGTGGTACGTGTCGGTTCCTGAGGAGACTTGCTAGATCTTTCCATTTGCGCCATGCAGACGCAATTCTCGCTCGCACCGCTCGCTCTGATCCTCCTTTGCAGCTCAATACATCCCCGAGATAACAAAACTCTTTCACTAAGTCGATCTATACACAGTCTAACACACATCTTTCATCTCGTCGGTACTGCTTGCGTTGTTTACACACATCGAACACTGGAAGTTTGTGACGCCTGTGAGAGAATTCAGTCCACTGCAGCGTTTGTGACACCACTTATCACAGCTTTGGCAGAGAATAGAGTTGGCACCTACGCCGCGACCGCATACAGCACAAGGAAACCTTCTTGATTGAAGAGGAGGAGATTCTTCGCTGCCACTGATCAACATCTTCGTCTTTTGGATATTCACTTTCAAACCTTTGCTTTCCATGTCCTCCTTCCATTTCTTGAACATTTCTTCAACTTCTTCTTGTCCTTGCTCCCGCCTGTAAGGACCAGTCATCTGCGTACAACATCTCCATCAATCCTCCCTTTCTGCAATCTTTCGTAGCTTCTTCCATTACGAGAATGAAGAGAAGGGGCTGAGGGCAGATCCTTGATGAACACCAACACCTATGCCGAAATCTTCTGACATTCCACCTGCAACACACACTTTCGATGTTGTGTCTACGTACAAGGACATGACGAGGTTTATCAGTGTTCTGGCACTTTCTGTCGTCGGAGTGCCCATCTGATGACATCTCGTGGGACGCGATCAAAGCTTTTTGGAGTCGACGAAGATATGAAACAATTTCTTTTTCTTTTCCATATATCTCTCCTGAAGTCTTCTGATGATGAAGATTGCATCCGTACACGATTTCCTCGCTGTATGCTAACTGCTGTTCTCCTATGCTGACCAAACTTCTCAATCTCTTTTCTAGGACTTTCTCAAAGATCTTCAATCCATGCTCCAGTAGTCGCAGTCCCCGATACGAGTGACAGCTCAGAGGATCTCCTTTCCCTTTAAACAGTGCGACCGTCAAGCTGTTGCTCCACTTCTTCGGACATTCTCCGGTGAGCGCAATGTGCTGAAAAATGGCATGCAATGCCTCAACTGCAGGTTCACCAGCCAACTTAAGCATCTCGGCGTTTACGTTGGAAGGACCCGGTGCTTTGCCATTCTTCATGCTGATCACTGCTTCCTTCACCTCCTCCAGCGTGAAGTCAGCGATTGGGCCTTCAGTTGGGGGGATGTCATGCAGAGTGATGTCATTGCCTTCGTTCTTTGAGCAATTGAAACCAGGTTCCGCGATCAGCAGATTCTATGCTAAATCCAGCTTCTCGTACTTCTGTGGTAAAAAATGTAAGCCTCCGACTGAAAAGTTACAGGCAAAGGGAGCTTTCAAAATCCGAAGGGTTTTGGCATCAGTTCTTATCAGCAGGCCTACTAGTCTCCAGGAAACCAAAGCGCGTGATCCTCTTCGAACATCAGAAATTATACGCTGAACAAAACTGGTGAAGTGTTGACATCGTCATCAGCTTTGAAATGTGTTGAAGATGAAGAAAGGAGTAATATTCGTATGAAGAAAATGATCAAATCCAAAGATACATAAAAGTGAATTCTATTGCTTTTGAAGAGCAGCAATTTAACGATTAAATGTGTATTGAACCGCTGTCAAAGCGATTGAGCAACATAGATACAGCGGTGAGCGATAATGAGGACCTTCAGATGAAGACATGAATGAAAGGGTAGATGAAAGGGTAGGGGGGGCACTTTATTTAAAAGATATCATCGGGCAATTAGAAGCCGTCAGTGAGAGAGAAATTTCCGGGGTTAAAATGTGAAGGTCAATGCTGAGTCGAGATAGTGACACATCTCATTTGCTTTCATAGTTTCTCTGGTTTTCTCCATCTTTTTCTTTAGACCCATTCTTTATGTTGTCATGAAGTCATAAATATCTCACGAAGTAGTAATTTTTATGATTAACGATTCTAATAATACAACGTTTTTCAATCGACAATTCAGAGAAGTCGAAATTTCGACCGCATTATACAATTCATGTAGTTCTAGATGACAACAATAGAATTATCATTGAACTATCAGTGAAAAAAAATATTGTAGCAGCTGACTTTTATAACATACCATGATAGTGATGCTTAACAAGTTTCTTATAGTATTTTTTAATAATCTTTTCATGCACTACTATCATTTTCAAAACTATATTTGTACCAATTGGGGGTGAAATGGGTATACACAACATGTTTTTAAAAACATGTAATTTCCACAATGACCAAAAATATTTTTTGAGCGATAAAAGGCATTTATGTATAGCCGATACACAGAATGCGATGATCAGCTATCAAAATTTCAGGTGGCACATGGAGAACATCGAGAAAATCACATGAATTCTTTGAAAACTACCCATTCCACCCCACCCTACCCTATCAATTATCATTCACATATCAACCAGAACTCAACTGGCTCAACTTTGCCACAATCAGCTCATACTTGCCAGTAAGCCTACCTATGTAATTTCCTAGTTTTGAAAGATTTGAAACCAGACCAAAAATCCCCCACGAGAAGCAGGGAGTCCAGGAGAAAGTTTTCTGGGGACGCCACTAAAGCACATGAAAGTATCACAACTACTATATTTGTGGTTAACCTTCATCTCGAACATTTCAATTTTTTTTTCTAATGGACAGATTCTGTGGTAGAGGGTCACTGCCATGTCATACCATTCTCTCCTACCTGTAAGTTTATTTTGTTCATGTGCGCATGTTGAATGCTTCTGTGCATCAACGAAGGACGAACGTCCGAAACGTCAACAATGTACATATTATGATATACAATCGAGAAACTGGACTTCTCATTTGTCTGGAGGTAGGTCAATTGGCAGAAAATCTTGCGTTCAAAGTTGTGAATGATAAAAAGAGACATGTATTCTTGTTCTCTAATTTTGGATAAGAATTTTAAAGCGTCATGGTTGACGTAATTGGAAATGATCAGAAAGTATCACAAGTATGTTGATCACAATTCCTGATAATATTTCAAAGGGTGATGGAGGTTATATAGCCTATAGCCTACATGTATGTAGTCTCTCTCAATAATAAAAATTGTCGACTGTCCTTTTAAAATCTTCTGTCCCTCAAACAGAAACAGGATTTACTTGTTTTTATTATCAGTGAAAGTAAATCAATGTAATGTGGAATGCCATGTGAAACAACTAAAAACTAAAACACGCTTCATGGAAAGTATGAGTATAAGTCACTTGCACAAGCATAATTTCCTGAAAAACAACTACAGTAGACCCCGCTTTATAAATCCACTGTTAATAAATCCACCCGCTTAATACATCCAAATTAGTCTGGAACGGAATTTCTACATTGAAAATCCATCTGTTAATAAATCCATCACCCCGGTTAATAAATCCAATTTCTACAAAAATAGAATGACCGGCCCATGAATTGAATCGCCAAACTTATCGTAATTACTGCTTGTTCATGGTAACCAATCAGGGGACAGCTATGAAGTGGACCAATTAGAGTGCAGCTGCTACTCGGGCATCACCGCCTATTGGCAAAATAGTCGAATGACATTACATTTACTTTCAGGCATCTTTCAGTTGTCTGTGTGAGGACAGTTAAGTTCATGGTTTAGTTTATGTTTTTGAAAGAAATGAAGAGAAGTAGACAGGATAAAACCGTAGCTGAAAAGATTGAATTACTCGATCGCTATAAAGCACTAGGTTAAACAACTCAGCGGAAGCAGCCGAGAGCTTTGGGATATCACCGTGGATTCCTTCAGAATTTATTGAAAAACGCGGATGAGATACGTGCCAAGCAGGTGAATGATGGCTCATCTCTCGGAAAACGAAACGTCATGGGAAAGATCAGCAAGTTGACGTTGCTTTATACGAATGGTTTAAATTCGCACGTGCGAGACACATTCCAGTTAATGGTCCAATCCTCATGCACAAAGCCGACATCATCGCTGAAGCCGCCAACCACGATTTCAAGGCTACAGAAGGATGGTTTTATCGTTGGCAGAAACGTCACGGAATTTCTTTTACCATTCTCAAAATAAGAAATCCAATAATTCCCGCACACATATGTTGAATACATTAAACATTCTCATTTTCAGGTGAGGCAGCAGATTTTGATATCAGTGGAGCTCAGCAATTCCGAGAGACAACCGTGAAACTTCTGCTGGAGTCTTACCATCCTCGAGATATTTTCAACACCGACGAAACAGGCATTTATTTTCGCGCATTGCCAGAAAGTACCTATGTGAATGAAAGGTCAAAGAGAAGTCTGAGAGGCTTCAAAACTGCGAAGGATCGTGTGACTCTTCTTGTTATGTGCAACATGAATGGAGACAAAGAAGACTTACTTCTCATTGGAAAATTTCGTTCTCCACGATGTCTGAAAAACGTCAAGACCCTTCCAATTGCCTACAATTCCTCTGCCAACTCCTGGATGACAAGCAGCATCTTCGAAAGCTGGTTGAGATCTTGGGATCGATCATTGGAAAAATCTGGAAGGAAAGTTGTTCTCCTTCTCGACAATTGTTCTGCTCATGCAGCTGTCGATGGTCTTAAGAATGTCACATTGCAATTCCTGCCCGCGAACACTATATCGATGCTTCAGCCTTGCGACTCAGGCATCATAACAACTTTGAAAGCCTATTACCGACATGAGATGCATGAACCTGTTGGAGGCCATGTATATGATCCAACGAGCTTGGAAAAAAGTTTCTAGGGACACCATCAAAAACTGATGGATCAAAGCCGGATTTACGGCTGTTGAGGAGGAACCAAATTTTCCACCACCTACTGGATTGACTGAAGAGGAATTTGATAGATGGCTCTCGATTGATAATGATGTTGTCATAGCTCCAGAGGTGGAGGAATAGGACAAGCTTAATGAACTGATCCATGACATTTTGGGATGGTAAGAGAGAGAAAATCGAACTCGATGAAGATAGTGATGTAGAAGAAATTACACCTGACCCTCCAACAGCTGCGGAAATGCGACGTTGTCTTGCTCGATTGGAATACGGTCTCAGTCTCGGATACAGCGATATGGACTCTTTTGCTGCTTTCAAAGAGAACATCAGCAGTGAATTACGGAAAAAGTGCCCACCGAAGCAAGCAATCCTTGCTAAATTCATAGTCTGCCGAAAACAGAACATTTGTTGAGACTTCTATACATTGTTTAACAATAGATACACCGTTTTTAGCATTTATCATTTTTCTCTCGGTTATTAAATCCGTCGGTTAATAAATCCAAAATAGCCTGGTCCCAACGTGGATTTATTAAGCGGGGTCTACTGTATTAATAACTAACCAGCACTACCCTAAATACTGTGATCACAGCGTTGAACCGGCGTTGCGTTGCCACCGGGATTCAAGACCCCATCATCCTGGAAAATCAAACTGTACAGTATAGGCCTACATGAAGTTTTAAATCAGACTTCAATGAAAGATTGGACGCCCTGGATGCACTGACAGATTTTAGCGCTATATTATCATTCGACTTCTCTCTTCAAAAATGAAAGGCTTCGTTTTATTGGTCAGGACCATGTATTCCGCGCACGTGAGCTAATTTAGAAATATATCGACCTATTTGTTTCTTTTGAGTTCATCAATACGAATAACAATTTTAGCTCAACCACATTGATAACAGGCTCCGCGCTAATGTGTTATGAGCTCACTCTAAGTTGTTATCATTACAAGTATATGAAAACAAGTTATCTCAACCTTAGCAAAACATACCAATCGATTAATAATCGAACTGATAAATACCAGCAAGAAAATTCGGACATCATATCAATGTCACTTTCAGCTATACAGGGTGTTTCAGTTGATCTGGCCATTTTTTTGGCTTATGCAATCCTTTTTGGAACGTACTGTAATGCGTCACTTATTCTACCAAAAGCAATCGTCACATTACCAGATGAATTGTTCTAGCAAGTAATGTACGACTGAACTTCTTTACGTGCTAGTAGACTGCATAGAGGTGATGAGGTCCACCAGTGCGTTTGAGTTTCAATGGAGTTCCAATCAGAAGTGGAGTGCAAAGACTCCATCACTTTTAATTTTGAGAAAGCTCGACGGATGTTTCAAAAGGAAAATTCAGTGGTCGGATTTAAAATTTTCAGGATTTTCGTACCCATGCAGTACCACCAGCTCAAAGAACTTGATGCTTTATATACATGACTATAAATCGCATTGTAATTGAATTGCATAATCTTCACATTGTTTTCTTGAGCCCGTAAATGCACACGTGTTGCATATACATGTACATGCAATAGAAACTAGTCAGCTGAAAATATGCCGAAATGCCTAGAAATGCACTTTGTATTTAGTTACAAGTACGAGCATTATTCGTAGTATGTAGCTTATACATGTTTTACGTGGAAAAAACAAACGTAGTTTGACGTAGTTTTACGTGGTTTATAAAAATCATTTCTTACTGGGAACAGCATTATCATCGTCACTGTCACGGTAAACACTGATCATCCTTCTTTTCATGAACTTTTGAAATAGTCTGTCTGATTCCAGATTTTTCTCATCAATTAGTTTCGACATTTCATTCAGGAGAGCCTTCGGATTTGAATGCGTATCCTTCAGACTTTTCAGAGTCTCGTCATATCTTCCTGATATGAGTCTTTCCGTTTTATCATCTTTGATTTTCTGTTCATTTTGTAATGTTGGCTTGTACTACTTCGAGCATTTTATAAGCTTTGTGGGCATGCCTTTAGTCGTGGGTTCGTCAGCTGCTGATTGCCCAAGATGTTAAAGGAGCCGAAACGAAATGTAGGCAATTGATCAGCTTGCTGTTGAGATCCGTACATCCTTATGGGGGTAAACTCGGCTAGTTCGGAGGCACCTCTATTTTAGAGGTATCTAATTTTATCAAATAATTCTCTTACTTAAAGAAATCCGATATTCTACACTTCACGACACTTAATATAGATACCTAATATGTAGCCTAGTATGTAGGTAATACGTAGGCATACATCAATCATGTCAGAATGATCGAAAATTCTACCGCGGAAGTGATGTTACACGATATTCTTTACATAGATAACCGTAGATACGTGCGTATGTGACAAAAATTCGCTGCTCATGCAGCATGACTTTGTGGGAAAGTCAACATTTTCTCAACATTTTATGATATAAGGTCGACAGACAACTACGTATCGACTGAGGATTTGTTGCAAGTTAAAAACTCAATGCAAATCAAACTAGATCAAAATACACCTGCTAGATACTTAGCTAATTCATTGAAAAGCAAGTATTTTCTCATTATTTGGCTGACGATGGATCGGTAAACACGGATTGCTGCTGCTAAGAAGGCAGTAACAGTCAGCAGAATATCAATCTATAAAGCCTCCAGGCAATGCGGCATCCTCGAGACTACATTGAGAAGACATGTCAAAACTTCTATCAATCTGAATCCTGGTAACCCACTATCCCTAGTCGAGAGCCAAGAGCGGGAGTTAATAAAGCATTCGACGGATATGGTTCGCTTAGGGTTCGAATTGAAAACAATCGATATGATTCGTTTTGCGAATACTGTGGCTGGAAATAACTGTTATATTGGCTGGAACTGGCGGTCCTCTTTCAGAAGACGTGACAATATTTCAGTGAGAGCGCTCGAGCCAGTAGTCCATGATCGAGAAACGATTGCAAACGCGTTATGGACGACTTGTTCGACAAGAACGGAGCCTAGGGAGCCGAACTGCATCTGGAAGATGTCTCATCTCATAGCCCTGTACAATCTGGATGGAACTAGACTTCAAATGGCGGGAGGATCTAGGCGCCCGGTGGCAATCAAAGATAAGTTATCATAATAATAATAAATTCTATATTTAACGAGGATAACATTTGTAGCTGGGAGCTAATTTACAATGGTCCTCAAATAAAGTGTAAGTACATGGATTACTGTGTTGATAATTTCTATTCTTAAGTTATGGGATATTCAATTGATTAGTTGAGCTTCAGATTATCGACACAGGACTACTTCTCATTGGCAGCATCAATTATGCAGAAAAATTAATGGTAAAACCTCATCGATATGTTGAATGAACAAAGAAATAATATAATACCAATCTCATGGTAATTCCTTTCATTTATGCACTATAATAAAATATTACCACCAAATTGGAAGAATAGGCTATACCATCGAATTAGCTTTAATTAGAGTTTCCCGTCAAATTACCCTAGTCATCTATCATTTTTATGTGGTTTTCTTCTGTACGTAAATAAAACAATGGTGTGTTAGAGTCATTAGTGGCTCCCTAAACTGCGCTGAGGAGTTAATACACCTCGATCAAATGACGTATACCTGTAGTATTTCGTTTTATTTTTTGAAAAAAAACTTGAAAAAGATTTGATTTCCAGAATCAACAACGAATTAAGTTGTTTTAATACATACAGGTACAATGAATAAATGCATGAAGCATCCAGCTATTAATACAGATTGCATTCGAAAATTCAGGTGAATCTCAGGAAAAGATAACACGAATTTCAGGAAGTCTAATTTTCGTGCCCACGCTCATTTTTTGTGTATTCGTGCCCACTTTCGACAAATTCGTGCCCGGGCACGAATTCGTGGCCAAATCGACCACTGAAAAGATGACAGCCACCTGTTCGACCTCTACAACTCGAAGGACCGCTTCATGTAAACTGTCACTTAATCCTCGCTCGCATTAAGGTGGCCAGTCTGACGAGGAGAAAGGCGAAGTCCTCGATGCGTTGGTTGATGAGCCAACTACATCACAACGTGAAGTTACACAACAATGTCAGTTCTCACCAGCCACCCTGAATCCGATATTGAAAGAAGAGTGCATCTGTCCTTGGAAGTTCAACTGTGCAAGAGCTCCTAACATATGACTCTCTGATGCGCACAGCCTTTTGAGAAGCGATCTTGGAGAGACATTGCATAGTTCGTAGTTTCGTGGGATGAACATAAATTTCAGTGACGAAGCAACATTTCATGTGAACGATTCCGCTAATGAATACATGCGATGAACACGAGGGGAGCGCTGACCACCAAGACCACCTGATCCTTCCGGAATGATTTCTGGCTGTGGGATGTACAACACCGTATTTTCATTGATCCCCGATCTCGGACGCTAAAAGACTTTATAGCGAAGCTTGTGGTCATTCTTCGCGAGATCAACACTAATGTGATCAGGCGAGATTGACTCTTTCTCTCGCCGTTGTGCTGCTTGTGACGAACAAGAGGCTCATTATATTGAACAACTATCGTGCAATCGCATACATTCTTGTACAAATCGTGCATGCACTATCTATTTGCATACTTAAAATACAATACGCAGCGTGTCCATTGGATTTTTTCTTTTCACACGTACTGATAATGGTCTAAAAAATTGGACGGATAACTGAAAACATGAGCTTGAAACATATGCCAGTTCAACTGAAACACCCTTGTATATCAACCTACAAATTAATCGATGGCCTAATGGTTGAATCATTTTAAATAAGGTCAAAGTCTTCGTTCAAGCAGAAAAGTGTGAATGTACATATACATAATATACCAGAACTTCAAAAAGGACATATCCAATATCTGCAACAAATAAAAGAATATCTTCTGAGACCTTGGTCCACGCAGATTCAGGTACATCCGCCCACGCGCAGCTCAAGCCACACATCCGCGCGAGGAAACTGTGAACAGCTGCCTTTCAATTTTGAAGCATCAGGCACTCAAAACAGTAAAATTGCTGAGCATTGATAAACTACTTGCGATTGCGTTATTCACTGAATTTTCCTACATTTTTGAGCGTGAAAACTGCATCAGTAACGTCATAGAGATTTACCTTACAACCAACCACGGTAGATTGCAAAAAAGTGCTATTTCGAAGCGCAGTTACATTTTTAGTATTTAAAACAAATATGTATTCTGTTCAATTCATCAGCAACGAGACGAATTACTCGTGTAACCATAGCAGACTACTTTGCAAGTACAATCTTATAGCAGACGAAGAAAAAATTGCAGTTCAAAATAGTCATAAATCGGTGGAGATGTGGAGGGTGGTATATGAAATTCATGTGTGATACATAGACAATATGCGTGCAAATACTGTAGACAATGTGCAACTGTGTACAACAAAATATTTGCAGGATTTACTTGTCTTTCACCTGGATTGCGCATTTAACCTGTTGTTCTCTTCATCTCCTCTGAATAAAAGCTTTTTAAATGACATTCATTTTGACTGACTATCATTGCCATCTTTGCAATTCACATCGGATGATCTTTGGACGTGGCTATCTATTGGCACAGCCGAGATGACTCGCTCACAACGCGTTGGTGTTGTCTATGGTGCACGTCTAGAATTTGTACTGTGTGGTGCGCTATGCACTTCTCCACAATTTGGGAATTCTACAACTGTTAATGAAGATCCTAACCAAAGCCATCAATTGTCTCTGGTGCTTATTGGTCCCTTTCATTTTTGAGCTACTCGACGGAGTCTTACTGATTAGGACTTGCAATTTATAGATTGCGGGCAGTTTTTCACGACAGGCCATTTTCTCTACCATCTATCACAGATCTTTCTTTGATTCAGTGTGTTTAAATATCCCAGGTGTATTACATCATCTATTGATGGATAAATATAAAAAATATTTCGTTTTTCATTCGTGAAACTTCGTGTCGACCTTAAACTTAAAGACATCATAGGAACACATTTATGGTATCACTGTTCAACAGCATTTGAAAAATGCAAAATCAAAACACTAATGTAGCTCCCCTACCTCCTGGATGGGAAATGAACTATGATCAAAATACCGGAATGTATTATTTCATTGATCACAACACTAAAACAACTACATGGAAAGATCCCCGTTCCAATCAACAATTTCAACGCAATGCTAATTTCTCGCAGGTAAGTCCTCTGAGTTCAGAAAGGATAATTGAATGATGGTGCAAACAGTCGATGTTTGTGATAAATGAACGCGGTTGACGAATGTCAACCTAGAAGGCATCTTATTCAACGAGATGTTCTCAACCTGTAATGCTTTTTTCCTGAACCAGTGCACTGCCGTTATTGACATTGAAATGTGTAATAGAATAATATGAGGTGATATCATTTCTGCCTTCTATAAATGTGCAAATATCGACCCAGTCACTTTGAAATTGACAGGGTGTATACCGACCGGGAGAAGACAGGGAATTTTAAAATGACAAGGAAACTGGGAAAAGACAGGGAAAATGGAGATGATAATACTTTGGAATTCGAAATATAATGGTTAAAAACAGGCTCTGCCGTTTGAACATAACTTACCATTTTTAGTAGTATTGGGTGGTATATGTTATTAAGTGTAGTCTGTTGTGTTACATCTGGTGTAGTACATACGACCGTAACTTGAAAAGATGTCTCATGTTTTCAGAAAACGGCGAAGGTGCACTTACATGTATCTCATTTTCGAACATAGGTTGTATTAACAATAACGGTGGTAGTTGTCAACCCTGTGACGGTGATAGGTGTCAAACATCTGACTGCTAAATGTGAAGAGATCCGGGAACCAATGACTATCAACCGCGAACTGTGAGGGGTTCAGAGCGCCATGTACCTACTGATGGAAATCCAGAAATTGCTAAGTGTGTGAGGTTTTGTTCAGTATTATGACCGAGAGTGATCAAATAGTGTCAACAGCAAGCTGTGAGGGGTCCAGGTCTCCGCGCACCTACTGATGGAAACCCAGAAACTGTTAAGTGTGTGAGGGACTATCTCCCTTTTGAACAGTCTTATTACAAAAAGAGTTACTTTCGGTTTTCATGAATCTTCGCTCAGTATTCTTAGCATTCTATGTACTTGTGTCATTTTGTGAAATTTGAAAAGATGCTGGAAAGATGCTGCAAGTCTCTCTTGACGGACCAAACGTCAATAGGAAGTTGTTGATGTTATTGAATGACGTACGGAAAGAGGCTGATCTCCCCCCACTTGTCAATATGGGGACTTGTTCATTACATTCCATGTGTGGGGCTCTCAAGTATGCAGATAATAAGACATTCCAGGTCGGAAAGTTTCTTTCAAACTGTTATTACGTGTTCAATGATTCACCGTCAAGACGCGCCGTTCTGCTGCAGGCTAATGATGTTCAGAGATCAAAGTTCCCAACGAAGTTTTGTTCCACGAGGTGGGTTCAGAATGCTGATGTTGCTCAGAACATGATTCATGTGTTCCCTGTATTGCAAAGGTTCGTCGAGTTTGTCAATGGTGACAAATCACTGGAGCCAACGAGTGATTCGTATATTTCCATGAAAGAAAGATTGAAAGATCCCTTGCTCCTTCTCAAAATTGCTTTCTTCTGCGATATTGCCCGAATTTTGGAACGCTTCTTGATGAAGTTCCAGACTGATGCGCCTATGGTCCCGTTCCTCCGAAGCAGCCTGGAAGAACTATTTCATGCAATTGGGAAGACGATTTTGAAAGAAGAGGTCCTTGCAAAAGCTCATTGCGTTGAGCTCACTCCAACCAATCTGCTTCCCCGTCATGAAGTGAGGTTGTCGTTTTTCTGTCAAGGGTGCCCTTCGGAAGTCCAGAAAAATTGAACAGTTTGCGCCTTAACTTCCAGGAAACATGTACCACTTTTGCAACAACTGTGATGCTGAAACTACGCGAAGTCGCACCGATGACGAAGAAATTCATTCGTGGAACGGCGTTTCTTGATCCAGATATGTGGAAGAATCAAGAGTTCCATGGTACTGCAGAGAAGTTGATGGACTTAGCGTTGGAAGAAATGATTGGCTGGATGGTCTTCAGGCGGATTGCTTTAAAGAGGCCTTTTTGAAGAGGATGGGTGATCAACAGGTTAAAGAAAGTATTGCCTGTTATGAAGATGGACGTCTTGATGTGTTTTGGAGTGGAATATTTGATGATCGGGCGTCACCTGAAAGGAAGCTGATCAACCGTGTCCTCGTTCTTCAGCACGGGTAAGCTTCAGTTGAACGCGGATTCAGTATTAACAGAGAGGCAATGGAATTCAATCAACTAGAAGAATCCTTGGTTGCACAGCGTGTCATTTATGATGCAATCAAGGATACTGATTTGTGTCAAATAGGGATTTCTAAAGAGCTAATAAGCTATTGCCGAAATTCATCGCGACGGTACAAAGACAGACTGGCCCAGCAGAAAGCAGCCAAAGACGACGATGACGCGGCAGTAAGAGGGCGGCCCAAGAATTGGCGTTGAAAGAGGCAGAAATCAAGAAGTGGAGAATGGAACTCATGGTATTGGAAGAGGAGGTGATCGTATTGCGAAAAAAGTGAACTGTGTACCGAACTTTTCACACCTAACCTAGTGAACTACGTACCGAACTTCTGCACACCGAACCTTTCATTCTTCACACCATTTCATAAAGCTTCTTGTTCGTTCTCCTGTTTTTTTTCTATGTATCTTATTCGAAAGAGATGAATAAAAGTTGTCTTGCTATACCATAGAATTATTGTAATTTTGTTTTTTTCTTGTATCAGGTGCGTAGTTAATGAAACATTAAATTGTCGAATATTTACTCTCAGGTGCAAGTAGGTTTGGGCTCCCAAAAACGACAGTATCTTGCATGATAAAATATCCCTGAAAAAACCGGGAAAATCCAGGGAAATTGAGGTGCGAGTTTTGGTATACACCCTGTGTGAGATAAAATGGTAGTGCACTATGACTGCACGTGATAAACACCCCTATATGTTAAATTTGTTTCATATATATGCACTACATGATCACAATTTTGATTTCTTGAAGGCCTGCACATCTTTACACTTTTAATTTTAGTATTGATGGGCATTCGATGGCCCTGTTGAAATGACAGTTCTGACTGTGGGTGTAGGTACAACACTACGCGATGATATACTTCGATGTAATTTGTCATTAAGCTTTGTGTCTAGCAGACAGAGCTGACAAAGAACGTTGCCATGTCAGACGCTGTACCCAATATTCCGAAAAAATAAACCAATTTCGGGTTTCTTCTATCTTATCCAGGCAAATGCCCTGACACCTAGACCCCATGTACCCCTATAAGATCAAGGAGCTATGGCATCCATGCGAACAGCAGTTCAACCGCTATCTAGCATTACCTCATAAGATTGACGACGTGATTCTTCTTTGGTGACATTACTGTAAAAAATCATGTTGAAAAATAATGTCCTGGAAATCACTAGACTTGACTCTCAGACACCACCGTGTAAGTAGATGTGGTGACATTAGGCTAGTATGTAAAGCTCTTTTATTAACAGGAAGAGAGTATATACTGCCAATATTTGTTATTATATAGACCTATATTTGATAAAAAATGGATAATATACGAAATTGTGCATTCGTCTATGCTTGAAAGCATAAGATGGACGTAAAAGTTTGCAAAATTGCTGGTTGCTCATATCATTGCATTTCGAAGCACCGAGCTTTAGGCTACTAAGTTGCATTCAGATCAGTTAGGCACATGTTATGTAAATGTGAAATTGTGCTATTGCTGCATGTATGGCTTATGATGCCCTAAGAGTACTGCAAATTTCAAACCCAAGAGCAGTGCTTGTACCCGGTAGGTAGTAGGTGGTGGAAGTCCAGCAAGGCTTCCCATTAACCAAAAGGCATTGAGCGAAACATATACCCATCTTGGAATTGGCCGACTCGATGTTGCTATAATTATCACGTGGCTCTTTTGATGGGCATATTTTTGCAACTACCACACATCCGGTGCAGTAGGCCTATATACCGTTTATTTATTTATTCAGAGAACAATATTAGGACTATGGTGGCGCATCGTACAAGCACAGCTGGCCACTTAACAAAAAGTACATCCAGAACTAAGTTAGCACTGGGGATGGAATCGAGAGAAGAGGAAGATTTTAATGGAGGTTTTGAAGGCACGAAGGGAGGAATGGTTGGTTAGTTCGGTTGGGAGATTGTTACACACATGTACTGTGTTAGAAGGGATGGCACGGGCACCAATTGTCTTCCGTCGGCTTGAGGGAATCCAGAGAGCGCCGAGTATGAGCGGATCGAAGGCTGTTCCTGCTAGGTATGCTGCGGACCGATGTGAGTTCCTCAGCAAGATACACTAGTGCAGTACCGTGGAGGCAGCGGAACACCAAGATAGCTAGCCGGTGGCCAATTCTCTGAGGGAGGCGAAGCCAGTGCAAGTCTCAAAGAAGAGAAGTGATGTGTCACTTGTACTTCCATTACAGACGAGTCTGGCGGCAGTATTCAGTGCGGACTAAAGTTGTCGTTGGGCGCAGATGGGGTAGGCCGAACAGAATTGATGAGCAGTAGTCAAGTCGGGAGTTAACTAAGGAGGTGATCAGAGATAGTATTGCAGGTCTTGTGATCGAACGTTTGATGGATCGGATCTGCTGTAGTGCTGCAAAGCAGCTTGTCAGACGTTTGGAAATTTCATGTGCTTGACAGGTTTCAGTCGAGATGAACATCGAGACTGCCAAGAATAGTCCGAGGCAAGATGCACACCGAATCAATTAATATTGGAGTGGTGGGAATAAGATGTCGCTCTCGCGTTGATTAGCACCACATCACTTCTTTCTTTGCAATATTGAGTTGCAGGTTGTTGGAATTCAGCCACGACCGTACCTTCGTGACACACTGAGACAAGATCGATGTTCAAGATCGGGAGAGGAGCATTGTAAGCAGGACCCATAGACAGTTATATCGTCTGCGTAGATGTGAACATTCAGATCTTTGGTTGAGATCAGATTGGGAATGTCAGCTGTGTAGAGTGTGAATAGGAGCAGTCCGATCACGGATCCCTGCGGAACTCAGACCTGCCAACTTTCCCAGATTTTCCGGGACAGTCCCGGAGTTTGGAGCTGTCCCGGATGTCCCGGGAAAGTTAAAATCCTGTCCCGGATTTTGAATTTATCAACCTAAGATGAATTCTAGATCGTTTAAGAACGCATATTTTAAAAATTTGCGCTGCCTAAGATAAGGAAACATGCATGAAGTTTGTGGATTTCTTAGTGGCATTGTCTTTTGGCACTTATCCATATCATGACCTGGCTTGTGTCATGCTGGGAATTCTTTCCATTTTCCATAGTAATGCTGATTCAGAACGAATTTTCAGTATGGTCAGAAAAGTTAGGACTGAATCCCGAGCTTCAATGTCCGTACCTACCCTCGAAGCGATTCTGATAAATAAGATGGGATTCGGTGTACAATTAACTGATTCTGTTCTGACGAAGTGCAAAAAGGCAACAGTGGACTTTTTGAGGAGGTGATCACCGGAGACTTTTAGACTCTTAGACTCTCTTAGCCCCAGACTTTTGGTCCTCAGATTAAATATAATATTTTGTTAAATATGTATATGCTTTGATTTGTCCAGATAGATGTATCTCAATAGTTTTGTTGTCTTTTATTAAAGTAATTTACCACTTATGTTCACTACTTCCATTCTGATTAGAATAAACAAATCGCATTTTGTTTAATTGTTTGCGTTGTTGCGTGTACAGTAATAAAATCTTTTCAGCTTATTTTGTTGCTTTCGTTGTGAAATTTGCAGGACATGATCAAGCCAAGTACTTTGAGGAATTTCTCACAGAATTCGAGACATAGCGACACTGGCAGATATGTCAGTAAAGTCTCATGTCAGAAAGGCTTTACATTTGAACAGGTTTTGAATTCATTGCACGGCATCCTAGATAAAAGCGTCCGTAGCCTTGATCTTAGAGTTTGGTTTCTCGAACCTATGGGTAGGAATCTGAATTTGACCGACAGAGATTTAACTGTTAGGATTTCAAGAGTTGCTGTATATCGAAATGTTTATTCATTCGATCATTTGCCATCATAATCGACAAAATTCGCCAAGTCTTGTAGACCTTTAGTTTAACAATTTTTATGGTCCACAGTTGCCTTGCTGTTATGAAATATACGTATTTATCATTTGTTATGACTTATACTTTATTAAAGGACAAAAACATACGTTCCCCGATGACAGGGTCCAGTGGTACAAGCAATAACACAAAGCAGCCCTTAAAAGGGCAAGTTAGGCGTTCACAGTTCGTATAGCAGCGACACAGTTCGGTACTTGACAGCAGCAGGCTTGACTAAGACAACGGGAGAGAGAATGAGAGCGCGCTGGTCCTCCAGAGCCAGTTCGTGCGCTAGGCGTGTTGGTGCGTCTCGGCTTGTCGGCGTTGCCGCTCAATAAGCCACGCTAAGAGAAATACGCCGGTTCTCGTCTCACGATACGCAAGATCTTGGGCGTCGAGCGCTCTTGGCTGGCGCTTTTTAAAGTCAGTTGAGAGGGGAACAATCGATGTCATCCCAGTGTCTTTCGTTGCGGCATGGGTAAGCACGCGCGGGAGTGAAACTTCACTTGACCTTTGTTGCGGTATGTAAAAGTGATGACGCAGCAGATAATTGAGAAATGAGAATGCGTCACACATTTATAAGTGATATTTTTCTACATTTGATTACAAATCATAAATGGAGTTGAAAAGCTGATGAAATGGGATTGCTACTCGACCATTTTGGTAATACCGTAAATGCCCGCATATAGGACGCACTTTTTTCTTCAGAAGTTGACCTGAAAGCCCAGGTGCGTCTTATCCATGGACACATTTATTATAAAAATAATGCATTTATCAAAAATCAAAAATTTCCTATAAACATTTCATACTTGCAATATTTGTCAATATTCATCAATATATCAATATTTTTGACTGACAGGATGAGTGAGTCATGAATCAGCACACACTGCGATCGTAGCAATTGAATGGAGATGACGTAACTTAATGACACCGTTTCTATAAAAAATAATGGAAATTAAGGATTAAAATTAGGATGCGTCCTATACGCAGGCGCACAGTCTTTCCATCGCTTTTGGGGTCAAATATCCACTGCGTCCTATACATGGTATCGTCCTATACGCGGGTAGTTGCGGTAATAAAATTTGTCCCGGATTTTCATGTTTCAAGGTTGGCAGGTCTGGGAACTCCACAGATAATGTCGTCGATGAAGGACGATCGCTCGTTGAGAAACACACAGAGTTTCCTGCCTGTTAGGTAAGATGAGATCCACTGCAGGACGTAGCCACCTAATCCGAATGTTACATTTAGATGGCGAAGAAATATGGTGCAATTAAGTGTCGAAAGCAGACGTTAGTTCTGGAAGAGCAACGAGGCTTAAATGTCCGGCATCGATAGAAGAAAGGAAAGATTGGTCGATACGAGTGAATATCCTTCGGATCGCGATCGTCTTTCCTGATGATCGGGCTGACAGTGGCTGTTTATCTGTAATAATAAGAAGGATGAAATCTGAATAATGAAGCCACTTTGAAATTAGAGGATCCGATTTTTCTGATGTGCTTCGAAATCCGATTGTGGAAAGACTATGACCTACCAAAACATTGATAATCAGCAGCCGCCGACATTGTCATCGCGTATAAGTTGTTATCATACATATGCCAAAAATTAGAGGTTCAAGTCGTCAGAATAAATCAACAAGGATTCCTAAGGTTGACCCATGTGCTTTTTGACGAAAGTTTTGAGCTTGTTTTTTGAGTCTTGTATAGAGAAAAAATATACTGACAAGATAATCGTCTCATACAACTATTGTCTAAGATCTGCCATTTCTATCGATGTGAACAAAGATGGAATCGGATCGTTACTTTGCTGGTAAGGTCCTGATTTGTCGGAATGATTCACCATCTTCTACGAAACTTTCTAGAATAAGTTGCTTTCAAATGCTGTCCTTGTTGTCGTTGACATCCATGAGATACTTGAATATTCAGAAATGTAGGAACTGAATTCCTGAAAGTAATTTAAAAGTAATGAAAGTTTCATTGAGGGAAGCCCCAAATCAAATGTTTGCTTAAATGCGCAATATATTCTGCGAGGCATTTTGATCGGTTTCGATTACTGGATGGGTCGGTCGAAAGGCATCGCAGAATTGCATAGCCCATTTAAGCTTATATCTGGTTTGGGGCTACCTTCAATGGAAATGAACTTAATTGCGACAAGAAGTTGTTGATTTGACCTTGCGTTGCTGAAGAAGACCGAATCTACATTTAGCTGCTGCGTCCTTAAAGGGGAAGTGAAGCACTTTTACAACTTGATCTTAGTTGATTCATTGATCATAACTTACAGCAGTACTACTATTCACGAGGTCAGATTCGACACCGTCTACGAATTACAGCGAGAAATGTCTTCCCAATAGATCAGCCAATGAAATCGCGAGGGAGACAATAGCGTCACTGTGCCGGGAATCCCGTTTCTTTCTCGTGTCGTGTCAAGCAGCTAATGTTATTGTATCGATCTACTCGTTGAATTGACCTTGACTCCACGAGGCAGGCAGCAGCGCCACACAGTGGATACATTTATTTCGTTGCATTTCGCCGACTTCTGACTGAGCAACCATGCCGCAGTACAGTGCTTATGGGTGCCACAATGTGAATGGAGAATGTCAGGAACAAAGCAGACCTATATCTCATCACCGATTTCCATCTGACCCAAGTATGCGATGTTCATGGATTTTAAAATTGAGTAGAAAATCAGGACTCCATCACGCAACGCCGTTGTGTGTTCCGCTCATTTCCGTGATGAGGACTTTGAGACAGATATGTACTCGAAAATAATGGGTGAAGGACACACAAGTCGTCGACGATTAAAGAAGGGTGCAATCTCAGTTTCTTCGAGGAGAGAAGCGGAGTGCTGCTGTATCGGACATTTCAACAGATTCTAAGCGACTTATCTCGAGTTATGTTGCTCAACGTGAAACAGCTGATGCTGAAAATGAGTTGCAGTGTATTCTAAACTCTTCTATTGATATTTCTACGCAAGAATGCTCGACCACCGACTTCTGCTGATGTCAGACCGTCGATGTGTGACAAGAAGATGCAGACTAAGCGTCACACTAGTGATGCCTGGATACAATGTAGTTCTCAGACTGTTACCAGATCTGTTTGTGTTCAAACTGACACACATTGCGATGAGGTCGAGTTTGAATCTAGCTCGACTTCATCTGAGCAGTCGACCGACGACGTATTCTTCCCCTCCGATTCTACAGACGAAAGCTCTGTCACGACAGCTGATCGACGTAAGCCAAGATATTTCGTCGTTTCGATGGATAGTATTGAAACTCTGTTGAAATTCTGTCCCTTATGTGGATCGCCTGTCGAATCCCGATCTAGTCATAGCAACATTGTCGGCGGAATGTTATGTGTCCAGATAGAATGCTTGAGTGGATGCCACTATACTTGGACATCGCAATCTTCTGTTAGTCGACATCGATTTCGAAGTGGGTCTGGAGATTTTGAATTGGCTGTTTCCATAGTACTTTGTGGTGGAACATATTCATTTTTGGAATCCATTTCAGAAACAATGGATTTGGCAACTATATCGAATTCTACTTTCTACAAAATTCAGCGCCATTTTACTTCACCAGTGGTTTTTAGTACATGGTCTCTTCAGCGAAAGCATATCCACGAACAGTTGAAGAAGCAGGAGACGCTAGGTGTGATTCACCGGGATTTTCAGCCAAATATTCTACTTATACTTCGATGGAATACAATACTAAATATATCGTCAGTGGTCGAGTAGTTCAGTTGGGTCAAGAGTCGACTTCCAGTGTTGGCATGGAAAAAGTAGGTTTGCAATCCTGCTTGAATGATGTTATCTGCAGTTTGCCAGTGACTGTTCTTGCTACTGACCGCAGTCCGTCTGTAATCAAATTCATGAAGTCCAATTATCCTCAGATCAATCATCAATATGACATTTGGCATTTGGCAAAACCGCTAAAGAAAAGGATTATGATTGCCAGTAAAAGAAAATCTACATGCATCTTAGTTGACTGGCTGCGTAGTTTTATCAATCATCTATACTTCTGTGCACAAACATGTAACGGAGATGCCGATAAGTGGCTTTCACTTTTAAACCATATTCGTGGAATTCATTGCTGGGAGGCAGGACCGAGATTCCACTGTGTGCTCTCCTGCTTTCATGACTATATTGATGCAGAGCTAGCATCAGAGGGCCTTGAAAAAGCCTACCTCCATTCGGATTCTGAGGCCTTCTCTGTGTTGCGTGATATCATTACTTCGAAGCCTATCCTGTCTGCACTGCATCATTGTACGCTCGCCCTCTCTACTTCTGAATTGGAAAACGTCCATAGTTTGATGTTAAAATACGCACCCAAACGACTGCATTTCTCTTTCACGTCAATGAGCCTCCGGACTTGTCTAGCTTACCTAGATCACAACAGGAACATCCTCAGGGAAAAGAAAGCAAATGCCTTCAAATACCAGTATTCAAAGGCAACGGGAAATTGGATTGTGCGACAGCAGTACGTTACAAAGGATTACACATGGAGGAAAGAACTTCTACAAGACGCCGTAATGTTGCGACAGTTTGGAATTCATCCACCCGATTGTGATCCACCCTTTTCTGACATTCATATACCAAAACATATTGCTCCGGTACCTATGCCTGAGAAAGAACAGTTACTCACTTCATTCAGAGAAAATACGAGGCATATTCACTAGTTCTGTTGGGCAAGCAATTTCTGTGTAATATTAGATATCATTTTCTACATATGCATCATACATGTTTTTTTAATTTGAATTGCAATATTCTTAGGTAATCATGAAACATAACGGTACTAATTAGGAATTCAATTACATATGTCCACATTTTAAGAGGGATATCAATAATTAATAAACAGCAGCGGTGTTTTAAGTGATTTGAAGAAATGAAATGATGATAACGATTATCAAACATGCCTAAGTACGTAGCTGTATATAAATAAGAGGAAAAATAATGTGCTAAGTATAGCGAGTAGCAGTTAAATAAAAAAAGTGTGTATTTTTTCAGCGAAAGTATGTAGGCCTACATGTATATGCCGGTGTATTCAAATACATATTCCATTGCTTATCACGCGGTCATTGTAGCTGAAGTAAAAACACAGATATTGACGAGCAGATTTTTAATAGGCTTGTAATAACTACAGTATCTGGTAAAGGTGTTCAGTCAATCAGAATACGGTCGCTATCATGAGGTTGAAAGTCAGTGTAGATACCATCTGCAGATGGAAACTCCTTGCGTATTGTATCGTAGACGCAACTAGGAAGAAGTTTCCTAACTTCTTCACCTATAGGTCCCTCATGAATCCAAAATACTAATTGAGAGTAGGCACTCCATCGTCGAGCGCTATTATCGAAGTCTTCTCGTGATGGTTTTCGTCTTTTCTTCCGGATTGCTAACATTCGCTGAAAACTAACTTTCAATACTTCTTCATTTAAACAAAGAACACGAAAAGTCGACGTGTCAGTAATACAATTACACGTAGAGTCCAATTTTCGTTTGATGAGCTAACTTTGTACACAACAGGCTCCGGGATACGTAGCAGAACTGGCTGCAGGACATTTCTGACAATGACAATGGTGCTCCCTCTGTTCATTTCGTTCGATTGCCTCAAAACTATCAATAGATAAGGGTCTGACCGGATCAAACAAGTACGGCATCGCATTTTGAGATATCTCACTTTCAGTAATTCTATCATATTCTTCACTATCGCTCATCATGAATGTTCAGCCGGTGAATCGAGTTGCACATTGACTGCATAGCAGGTATTGGGAAGAGTGAGAGAGCAACACTGCGGCTGGCACAACTACGTCAAGCGCTGTTCGCGATTTGATTGGCTAATGCTAGACAATAGCGACTCTAGCGGTAAATGACACATCTCACCTCACAGGCATCGGATTAAACTCGCGTCTTCGATTTTCAATGCAGGAGGATTAAACTGGTGATTTGATGATAACATGCAAAAGTGCTTCATTTCCCCTTTAATAGAACTAATCGTGTCTGATTCCATTAACGGATTCTCATTGGTCGCATTAAACCGTCAGTTCTTGTTAAACAATCAGTCCTGCAGTATTTAATTGCAGTCATGACGAGGTCAAGAACAGTGATCAGCGATTGAATCGGGTGCATGAGTAGCACTAAAAACACTAAATATTTGGAAAATTTTGCTGGAAAGTAAAAAAGGTGCGCAACGCAAGGCGAGATAACTTTTCTATTGAAATTCATATCTGTTTATCAAAACTTACGACTACATGTAGGCCTACATGATAATTCACTGTCACATTCAAACTAAGACAACAGCAGTCACTCCGGCCCCTCTAGCAATTTTCACGGTAATGAGAGGGAGAGTGTTCAACCACTCAGCAAGGAACGTTATTCAAAAGCCACTGTCACTCCCTCATTGAGGTAAGGCGGCGCTCTTTCGGTATTCCTAGTCGGCTCACACCTCCCTCCCAGGTTTAGTCTCCTCTTATTCGTCCTGTTATCCACTCGTCTCCTTGACAGTCGGTCGATCATCCTTCCTGAATCTGTCGTTGAATTCGCACTCGCTTGTTCTTCGATTTCGCTACTTCACCAAAACGACGCTCGTGACTTCTGCAGAAGCCGCGGTCATCGATTTTTGTTTAAGTTGATATTTACTGAGCCTACTTATCCTTTTACCGCAACAGCTGGGACATTTTTTTGCAAATTTTTCACCCCTAACACAGCTACAAGCCTTGAACGAAGCCAGGTGTTACTCAATAAAAAATCATAAATTATATGGTATTTCAGATTAATAAAAGCACAGTAACAGATCTTCTAATATGATTAAGTTGTGCCACTCAGAAACCTGTTCACACGCCTCTTGAAAGTGTCAAGATTGTATTGTTTAGAGAAAGTGGCGTGGGGAAGCTGATTCTAAAGCTGTGCCGTGCGAACAAAATAGCTTTTCGAGCGACTCACAGCGCGTATTCGTTCTAGGCGCACATGATGGCATGTGTGTGCATTAGCTCTGCAGGTGCTTCTGGAGAAGATCCTAGGTTGGGATACGCACTCATCAACTGCAAAGTTGCTTCCACGGAAATAGTTTCTGTAGAAGAGGCTTGAGTGAAGCAACATCGCGTCTGACGGAGATCGTCTGCAACTCTGTTAGCGATATTTTCACTCATATGATTCTTAACATGTTTCTCAACCCGTTCGATGATGTTAAGGTGTATTTGTGGGTCGTTGGCCCACAGATAGCACCAATTCTCCATAAGAGGACGAATAGGCCTAATAGACTTGTAAAGATACGATACCAAAAGGTCTGTGGCGGAGGATAGCTGCTGTTACGATGGAGGCTGCCAATGCGTTGAGCTGCCTGCTTGTTGATGGCTGGGTAATGCGGTTTCCATGACAAGTCTTTGCCTCTTTGGTAACCTTTAATCCAATGAAGGAGATGGAATCTTGTTCTCTGATCCAGTCTTCTGATATCTTAGTGGTGATCATCTCCTTTCAGTCGTGAATGCAGAATGCTGAGTTTTAGAAGGATTGAAAAAAACAAGCCATTTGGCGCAGCATTCGGAGACCCTGCGTCGCATAACATTAACCGCTGACGTTGCTGGCTGTTCTTTGCTATTTACTCATTGTAAATGAAGAGTTTCGTGTCATCTGTTTGCATCACCAGTTTGCTCACTCAGGCAGTCTGGGAGGTCATTGATGTACAGCAGAAAAAGAGTGGCTCCCAAAGTTGAGATCCTTCAGGAACTCTTGTATTGACAAGGCTGGCAGAAGACATTCGGCTATCTGATAGGCCTACATATTTCTGAGGAAGGATAGTCACTAAGGAAAGAAGTAAGGAATACATGGAGTTCATTAACGACTGCATAAGACCTGGACTTCCTAGGGAGTCCCTGATACCAAACTTTATCGAATGCCTTGGAAATATCCAGGGAAACTGATCTCGTATCACTGTGTCTGTCAAGAACGCGGCTCACATTTTCAGTGACATATGAAAGAAGATCTGCAGTTGATCGAGAGTGCCTGAAGCCATACTGCTCTTCTGATAGAAGGTTCTGAGTTTCAAAGAAGTTAGCAGCATGTTGTAATCACTGCTTCAAATATCTTGCCGGCAATTGGAAGCAGTCTGATAGGACGGTAGCTAGATGGAAGAGATGAGTCAGAACCGCTCTCTGGAATTGGAACCACGGATGCTATGGACATGAGGGGGATGTGGCTCATTTCAAACCCAGTTCGAGAGACGAGGCTCAAGAGATTCTCATGCAAAGTTCTTCGTATGAAAATGGTTCATCTGGATATCCTCTCGATTCGTAATATTCCATTTCCTCCATAGGCTTCCTCCAATCCACCGAATTATTACAGCCTTCCATCAAATGATCGACAGATTTTGCGGTTTGTTTGCACAATCAACAAGGACTATCAAGGAATTCAAGGTTGCCTTGAAAATCCTTTGGCGGAGCTTTCCAACCATATGAATTAGGGGTTGCAATACCGGTTTAACCAGTATTTTCTATTTTTCCGAAAACCGGTTTTACGATTTCCAAATACCGATCAATTTTTCTGATGTGTTTCTGTTGTTTAATTTTGCTGATCAAATATTACTGTTGAGTTGAAAAACTATCGAACCAAGAATAGAGCAAGATCTCTGCACAGATCAGTCGGTCATGAATTTTACAGTGAAGAATTCTGTGTGAAAGTTAGTCGACATCAAGGTTCTGTCCTTAGTTCTATCCTCTTCATCATCGTGATGGAAACCGTCGCAGATATGAAACACGATGGATTACACAGATATGAATTCCGATGATTTAGAATCTGAAATTGGAGTACCCACAACAAAAATCCATGCACTCATGAATAAAAATTGAACAAATTTCTATGACATTCGATTGAAGTTTTGTGGTGGGAGACTCAGGATTTTGAAAGTGGTTGTAACCTATGAGTTATTGCTCAACGGACGACAAGTGACCCTCATCGTGCAGTAAGTAGCATCAAAGAATTTATCGCAACATGGCTGTTAATAGTTTTTTACGCAACTAGTGCTTGATTGCTTCATTATTGCATTTCATGAGTTAGAATGCTATGATGAAGCAATCTCATGCACGAGTTGGGTAGAGAATTTGATTTGGCGACGTGCTATGATAATCAAGGACAGATTGTGATTGACATGTCTATGATTATCTAGAATATTTGAATAGAAATTTAGCCTGACCAATATTGTAAATATCTATTCTCAAATCCAATACATAGTAAGCCGTTCAAAACTCGCCCATAATGTTCATAGATAATGCTCCTTCCCGTGCATAGGAGTGAACATTATTTCCCGCGCGGGCAATAATCTTCTTTACGGGTAAAATAAAGCGATAGGATATATACATTATGCTCCCGGAGACAAATAAAATTTCTTATCGCAGTGCAGATGTATTCGTTGGTCCCTATCGTGGTATGCCATGTATTCGTTGCATGCAGACGTCTGCTTTAGGACATTCATGTAGAAATACCCAATGATATTTGCAATGTCCAAATACGGAGCTACTCTAAAGCAATCTTGTGAGATTTTTCGATAAACAACGGTGTGATGACGATAAAATAGCGTTCACTTCGAGATTTGTATAATGGAAAAATTGCTGAGCCAGTACATTGTTGTCTTAAGCCATAGAAATCGACATATTATCACGGGTATCTACGTTTATGTCCAAAATGTTCTATTGTAAAAACTCGGTTTAATTTACGTAGCTTCAGTTCATGAAGGAATACGCTGGCTTTTTGTCCTCACGGCACTGTCCAGTGTATGACACCGTGCTGAAACCGGGCAATTAGTCTCCGCCGCGCTATCAAGCAATGGGGTAGTTATCGCACTCGCCAATTTGTACCAACAGTACCAACATTCAAGCTACATTAGTTACTATGAGTGAGGGGCATTTTCATCAACATGCAAATTTGCACTAAAAATCGCAGTTATTTGTCGCACGAAATGTCGTGTCGTTTCTGTTTGTAAAAATCTTTTTATGATAAGCAATGAGCGACTATTCGCCTACCGTAGGAATACCCATGTAATATTCAGTCAATGTCAGTAAGAGCAAATTATCATTGAAGCTATTATTGATTTTGGATAGAAAATAAATGCTGTTTCATAACATGAATTTGCTTTCTGAAGTATAATGAAACATATTTCTAATTTCGTGAAAGTGCCAGCCCTATTGCAGACTCGACTGAATCTTTGAGGCTTCGTTCAACTGCTGGAAAACAAATCTTGAGCATAAAGGTCTGAAAGTCAACGTCGGAAAGTCATAGGTTCTTATCAGCAAGGCCGAGACACTTATGTAGTGGATGAGGCCAGACTTCCTCGTGGCGTTTGTAGAAAGGGAGTTGGCGGGAACTCAATTCTATATTTGCAATTGTTGTATCCACCACCGCTGCACGAACCTTAACACCAATTCATGCTGATCCCAACCTTAAATGCAGCAGATGTGAAAGTGTCTTAGCCACTCCGGTTGACTCACCTGAAACAATTGGCAATGACGTGTTAGAGGTTGTTGACTCTTTCTTCTACCTTGACGACGTTCAGTGTTGCCAACAACTGCGTAAAATGCGTACTGCGTATTTTTTTACGATTTGCGCAGAAATGGGCGTATTTTTCTGAAGATACACACTATTAAAAATAAAATTGTAATATTATTATAAATTGATTATATTTTATAAAGAATTTTCTTGTTGTAATTGTAACTTATGATAAAAATAAGAAGACAAACTTCATATTTATCATCTGCAGTGGCCATCGTCAGAAATATATTTACTCTAATTCCTACACAAAGCCTACCATCGTTTATGTTTTTGTAATTTGAATCTAATGCAGGAATTAGAGTAAATAGATATCTGACGATGGCCACTTCAGATGGTCGAAATATTAAGTTTGTCTTCTTATTTTTATCAATGATTACATTTTAATCTGGAAAGCAAATGTGTTTTTGTTATAATGCCATATACCGCTTTCATAATCAGGTTTTTATGAACCATGAGTAACTGAATTTTTTGGGTTTTTTCTAGTTACGTATGCATTTTTTTGCATAGCTACACATACATTTGTAGTTTGTCCAACAAAAAGTACTGTGTATCTGGTATAATGTGTACTCACGAAGGAGATTAAGGAATTCAAAACAACTCGGGCATTGTTATATTTTTCGATTTAAGCGTGTAATGTAGCCTAGTGATAGAGACAGCTCAAAAATCCACAGTAAATATTGAATGCCTGTAACGTGAATACATGTAACTTAAGTTTACGCCTGCCACCCAAACCAATTTGCTCTCAGTTTTCATTGAATGAATTTTTATGTTCATAATTGGATTCAAGCTATGTTTAGGAACAGTCGATCTTTTTTGCTGTTGCTGTAAGATCATATTATGGCCGACTTATGTCATACAAGTTAAAATGAAATGCATAATTTAGTCCTATCCATATGATATATTTACAGTCATGATTTGTTTGAATATCGATTGATTCTCGATTTCAAGTAAATTGCGCAAAAATTATTGGCCTGCGTATTTATTTTGCATTTGAGTCGTTGGCAACACTGACGACCTTTTTCGATCAGACGCAAAGTTATTTCGGCGCTACTACCGCAAGAGTTAAAATGGCATGGAAGACTTTCCGGGTATTGTTACCTATACAAAACAATCGCAGCTTTGGCCTGCGATAAAAAAGGGCTACATCTGTCACTTGCGCTACTAGAAGTCTGTTACTCCGCCTTAGAGACATGGGCAGTGAAGACTGATGACATGAACAGACTTGTAAGAAACGAGAAGCATGTGATCAGATGGATATGTTCCACCAAGCTCTGTGAAAGAAGATCTATGCCTTGGGAATCGCAGATTTACCGAGCGTGTTCCGTGAAAATCGTTTAAGATGGTTCAGGCACATAGAGCGCATGCCTGATTCGAGCTGGCCCGAATTTTCTTCCATCAACTTCAACAGTTCAGTTCGTCTGACCCTGTTACCACCATCTACATTGATTTGAACAACTTTCAGCTTTCTTATAGTCTCATCTCTATCTTTTCGTGTCTTCTCTTGTACCTTCCTCTTCTTGTGACATCTTGGCTTCGTTCAATATTTGCACATAGTATTGACTCCATATTAAGATCTCATCTCCATGCTGGTATCGGCTTCTCGAATGAGCTTCCGTACCTAGACCTAGTCGTAGTCCATGAGAGCGTCGGCTGATTGCAAGCAACTTCGTCGGCTTCCACACTGTAGAAGTCTCCTCTGTGCACTTCGCAGCTTGAACAATGTCTCGCTGCAGGAGGCTTATGCATTACACATACTCGCACGATTGCATGATTGCATGATTCGCATGATTGCAAAATATACAAATTGCCAGCGGGGTTTTGGGATCCATATTATGCCGCCAGCCAATTGAAGCTACACAGGAGGCCAAATACCAATTGGAGTCTGCTCGGCTGAGACTGCAATTGCCATCCGCCACGGTTTTTGGACTCACAAGTGACTTCAATTCACAAGCTATGCCTACTAGTTACACTTGGTGGAGGGTGCAATCTGACCTTTGACATATTTCTAATGATTCCTTCCTTGACTTTCATAACTGGCCGATCAACTTATTCTACTACTTCCGCTGAGGTTCCTGACAGCTTAAGTCTCCTTGTTTCTTGTGACTTTGCAATAACTTCAGTGCCCGAGTGAAAAATATTTTCCTCATAATGTCGCCGGGAGTTTTCTTTATTTCGACGACTATCTATTTTCGTGGTGGCCGTGCCAGCAGATTACGTGGAAAGCATTCGTATTGAGGTAGCACGGAAAGCGAGGCAGGAACAATTCACTTGAGATATACGCTAGTGCTTAGGCCCTGCGAGTACTTGACTCGATTCGAGACTCGAGTTCTGATGTTCAAGTACTCGACCGACTCGACTCGAAACTCGACCTTTGAACTTGGTCTATAACCTTTGATGAACCGCTCTTAATGCCAAAGTTACTCAAGTAAAATCTGGAGACGCGTATCTAGGTAAATCGTGGAATTCGAAACGTTTCTGCCGTATGAATATGCTTCTGGGTACCATTGAAAGTATCGATAATTGCCAAAATATGCCGGTAACTTAGGTTTCACAACTGGTCAGATGGCTGTGGTAATCATCTGTTGGGGCTCAAATCCTGCAAGTAAGGTTTCAATGCGCTTTATGAACTTTGGATTTGCTAAAGAACAAGTTCTAGCTTTTCCGACTGATTTCTTTGCGCCGTCTTAAACCTGTTCAGAAGTAAATGGTGGTCGTTCCGCTGTGCTGCTCGGAATAGTATCCTAAATTCTGGATCCTCCTTACGAGCCTGTCTAACATCTTCAAGATCAATAGCGACATCTACATCTTCATATACTTTTGGCAAGGAATAAACCCGTGATAATGCGTCCGCCACGACGTTTTCCTTCTCATTAATGTATTTGATCTCAAAATTAAATTCAGATCCAAATAGTCTCCATCCATGTACCTTGTTACTCACTGGTAAATATTTCTAGGGTTGGTGATCCCTTGCACCTGGAAATGTTTCACGAGTGAAAACGCTCTTGCTTCTCTGCGGTCCAGACTGTAGCATGCGTCGCTTTGTCAATGGCCTCATTCTGTGTGACTCAATCTGAAAGTTTCTTAGGGACCAAAGGAACATGACCTAAAACATTTTTGTGAAATAGTAGGCCTATATAACATAAATCTCAGAAATTTAAGATTTATTGAATTCAACACTCTGACTGCAGTATGACCAAAGCTGAATGCTCAAATCCAAAGGCGCAATTTTTTGTGACGAAGTCCGTTGACACGTCCATATAGGATATAGGTTAGCAAGCCTACTTTGTACCAGTTACAATTTCTTCAATGGCCAGAACACGCAGGAATTGCCACATTTACCCCCTAATAATATATTGGTATATTATAGTATTATTATATACAGGGTGTTAGCGATCTCTTTGCCGATTTTGTTATGTATTCTCACGATGTGTTTTTTTCTGAAAACAACTTTTCAATTTTGTTGTGCTACTTTAATCTTGTATAGTAACTATTTCTCTAACTCCTTTTTCTCATGTCTCCCTATTGGTCGAAATTTAGTGACTAAAACTTGTGATTAAAAAAATCAATAAAAGCCCCTTCTGCTGACATGCATACAATGTTAAATTGATTCTGTGAAGAACATGGAGTATCGCGACTTCAGCAACGAAGAAATTGCTACTGCTGTTTCATTATGTATTGCTTTTAATTGCGAAGAAGCTCGTCGGCAATTTTACAATAAATTCACAAAAGAAGCTCCACCAGCACGAACTCAGCGCCATTGGAAAACAAGGTTTATTGAAACACTCTCTGTTCTACCAAGACCACCAATTGGCGACCATAGCCACCGAAGACTTTCAGAAGAGAAGCGTCAAGAAATAATTGATACACTTACAGAAAATCCAACTTCTTCACAGAGAACAGTCGGTCAGGCCGTAGGAGTTTCTGTTTTCTCAGTGAATAAAGTTTTGAAGGAAGAAGGTATCAAACATTAGAAGTTTACGTTTGTGCAAGAATTGCAACAGGATGATAGACCAAAGCGGCTTCAATTCTGCGAAAGAGTGCTAGCTGAACAGGATCATGATCACAATTTCATTTCCAATATTGTGTTTAGTGATGAGGCATCATTTCATCTAAATGGTTCTCTGAACTCACACAATTCTTCTATTTATGCCAAAGAAAATCCACATGTCATAGCTGAAAAGCCTATGAAGTCAGCAGCCATCTTGTGTTGGGCTATGGATGGTATCTCCTCAGATTGGAATTTATTTTCGTGTGTTGCATTCTACTATGAACAGTGAAAAGTACAAGGAAATTATCGCTTCTGATGTCATTCCCATTTTGAAAAATAGAAGAAACAGGAAACTTGTATACCAACAAGATGGCGCCCCAGCCCACTTCTCTCGTGAAGTAAGGACTCTTCTCGATAAAGAACTCCCTAATCGATGGATTGGTCGGGGTAGCACATTTCCATGGCCCCCAACATCCGTAACAGACTCTATCAACGTCCAGTTCCTAGAAGTTTACAAGAATTAGAACAAAGATTGACAGAATTGTTGAATGAAATCGATGTCGATGTTATCGACAGTCATTTTTCCATCGATGTGGTGTTTGTGTTGAACAATCAGGTGGACATATTGAACATTTATTATAAGTATGTGCTTCTTTGCATTTACAGTCTGCGACATTTTATTAGGACCACCCATATTTTTTTAGTTTTTTACACCTAGCTACTTGTTGATGTCATATTATCTTTCACTCTTATCAATACATTAAATAGGCATGTATGCCAACAATATACCACAACATAGACATCTACTGATTAATAACATAGACACTAGACAATCAAATACAAAAATTGACCGCGACATATTATTAGGACCACCTTCGACATTTACATAAAAAGTTTTCCTTTGGACATGACAACGCTGCGTTTTTGTTTTGTAATTAGCAACCCAAACATCTTATGTAAATCTTATGCAGCCGATGCTTCATGATAGCGCATTAATGTTCTGAATGGTTTACATCGGAGATGGTCCTTCCAACAAAGTGGCGCTGATGTCATCAAAACGTCGCTTCACAATACTGACAGTGTGGCAGGGAGCTCCCTCTTGCAGTCACGAACTATGGAATCACCCTTCTCTGAAGCACTTGTAAGGATGAAGTCGAATCGAGTTAATAGAGCACTCACAAACATAAAGCCTACCAGTTTCCTCGCAAGAAAACAGGCCTACAGCATGACCTTTGCTTGGTGTTTGACGGGCTGAAACGCAGGAGCAAGTGATCCACGTGACTGCCACATTCGCTGACGAGTAGTCTGGTGACACTCAAGACTCGGCTCTACGCAGAATGCTACCATTCAACAGTCATTGACGCTCCAATTGACATGGCGAGTGGCAAAATTAAGTCTATTAGATCTTCATGCATGGGGTCAGTTACGACACTTTCCTTGACCGCAATCCCGCTGGCAATCATTTTATGCATCCCTCGTTGAACAGTGTGTGCCGCTTCGTTGATGTAACGCTTCTACCATGGTCTTCGTAGCTGGGACGACGTTATTAGCCACCCTTTTCAAACAGTAGGCCTGCGCTCTTGGAATCGGCCATCTTGTGTCGTAGATTTTCATCATGCTCCACAACGTCATCGTCGGTTTGCTGCATAAGGATTTCCAGAAGTCATATTCCGTTGAACAAGTAGTGCCGACTACTTTGAAACATAACAACGAGTAGCGATTTCACGCTGAGAAAACTCTTCGCGAGACAAAGCTTCCATCTACGAGCCACTTATGCTTGTTGTTCGATCCGTTTTTACTCATGAGTAAGATTTAGACTTTCCACGTTAGACCTAAACATAAATCGTATTGGTAGATATCCATGTTATCTCAATAGTTCAGATATCTGGTCTCGATGATGCAAAGCAAATCAAGGATCGATTTGATAATGAATGTTAATATCTTTATTTTTGACAGACAACAGTGTGCGTGCGCAGGCGACGACACACACCACACATTAATGATAGTTTCTCACATGCGGCTTTCTCACAGCAAGCCGACAATGCACAAATAAGGCAACCAGAACACACAATTTGTATTGCTAAGAAATCGACATATAAGTAAATAACTGATAATAGATCTTTATCTAGCGTTGTCATGTCTAAAAGAAAGCTTCTTATCTAAATGTCGAAGGTGGTCCTAATAATATGTCGCGGTCAATTTTTATGTTTGAGTGTCTGGTGTCTGTGTTACTAATCAGTAGATGGCTATGTTGTGGTATATTGTTGGCATACATGCCTATTTAATGTATTGACAAGGGTGAAAGATAATATGACATCAACAAGTAGCTAGGTGTAAAAAACTAAAAAAATATGGGTGGTCCTAATAAAATGTCTCAGACTGTATATTGTTGAAATATCTTTGTTAAATATCATTAATAAAATGATGCACTGAAATGCTATGCTTTTTTCATAGAATTACACTTCAATAAAAATCGGCAAAGTGATCGCTAACACCCTGTATAGTACTCCTACTCTGCGTTGTGTTTTCTTTCATATAATATCTTTCCATGATATTTCCTTTCCCATCAGTGTCCGATATCTTCGCAAATGTTATCGGTTCCTCCTCTTGTTGAGTCCTCTCTGATCACGATTCTTGACGTTCTTCTTCGTTCTATCGATGGCGTCCACCAGACGGGATTTCGTAAGACTGCGTTTGAGTGATAGAAAAATCAGAGAAACCTGTCTCAAATGCAGTTCTAACCATCTGGAAAAGCAGCTATCGATGGAAACGCCGTATGTTCAACATTGAAAAGTTGATCTCAGATACAAATGCAAACCAAGCTTTACTTTTCGCACTCATTTTAATTTATGCCGTATTATGCTGCGATTTCTGCGACGACACCGTCAAGACTGGTAATTTCTTCAGGTATTTGTTTAGTTTGTCATCAGATGGATAGTAATTGAAGATAAGCAGTATTTGGGAAAGAGCACTTTTCTTTTTTCAGAGTGATATCCCAATTAATATTAATGAAGCAATGTACTCAAATCAAAATCCTAGTAATGGGTCTGGTGATGAACACCGATATTGGTATGCTGATGATACAGGTGATCGCTGGGCTGTGGGTCAGAATCCTCAAGGACAATCGATATCTTCAGCGATTCCACCACCGGTCGATGATCTAAGGGTGAGAGCAATGCATAAAGAGAGTTACCTACGCATGTTGGACAGTTAAGATTGATGTTTGCTTGGCTAACCGCATGTTCTACAGAGGGAATGCATTTAACGCAGGTTTTATAAAGCAGCTTCTGAAAATGTTCAATTCATGTAATTTTGATTGGATATGGTGCAAATTGTGAATTTTTATGAAGGAGGGTCTAAATAATTAAACGTCAAATGCATCTATTTTGACATGCGATCTTAAATGAATATACGAATTCATGCGCGTGGTCACTAGCCATGATTCTATTTAAAGAAGAGGAAATACGGCTTTATTTTTGGAAAATATGGTGTGACGCTGCCACTCTACGACTGACCGCTTCCACACATTTCTTGCTACAAAATCACTGACAGAGGTCAAGTCGGCCTCATATCTGAAAAACTAGTTCAGATCATGTGAGTAATTTCATCTAGTCATACGACAATTGAATAAGCTTTCGAAGCAATCTTTTCATTCGCGTGCAATGGTTGCTCTTAAACTGTACACCTTTCTCTTTTTCCCAAACGAGCAAACAGCTTTGTTTCAGAACTTTGATCTGACATGATTAATTGAATGCACCCTTTAGATCGCCTTTGAACTTAGATGAACCCTCAGGTCGTCTTTGAACTTAGAGATGTAGCTTTTTGGGGTATGAATGAAGAACTGTGGAATGAAGCACATGTTGGAAGTATGCAATCATCAGAAATTTACCCCCTGCACGACACGAAGTTTTTCAGCCGAAACACTAACACGACTGAATTCCCTTCCTGATTCCTGAATTCGACTGAGTTCAGTGATTACTATCAAAAAAGATCTATGCCTGTGGCCGCTCTGATCAAAATCTGTTAATAGCGCTTTCTGGACAGAGAGCACTGTCTCTTATTTAAGACAAATCTTTCTAGCTGCTGAAAATTAAAGTTCGCTTGTAGCGGAGGTGACAGGAGTGGAAAAGATGACGCGCACTGCTTTGCTCAGGCTCGGCTTCTTTGCTGTGCTATCGGCCCATCACCACAGATGATCCGCACAGGAGGCGTTTGATGCTCGTGGCTCGGTCATATGCGAACATTAATCAACTGTATTGCGTCCAGAGACGTGCAAGCAATCCATCGGTGCAACTGCAATAAAATAATGTTTTTTATCGATAATTATCAAATAATAAAATTGACTATGCATGTGTAGATATTTTTAAGCTATAGTGGGTTAAGTTATCAAATTATCCGAAACTTAACACTTGTGATGAATCATTGCCAGCACAAGAATACAACACGAATGACATGGTTCAACTCGATACAATACACGATTATGGTTCGTATTCATGTAGCGAACGCAGATTTGCAGCACATGCAGAGTTAACTAGTAGATAACTATTCAGAGTGGACGGTCATAAAGCTTTACTTCGTGTTGTGCAAGCGATTACTGGTCATGAAGGCATTCATCGCTTTGGTCACGCACATGCACTCAGATAAAAAAAGTCAAAGCAAATTAATTTTGAAGGATTGTGGTACATCTGATAAACGTCCAGCAACTCTTGTGTTATCATCGTCATCATCAACCCGGTTCTACTGCGGTTTTGTCCCCGACTAGAGAGGATTTTTTTCTTATCAGACAGAAATCGCGTTTGCACATTCTCTCGATTTGAGCCTATTGGCAGCGCTTTCTTTCTTCAAGCCTATCATTTTCACTTCGTCCTCAACCTGCTTTTTCCATGCAGTTTCGGTCGTTATCTCTTTCTTTGGCCTTGAACTTGAAAAGAAAGCGCCTGTTTGAGGGCATCGTCCTGTTTGCTATTCGCAGAATCCACATCTCATTCTGTCGCAAGCATTAAGGATCACTACCATGCGGTATTACTGGCTTCACACAACTCCGATGTATTTTCCTTTCAGCTTTAAAAGAGAATCTTCGTCCGGTTCTTTCCTCTGCAAATGAGGTGCATTTGCATGATAACACATTCAGTAAGTCGGGTTCTTTACACGATGCAACGTGAAGCATGTGAAGCAGTGGGGATGACAGTTTTGCAAGATAATCCAAATTTCGGTTTGTTATAACTGTTTAGAGATCAATGCTTTGCAAATACAAAAGCATCTGATGAACTATTGCGAGTATTAGTGGCCTACTGCATATCCGTGTTGTTAATAGCTGCTGTAAAGGCAGCTACAGCGTACTTTTCCATTTGTCCTTCTTTTTCTCATGGTTACCTTATCATTATCTCGTTCTAAGAACGTTATCTACTTGCCATTCCAGGCGCTGTCGACAGTTGATTCTCGCTGTTTTCTACTTATAATGAATATTTTCTATTCGTGATAAAGGTAGCTCGCCGAAAACCTCAAGAAGGTAGAATGATGATTATTTCAGACCAACTACTTTCTACTGCGTAAAACTGGTTGCGGTTGCCACAGCGGCCCATTGGAGAAAATTCCACTGATTTGTATAGACCTACATATTGCATGAATAGAATAAGCTCTGCTGAAAACAGAAAAATAAGTTATTGAAATTCAGTTAGTCGAGACTTAGAGAACATTTGCTAAATGCATCTTGATAACATGCACATTTATCAGTATTTTTTCATTGAATAATAATTTTTTCATATGATAGTAATAATTATATATTTGTCGAAAATTAGCACAAAAGGACAAATAGAGCAATATTGGACTCAAAGTGGATAAAGTAAGAGTCAGCAGACAAGAAATTATTGTCGAGACTGGTTTGCTCAGTAATTAGTCCGGCAGCCAGAACGAGTTTCTGCAGGGAACGAGGCCGAAAGTGAGACTTTCACAGAATGCTGTACACCTTATGCCACGAATCGGCACGTCTGCTGAGTTTTAGTGAGTTCCTCTTCTTGTCAGACAAGATCAAAGAAAAACACATGTAAATCCAATGGGACGCAGATTGCAGTTTTTGGCTAAAATGGAATTTTCCATGTTTTCTCTGATTAAACGAAAAGTATTAAGCCTAGAGTCATAATTTTTGACATGGAATATCTTCAGGTCATTTCCTATCATGTTCATGCACCCCTGTCTATAAAGCTAAATACATTTATATTTGGCGAGCCTCTTAATGTTGGCAAACACAAACATTTTAAGCAACTTTATCCACATTCAACCACATTCTCGCATACATTGCCGATTAGATGCATGATAAAATCACATGCATATCATAGGAAATGACCTGAAGACATTACATGTCAAAAATCATGACTCTGGGCTTAATACTTTTCGCTTAATCAGAGAAAACATGGAAAATTTCATTTTAGTCAAAAACTGCAATCTGCGTCCCATTAGATTTACATGTGCTTTTCTTTGATCTTGTCTGACAAGAAGAGGAACTCACCAGAACTCGGCAGACGTGCCGATTCGTAGTAGGAATAGGGTATACATCATTTTGTGAAAGTCTCACTTTCGGCCTCGTTCCCTGCAGAAACTCGTTCTGGCTGCCGGACTAAATTGGTATAGAAACGTGCATAAATCATCAACCGGCATACATTAACTGCAGTTCGTCGTACGCAATTTGCAGTTCAACATTTCCGAACTGCATCGTTGATTCAAGTAGTTCGCAGTTCGTCATATGTTCATGTTTCTTGTTTTGAAATGCAAGCTTCAGTTTATGTGCATATAAAAGTCATTCAAACTTGAAAGATATTTTTCAGGTGACTCCTGCCTTTAAATGTTGCTGATATTATTTGAACCCATCTTTCCAGCCAAATTTTCAGCACGTCCCTGTTATCAATTCCCAGCCACGTCAGTTGTGGCCACACCAACCGACTAACATGACCTGGAGTAGTCCAGGAGAAGCGGTGAGATGTCAGCAGGTGTGAAGTAATTAGATTGCATGTCATTCAGATGCTGAAGATCAGTTCTATGTCTGCGATTCTGATTTATTCATGCTTGAATACAGATAGGTACTAATGCCTATTTTGAGTGTTTAGAGATGCGATTGTGAACGCCACGATAGAGGATTTGCCTTAGAAAGTAGATCATCTGTTGTGTTTTGATAGCTGATAGTGTTTGATGAAATGACTAATAAATGACGCAATTATGAAACATAACTTGTTATAGTCGCCGGAGAGGAGAATAGAGGGTATCAAGTCAAAATGGTTCCAAAATGCTTTCGATAAAGCTGTGATGGAGAAAGCCTCTAGAGTCTAGATGGAGGCTAAGTAACATACGTTTCTAACAGCATCCGAAACCTATGTTTCTGTCAAAAAATTTGCCTGGAAATCATAAGTCCATCACTGTTTGAAAGTGGTCCTGCGTGTAGTCGTGCCTACCTCTACGAATTGTCAAGGGGTATGGATTTTCCGGCTAATATTTTTGCATTAAATGCATTTCTTAGATGTTACTGAGATTGCTCATTTATTTAGATACTTCTTGAGTCATTCCCTAAAATGATTTATTAAGAGCATTATACGGCCATTTGTACGAGGACCATTATGCCTTGACATTGTTTCAGGACCATTTTGACCAGGAACCGACTACAGAGCATTGAACAAACGTGTCTCCCCCAAGCTCAAAAATGTTTGATTTCTTAAATATCTCGTAGATAATCTAGAATCGAATCTGATTTTCAATGGATTGTGCAGAGTAATTTTATTTGTACATGTATGCTGAGACAATGTTTTCTTGAGTAGCTTTTGTGTTCCCTGAATTAATGTATGTATTTGATCTGCTTAGTAGCCTATACCTTAAATGCTATCGTCGCCATTTCGTGAAATATTACAATAAACAAAATTAGTGTGTAATTTAGACTTTGACGGATGGCAATTTGAAAATCGGTTTAGGTTCAGTCTAATGATTTGTTCTCCATGGGGAGATCTGACTGAATTTGTATTTTCCTGTTCAATTGTTGGACGCAGATAAATGTTTATTATACTGCGCATGTTTCATAACTGAACTGCATCGTACA
Organism: Prostheceraeus crozeri; assembly: GCA_907163375.1. NCBI lineage: Eukaryota > Metazoa > Platyhelminthes > Polycladida > Euryleptidae > Prostheceraeus > Prostheceraeus crozeri. The sequence goes on along the minus strand of CAJQUW010011893.1, from coordinate 166,761 downwards.
ATGGCAAGCTTTGGAGGTCGACACTCATTTCAGTTAAGGTACACTGCATTCTGGTTGAAAACTAAAACATGAAATGAATGCCAATGTGACTCATCAATGGTTTACTCGAGTCAGTCAGCACAATCATAAGTTGCAAAGCAAATTCAGTGTGCTGAGAATGGTGAGGAAAATGAAAGTATGAAAATTTTCTGTAAAATTCAATCATTAATTTTAGAAGAGTGAACTTGAAATCATCGAACTGACCAGTTTTGCTGCTAAATGTAGCTATGTTTCGTTGAGAATGTTTCAATGCAAGATGAAACTTAGCTGAATCTCCGATTTAATAACACAAAAGGCTGCATATGACTAAGTTTTGCATTCAAGTATTATTTTGTTGGCATCTCAATTTTAATTGTCATTTTTGTGAAACATATGATGAATACATTGATTGAGTCATCAGCATCAGCTAAATTGATTCTAATTGTGTTGGTGTGGCGTTGATTTTATCGTTGAACAGATTGGAGGCACTCCTAATGACTGGGGATAATAGTAGTTGGTGACATGGCTATCTGACACAATTTCATTTATGATGTATTGATGTGGATTTATGAAGCGACATTGGTGTACTCCATCCTATGATTCTTCAACATGTATGTCTCTCAAAGTTAGGTCTTGGATATATATTTAATGTTTCAATTTAATGCCTTACTTTAACAGCTTTTAAACTAACACGAGCATTGCACTATTATCAATTCATTTTATTCATTCGTATCTTGTGGTAACTTCAATTATGCAAGAGTGAAATTTAATGATTTATTCACATTTCTAAAGTCAACACATTCTTTATTTCAGTTATTAATATGAGCTAACTTGAACTCCAATGTGGCTAAACCTAAACTCCTTGTGTCGGCATGTTGCCTAGTCATATGATCATATTGTTGAGTGTCAGTTTCTGGGTATAGTGGCATATGTATTCAGTCCTTCATGAAGTCGAAAGGCGATTTTGCATTTTGAGTTCTGTCGATCAATGAAACTGAGAAGATTTTGAGTCAAGTATGAAACATGCACGAATGTTGCGCGACCATGTGAAATAATGTTTGAGCATTCTGGAAGTTGCATCTGTCATGCTTGATCAATAGTCATTTTCTCTGCATTAATAGTCATACTGCACCGGCGTATAAGCTGGTGTGCGAAGGATAATTACACGTTTTGGTTGCCAACACGCTGCAGATTCACAACCAAAGAAAACAGAGACTTAAAAGTTCAATGATCGAAAAGAAAGAAACGACGCGATTTTGATTTTACACATTTTTTTGTTGCGGATTATGGTCGCACTGTCTGAGGGTACCGGTAATATGATATCATGTGCGTTAACAAACTTATTCACATCTCGCTTTTGACTTATTTCAACTACGCATATAGAGTAGTTAAATGATAGCGTGTGACCATTAGTATTTCAATAGCAGCGCCATTCATTGGTGCATCATCTTAATGCCTAAATATGCTGTAGCACTCTATTTACCAGGGTCCTGTGGTTGCTAAGCAACATAAGAAGCCTCCGTAACTGAAATCCTACTCCAGTAAAAAATTATGGGAAAACCTGGCATTTATTTGATGTGGTATTAAGTCATCCAACTAATTTTTAAGTGCCGGCAATACAAAACTAATTGTAATTCAAATCAAAACTGCTTAGTATGCATTGTCAATCATTTCCATATCAATGATGACCCTCTCAAGCATATCAATTAGCAAATCAAATGAGATGTAGACATCTTCTTATTCTCTGACCTATAGCGAACTCTGTCTAAAGATAAGAAAGGTGTGAATGAAATTCGAAAACGAGCCTCATTAGTAGCAAGATATCTCTATTGCACTATGAACATCAGTATTCAAACATTAACAAACGGCAAACATCCAACGATTGCAATTATTTCGTCGATGTGACAAAATCTGAAAGGCACAACGCGGCGCTGAATTAATCGTAGCATGCTACCCCGATATATGTGACCAGAAGTCGCGCTTGAAGCCATCTTAATACTGTGACACTGGCAACTAAATAAAGAACTTTAACGATGAATTGCTATCAATAATCTCTTCATTCGGGGACTGAATTGGACATTTTGGTCTAAAATTTGGTTTAATGGCTCTTCTTCCGCGCAAAATCAAGAAATAAAAACTAACCAAATTTATATGCAACCCAAATTTTCGCACTGAGGCTTGATCACAGGTAATACAAATTATGTGTACATAAATATTTAAAACTTGAATCATAACATAAGAAAAGCTTATGAATATTGTGAGATATTACTAAGAAAAACATAGACCTAATCTAGTATGCTTATTTCAGAATGAGAGTGAAACAGAAAAAAATTAACGAACATAGAGATTGAGATGCACATAGAGATGAACATGCGGAGGAAGGGCCATTACGCCAAATTTTAAACCAAAATAATCATCTTACTCCGCGATGGCCACAAAAGCATTAGAATTTGAATTGCACATATTTGATAGACCGGTTTTTGAAACAATGCGCTAAAATTTGAACTGTAATTTTGCGTACACTATTATTTGTTACAATGGAGTGTACTCACAATAAGGAGTACACTCCATTGTAAAAAATTAGTGATATTTTAAACGCAATTTGTCAATCTTACACAGGGGCATCTCCCGTCATATGGTTAACTACAGATACTATTGAGGGAACTTTGCCACTCAAATTGACTTATTGAGATAACTAGAGTTTCTGATATTGTCTGATGTAATAAATAATACATGCTATTTTTTCTGAGGTGAAATCAACGAAATGCAACTTTACAATATAGACTTATTTATACTTGGGATTGTTTCCCTTTCCATTTCCCTCAAAAGCATGAAAACATTTTCCATTTTCTGGCCCATTTTCATGCATGAATGCGCCACTACACATGAGCGATTTCGATTAATATGGCCGCTGAACAATGTGGATGCGTGAGTTGTCCTAAGAAACCTCACTAGGTTTAAACCACTCACGATTGAAAGCGAGACGACAATAGATCAGTCTCCTGATGTAACTATTGTATTGTCTTGTTGAGCTTTGGATATAGAGTCTTCGTGTTTACACGTATTTAGTATCATGCCATTATTTTGATTCCTGCTTGGAATCACTGCTCGAGTAATGCTATGCGAGTGACTACTCGAGTGTTCGTGCAGAATATAAGTTTTTTACCTTTAATTAAAACGAAATCAAATGCTAAATAATATTTTTGTGTTAATTCCTTTTGACCACAACCTTTCGGTCATTTGCGTTGCGCTCGGGTGGTGGTCGGCTCGATTTCCAGCTAGACAAGTGTAACTACGCTTCCCTAATTGCACATGGAGGACGGCATCGATCACTTCAGACAATCTGAAATTTCATGAGTGCATTGACACTGTAGCGGAATACTTAACTGATTTACAAGCTATTGGTTTAAAGTGACACAGTAAACATAATTTTAAGTCAGACACTGGTTCTAGCAACAATGCAATTTTAAATAAGATGCAGAAATTGAATCATCCTCATTCTAAGACTATGTTGTAGCCTTGGTACTAACTCATCGATGTCAAGTTGAGTTGAATGCTATAATTGTCAGTACAGCTTTGTGTAGGGCTATGGACGATGCACCGGCTCTCGACACATTGCTCCGAAATGTGTGAATTTCTACCAGTTTGATATTTTACTGTGTTCAATTATAATTTATTGATTCTGTTTTATTATCATTCACGGCAAATATGGAGAGAAAGATATTTAGAGCATACAATACATGAAATTAATCCAACATGTTTCAATTCTGGGCTTCTAATTTCTAATCATGTAACTGAGAAAATCACGGCTTTGTCATAAACTAAACGATGTACTTCCTGATATTGAGAAAAAAGGGTAGAAGAAACCTTCCACTAAGTTAGTTCTAGAAACTATTAATACAATAGAGGACAGATACCCTGTTTTCCAGATTTTGAGGACTAAATGAACCATCGCAGGACATTCTATAGCGTGAAGCAACTTAATTTCGGTCACAGCTTAACTTGTCAAAATTTTCGGTGCATCGGTTATCATAGCCGGTTCGACCAGCACACAGCTCCAATTTAGCACACATGTTAGAGGTATGGAAACGGAATTTAAACCCTAGAAAAACGCTTCTCCACTATCAGCAATGTATATTCTTATATATGTTATAGCAACATAGTGGAACCATTATTTCGCCCCGTACCCCTACTGTCGTCATCGGAAGGCTCTACTGTAGTGAATGATCAGTAAATGTCATCAAAAGTATTAGTAGATTGCTGCTTTTATCATCCAACTCCATGGAAATGAAAAATCAGTTCAGAGTACACATATATTTGTTGTGTTTGTGAATATGCTTAGACAGTCTAATTTGACAATGTTGCTGCCCGTATTGAAAAGACATTCCGTGCATATTGTTTTATGTGTTTTCACGATATGCTACATAGAAACCAGATGACTGACAATGCAAACCACACGCAACCCCGATAGCATGGTATCTCTGAAGCTGCAACAGCTGAAATTACAGATTGTCATGCTTTCTCGTGTATTCATTGAGGTGTTTATCTGATTTTTATCTACAATCGGTTGTAATGAGACAGGGATCATCACATTTTCAGTGAAATAATTTTGGGGCTATCGCAATATTTTAGGTAAAAAATCCAAAAACTCAATTGAATTTTGGGGCAGTTTAGGGAAAGTCCAATATTTGCACATTTTGTTGGCTCGATTTATTTCAACAACTTAGCACTGCTATCTTCAAAATTGTTTTTTTTCTGAGAGTTACACAGTGATCTAGTGTTGTATACAAGTCTGATGTTCACACCATGTATATCCAAGTGTACATTTTAGACATAAGCAAAACTGTGATTTCAGCGCTTTGTATTCATGGCGCTTGATCTTAAATTATCCACAATCAACATAATTTAAGTCACGCTTAATGCATTGATGCGTTGATTATTGTTGTTTATTTTAACAGTTGGAACAAAATTGAACGTCTGGTAAGTCGCACAAAAATTTGAACTGATGCACGAAAGTGCAAATTCCATTTTAACACAAGCCGCAAACACAGCAGTCACTGAAAAGTATGCTAAAATACACTGATTTCTGATTTGAAGGCTTCAATGCAATTCGCAAATGTCAATGTATTGGTTGTGTTTATCTTTTTTGTAAAGCTTAGAATAATGTCCTTGTCGGTAAGATGCGCTAATGAATGAAGACGTTTTCCGACACAACTACAAAGCAGATGATCATCTAATTGTTGCACATTTGCTGCCTCACTCACGATGCGCAAAGTTGGATAGGACAACCTTTCACGGCTACTCTCAAAAGATTTTATGGCAGGTAATTATTCAGGTGACAAAGGCATTGAGTAATTCCTCCCGGTTGATTAGCCTCGAACCAATGACTTTGCATGCATCACCGCTATAGTGTCATTGAGCTAGCTCTTAGTCTAGTATTCTCAGTCTATCGAAATTGATTTGAAATTCCAACCACTTTTGTCTTTCCTCTAGAGTGTTATTTTAACAACTTAATTTGCTAAAACTTTGAGAACATTTTGATTTTGCGTGGACATGAGATACCGAATATATGTGGGGGAGAAAAAACACTTTGTGTGATACAAATAGATAGGAAATCGTAATATCATAATCTTATGAAATTCTGGAAGAGTTGATAGTCACAATATATCGGTGTTTTCGGTGCAACTTTGGAGTATCAAATGCGATACAGTTATCTGCACATTGCGAAATACCTACATGATATGCATACACAGTGCCCGCGGGTCTGGAAAAATCTGGAAGATAGGGTGGTCTGGAAAGTCTGGAAAAATAAATATTGGATAAATAAGTCTGGAAGCATGAAGTTTCACTCACATTCCAATCGCATTCTGTGACTTCATTCTGCAAAATGCTTTCATAGCGCTTCTTTTTTCCTCTTCAAATGATTTTTACTAGTACTTAAAGATAGTTGAGTGACCATTTTCAGAAAAGACAAGTGCTATGAAAGCGAAGTAGCGCAGTTTATCTCAATGAATGCATAGAATGCAATGTATGGCTGCTGTCTCAATTTTCTGAACTGCAATGTCTTTGTAGGCCGAAGGCGCGTAGGGCACTACTGCAGTTTAGTGCACCCTCTATGAAAGAGACGGAAACGCGCCTACTGCAGTTTAGTGCACCCTAAAACAACGGCGCATTCTCCCGCAAACAATGACTACGCACATTACACCGAAGCGCGCGCTCGGTGTAATGTGCGAAGACGAAGACGAAGACACACGAAGACACAAAGACACTCATTTATAACTATAGGGAAGAACGAACGGCATTCATTCTGTTGATTAAATCATGTTGTTCTCACATGCATTTTAGGGTGCACTAAACTGCAGTAGGGGTAAAAGAGGGTGCACTAAACTGCAGTAGTGCCGGCGCGTAGCGCCTGAGGACAAAAGACATTGCAGTTCAGAAAATAGAGATAGCAGCGATATTGTAATAACTATTACTTAGCTATGCTATACCTCCATGATATTTCTTAAATCAACATTCCTTAAGAATACAACCATGATATCATGAGCTCGCGGACTCGGATTTCTACACTTTCTTGCCCTTCTGTTTTCATAGAATACCTATTTTCCTTAGTTGTTTTGAAATTCAAAAAAGTGGACTGCAATGCTCTTACGATTTGAATGATTACTTCTACGGCTGGTATTAACGAGCTTTTATGACTACCGAAAAAATTAGTGCAGGCATGGTAGATTTTTCGATGTTGAAGCAAGGATGTGTTTCAGGACTATCAACAAACGAATACAATCGACTAATCGAAAACCAGGCAAATGATCGTATAATGGATGAGCTACCGGAAAACATCAGTGTCGACTGCTTATTTGACTCCATCAATGATAATGACAAGCTTAGCTCTGATGAACAATCACTGTCATCTCAAATGCAAGCACAAATACAAGAGGAAATGAATAAGTTCGAGAGAAGCCATAGATCTGAATCTTCAGTAATTCAAGAAAGAGTTCATGTCAAAAAGTTTGAAGAATTTCTTCAATTGAAGAATTTAGACTGTGATTTTAACCCTTACCATACCAAGCCTATTTTTGCTACGTGGAATACCAAGCCTGGCCAAAAATGTCCACCCTGCAAAAGCGCCTGTTTATTCCACTCAACTTTTATTCAAGTTATCACATACTATTTAACCGTTTCAACAATATCAACACACTAAATGAAAAAGCTTACAACCAAAATTTAGTCACAATTTGGGCACCTTACTGACCAATGGTCCTTGCAAACGTGTGCTCCGCAGGAATCGCACGTTTGGTTCGTTCTCCTGCGGCTCGGACAGAAGCCACATCTCCCCCGGATATTTCGACTCACAACAGCAATCACGGGCTCAATGTTGATGAAATAATGACTCACCGCGAGGTCCTTTAGCCCCTGGGGGATTCCATTGAAGTTTGTGGATTTCCACTGCTCCATTCTGGCGTCAAGGTTCGGTTTGATAAGTTTGAAGCCAAGATCTTCGATAGTCTTCCTGCGAAACACTTTTGCATTATTATCGGGGGGGGGGGGGGTTCTTCATCTTCAGAAGATTGACACTGTTGGTGACAATTAGATCAAGGAGGTAGTATAGGACATTAACAGGCCACTTCTGAGTTTTTCGACGGATGGTAAATTTCTCCACTTTTTGGTCAAAAGAATCAACGGCGCCTTTGCAACTGTTGTAACAAGCAATGATGTCCGGTTTCTTGGTCTCGGTATCGACTACAGTTGTTGAATGATGCTGAGTGCTGAGTAGTATCACCGCTTTGTTTTTCTTTGGAACATATGAAACCATCGTCTTCGGACCATCAAAGATAAACTTGCTCGAGTATTCATCCCGATCCTTATGCGGCAGTAGTTGCTTCGGTATCTCAGCCTTGTTTTTGCGAAGTGTGCCGACGATTGTGAGCCCATCTCTCCATAGTTGATCTGGGATCAAGTTTATCTTTATCAAGGGAGATACTTGTAAAGTAATTGTCACAAGTGATTCCGCGTCCAGTTCTGATGAATGGTCTCACCAATTTCAATACAACATTTTCAGCCACATTTTCTCCTCTCTTCTCACCAGTTTTTCCCAGATATACATTTGTGTCCAAGACATATCCGGTCTGTACGTCACAGATGTTCCAGTATTTGATGCCATACTTAGATGGCTTACTCGGCATGTACTGCCGGAACCGACTCTTACCTCGAAATGCGTAGAGTGTCTCATCAATACACAGTTGTTCAGATGGCTCAATCGCAACCACCAATCTTTTCCTCACAGTTTCAAATACCTCTCGTGCTTTGAAGAATTTGTCTGAGCCGTTGTCTCTTTGATGTCTTGTATCAATGTCATCCAGACATAAATTGCGACTAATTGCTTGGAATCTGTTACGACTCATTGAGAGAGCGGCAGTAGGGAGAAAGTGACGATGTTTTGGACCAAATCTCTGGAATGAAGACGTCGTGTTTCTTTGTTACACCGAATAAAATCAGTAGGCCGAAATATGCATTGATCTCATCCTCTGTCACTTCCGGTTCGTTATCAGGCATCCTTTTGCTTGTATATAGTGCGATCTTCTGCGAAATGGAAGGTGTCATGAAGTAGAAGAAAAAATCAGAGATATCTTCGCAACCTGCAACACATTGACTCAATCCGAGTGGCATTCAGACTGTGTTCCTCAGTCTAAATGAAGCAGTATGTGGCCGATTTGTTCCCCATTGATAACCATTTCTGCCAAAAACTTTCCTTTCGATACCATTTCCGTCCCCATCTTCATCAATATCGTTGCTAAAGTCATCATCTGATAAATCTGCCACAGAAACGATATCGTCAATATCAGAGTCATTGGTCTCTAAAATGTCCGCTTCATCTTCACTAGAATCGTCGTCATGAAAAATCTGATCTGCTACCTCCTGTGCACTGAGCCGCCTCCTCATCATTCTATGAAAGTAAACAGAATGAACTGCCTGTTGATCAACTGCCAAATACAGCTAAAGCGCAATCAATGCTTGTTGTCAGGGGTGAACGATGCATAGATATTTGAGTGTAGCTTGACGCAGGACGATAGGTATTCTATGGTCGCAGGAAGAAAAGAAAAAGTTACTGTCAGATAGCTATGCATCCATAATTGTCACAATGACAACATCTGCTCGTCATACGAGGTATTGCTAACAATATCAACCCTTTCATCACGTGATATACTGCAATTAAAATTTTCACTGCAAGACAATTTTTGCTACGTGGAATACCAAGCCTGGCCAAAAATGTCCACTTTAGAAAACAATACTCTCCTGACAAAAAAATAAACATCACTGAGGTATGAATATTATACTGCCGGAAACTGCACTGTATAATATTTAAACATGGAGCAGTTCTATATCTGAAATGCACTTGAACAAATTTATCGCAACTTTTAAAAATACGTGGACAAAAATGTCCAGGCTTGGTATGGTAAGGGTTAAAGCTATCTCAGCTAGTGACTTAAATTTCAGATTGAGATATTTTTACAGTCAACTAAAAAAGAACAACGGAGAATGTTATTCTGGCTCTTCTCTACTATGCATTAGAGCAGCTTTGCATCGACATCTCTCAACAGAGAATTCAATATAATGCAAGACAAAGAATTCGTGTCCTCCAATAACATGCTAAAGTCGAAAATTTCAGAATGGCTGAAAGCAGGGAAGAGGACAAATCATTTTCCTCATATAGAAGAACCTGACCAGCAAAAACTTGCCTTGTATTTTGATCAAAGCACGCCAACCATTTTACAGCAAGAAATCTGGTACAATATAATGTATTACTTCGGTAATCGAGGACGTGAAGGTATCCGGGACTTGACTGTTGAAAACTTCGATTTCTCGTTTGACTCAAATGACGAAGAATACGTCTACATGATACACGACATTCACCAAAAGAATGTTGAACCTTCCTGCAGCAAGAAAGACTTCGATAACTGTAAGCAATCAAGAATGTACGCCAACAAACGGGAGCCAAGCATTTGTCCAGTGCGAAAATTTCGACTTTATCTATGAAAAATTCCTAGTGGATGCAAAAATCTTTTTCCAAAACCAAAAAAGTCGATAAGGTCGACTGGTATCAATCAAAGCAAGTGATAGGAAAAACTCTTTTAGGAACAATGATGAAAACGATCTCCAAGGATGCCAAACTTTCGAAAGAATATACGAATCACTGTATTCGCCCGACTGTCGTTACAAATCTACGAGAAGATGGGTTTGATCGCGTTGAAGTGTGTGCCATTACAGGGCACAAATGCGAGAAATCAATTGAGCGATAAGACAAAACGTGCAAGGAAAGGACATTGCAAAGAATGTCAAATTCTTTGGGAAACCGGAAGAGAATATTTGAAAATGTGTCGGTAGAAACAAACTGCTTTAATTCGTCTAACAAATCTGGCAATGGACTATCGTTTTTTAATTGCCAATTCAATAATTGTTCGTTCTGAGAGAACATTGCACTGAATAATTTCTTGTGCAAGCATGACTAATTTGTGATTATTACGATAATATTTTGATATTTTTCAGTAGTTTCTATTCATAAATTCGTACTGCAATACCGCATTGCAGTACGAATTGCATTGGTTTAATGTATTGTAAAAAATAGGACTGCAATATGACTAATAGTTATTACAATTAGAACTATATGAGCAAAGCTTTAATATACATAGAGAAAATTGAAAGAACCATAGGTGCTGAAACTCGATGTGGATTAAATCGCAATTGGAAAACATTTAAGTAAACAGAATCATATATTAAATGAAGACGACATAATGAGGGAGAAAATAAACGCAACTTGATTAAAAAAACCATCTGGTCAATGACGTAGGACGTTTAGAAGTGTTATAAATCTTGTTGATAAAGAGAAGAAGTTAGATTTGCGACTGTAGCGTCTCTTCCTTTTCATTATTTTCGATATTTAATTTTCCCTCAAAGACCATGGACAGTTAATGTTTGAAGTGCTAGTTAAGATTTAAAATTGTATTTTTTCAAGCTGTCCATGTTTACTTTTCATTTTGCCAAGACGACCTTGATTTTAGTTTTGTTTTCAGATAGTTTTAAGTAGTGTCAATTACAAAGTATTTGCTCAGTTGCTCTATATTAACTGTTTAGCTGTAGACTTTTTTAGGGTATGTAGTTGGTTATTAATGTAATTGACTCAAACAAAATCGCCATTTCATTATGCGCTAAAAGTTGTGATGTTCCAACAAATTTTTTTTCTAATTTGATGATGCAAATTTACGGTTAAAACTGTCAAGCAAGAATAATCTATTATGCAAGTAGGAGAATACATGCATTTCTTTAAAATAAACAGTGATTGAGAGTGATGTGCACTATAAAAATGTTCGTATATGCATGCTGTTTGTGTAGTACTGTAGTTGCAAAAATTGTTATATTATACTTGAATAAAGTCATCTTTAAAAGAAAATTCTATTTTACTGATTATAGAAAGAATGTGAAAATATGTGCTCAAGATTGGAAGCGTTTAAATGCCAGTTGCTATGTGGTGGCCACTGAGTTTCATTCATCATAATCGTAAAAATCTTTTATGACAAATTCAAGTCAAGAAAAGTACTTTTGTCGCATTATGAAATACTAGATTCATTAAAGATAACTATTGCATCAACTGGTGAAGCGTGAAATTCATTTATTAGGGTGCAAATTATCATTCCATCGATACGTGCATGCGTACAAGGTGTGTCAGAAAAGTATCCGGACTGTGTTCACAAAAACTTTATTTTGAAATACAGCAAAAATTTAAGCCTTCTCCCCTTCAAAGTAACACCCTCCGAGTCTAACACACTTCTTCATCCTCTTCTGCCATGCGTTCATGCACTCCTGGAAGGAATCTTGCGGAGTTCCGTCGTCACGGCCTTCTTGATGGTCTCCACATCCGAAAAATGTGTTCCTTTGATCACTTCTTTCAGCTTGGGGAATAGAAAAAAATCGCACGGAGCTAGGTCGGGGGAGTACGGAGGTTGATCAAGGACGGTGACGTTCTTCTCGGCCAAGAACTGACGAATGCTCAGAGCGTTGTGAGCCGGCGCGTTGTCATGATGAAGCATCCACGAGCTGTCCAGCCACAAGTCTCTCCTCTTCTCACGCACTGATCGGAACAAACGTCGTAAGATCTCTTTGTACACATGCTGGTTGACCGTTTGACCTTGCGGTAAGAATTCAGCGTGGACAATTCCTCTGATATCGAAGAAGGCGATCAACAAGAGTTTGATTTTGGATCTTGATTGTCTCGCTTTCTGTGGCCTCGGTGACCCAGGACTTTTCCACTCGCAACTTTGACGCTTCGTTTCTGGGTCGTACTCAAAGACCCATGACTCATCGCCCGTGATGACCTTTGCTAGCAAGTTCGGTTCGGTTTCGAGGCGCTCGATGATGTCCTCACACACTTGGACACGCCGCTCCTTCTGGTCGTCGTTCAGCAGCTTCGGGACCATCTTCGCGCAGATCTTTCGCATGCCCAAGTCTTCTGTGATGATCTTCCCGACGCAATCTCGATTGATGCTTAGACTGTCAGCTATCATCCTTACAGTCAGCCGACGATCATTCCGAATCATCTGTCTTACGCGATCAACGTTCTCCTCCGTTCTGCTGGTCGATGGTCTTCCACTCCTGGCGGCGTCCTCCACTTCCTCGAGTTCGTCTCTGAATCGTTTGTGCCACTCAAAAACCGAAGACCGGGTCATTGTTTTGTCCCCGTAAACTAATTGCAGCATTTTGAATGCTTCCGTAGGAGACTTTCCCAGGCGGACCAAGAATTTCAAATTCGTTCGCTGCTCTAATGCCATAACGAAATGTGCAGTCGAAAACATTCATCACGCTTAAGAGGTGACAAAACGAGATGACTTCGATGAGTTGTAATCAACCGCCTGCGAGACGCACACAATGGCTGCAGAGATGGCTGATTCGGCGTTCATTTGGACAGAGTGGTCTCTAATTACGTAACCGGATTATCGATTTTCTATTTCTTGCTTGAACAGCAGGCACAGTCCGGATACTTTTCTGACACACCTCGTATATTCGAAACAAGAATGCAAAAGATCGTCCCGGGATCCAAGTGTACCAGTGCATTCGAATAAAGCCATTTATTCAGCTCACTCAGTTCTTTGCTCATTCAACTATTTTGTTGGTTCACTCAGTTCGCCTGTTCATTTTAATTTTACGCTATGCCGTTCAGCTCAACTGAAACACTCAAGTCACTCACTACCTTTTTAGTTCACTTTGAAAAGCACCAACGTTGTGGGACTTTGGTTGACCACATTGAGATTCTAGCAAGTCGGGATTCTTCATGGTTTCCATCCTTTCCTATAAGCCTACTTTGTCATTCTGTCAATTTTGAAGACAACTGCACCAGATTTGCCTTTGTCTCACAAATCGACTTTGACATTCATAAAACTGCCACTACAGGGAAGCCATCCAATTTATGCTATTAATTAAATTCATCAAGTAGTTGATTGGCCTATATCCTAGAAGCACATAACTCGTAAATGTTTGAAGCCATAATTACTCGGAATTTTACCTCAGCCTTTAATTTGTCACCCTTCAGAAATCGAGAGAAATTTTATGAAGTATTTCATAAGGCGCCCGAAAATTCTTATGCGCCGGCTAAAATGACCTTATAATTCCTGTCTGGTCTTTAAAATACTCATTTACTATTATAATATGTTCACGAACAAAAACAACAGTACGGATTTGTCTGTGCGAAAGTTGCTCAGAACAGCGAAAAGCGATGTGAGAATTAATTTCCCCATAGTACATGTAAAACTGAGAAGCATCAATTCAGTTCATTCATCAGTTTCATGAACTGAAAAATATTAGTTCATTTCAGTGGCAGTTACAAGGAAATCCCGTTTGCTAAGCTCCTTCGGTTACTAGTGAGCGACCAAGAACCTCATCAATTTTCTCCCAAAAGTTCTAATGTACTGGTTCGAGCTACTAACTAAACAGACTCTTGGTCCCTTAAATCATTTTGCTCACATTACTTGTTTTGCGAGGAGGTCGAATCATTCGTTGATGTTCTCAATTCCTCTGTCATCCTAGCTATCATGTGTAGGTCAGCTTCGCACTAACCTTAGATGCTGTCTGTCCACCACATCATGGATCGGCTATACAACTGTTACCACTCGCGATGCCAAACGGCACGATCTTCACTGGGCAATGATCTTTTATGCAATAGATGTGGGCGAACATACTCATTTTGCGCTTGTCACTCATCTACACAAGCCGTAACTTTGGCTCTACCCTTCTCAGGACTTCATAATTGTTGGTGCGGTGAAACATCTAGCACCTAAATCCCTAAACACCACAACTCAAAAGGCATCGAGACGCCGCTTATCCGTCTTTCTCAGCGTTCACGTCTCCAAAGTATGCATCAGCTTGCTAGAAACACACGTTTGCAACACAGTGCATTATAGGTCTTGTGTCAATCACATGACTCCTCCATATTTTGTCAAAGCTCGCAAACGTCCTGAATGCCATGCCAATTCGCTGACGAATTTCATTGCACATTCCTCGCCATTTATCGTGATTCCAAGATAGGTGAACTTGTGGACTGTTTCGATTGCACTGCTGTTAGTCGAAAGCTATGCTTTTTGACTTGTCTCAACCATCACTAATCCCTTCGTTTTATCGGTGTTGATCTTACGGCCACATCATCCTGCATTTGAAGTAACGAAGTTATTCTCCAGTTCTCACCAACTTTCATCTGAAAGTGTTATATCGTCGTCAAGGCTTGGGTTCAGGCCGTCCCTGAATTGACACCCGTACCGCATTGTTGTAACACGTTCTAGATGTACAAGGCAAAATCACAGATCACAGGGGATCGCCCTGTCTGCAATCCTGGTCTGATCCAGTCGCCAGTTTCATTTCCGAGTCTAGCTGCAGCCTCGGCACTGTTGTACATGCTTTTCAAAGTGTGGATAATCTTAGCATCCACTCCGTATGATTTCAGTACTGTCCACATGTCTTTCCAAATGCTACCGAAAGCCTTAGAGAAATCGATGAACAGACCATCAGCAAGGATCTGTTGCTCAGTACTGCGGTCTCTGCGTAAGCAGGCCTGTTCTTCTATCAGGAGTGGCTCGAGATGAAGCTTCCAGACGCTCTAGGATGATCAGTAAGAACACTGCACACGTGGTCTATCAGAGACAAGGTGTGGTAGTTACTGCAGAGCAGGTTTGCCAACTCGGTCACTATTTAGTGACCGGTCACTAAAGGTCACTATTTTTTCCCAAGTCACTAAAAAATAGTGACCCCTTATTTCAAAACTAAAAAGAATTGAACAATAAAAAATCACTAATTTAAGTATGAATATATACACATAAAGTACCTACAAAGTTTCATGCAGTCCAAACATCCAGATGATACTTTGTTAACTGTTGTCGATGACTCAAACTCATTTCCAAAGCTGATGATCTTAGTTGAATCGTTTCTGCTGGTCGTTACTCACAACATGGAAGTCGAACGTGGCTTTTCTGTGATGAAATCCGCTGAATGTTTGAATCAAAGTAGGATGCGATCCTTGCTTTATGATTCTGTTTATGACCGCTTCGACCGATCCAATTTTGAATGCTTTGTTCCGCCCGAACGTTTGTTGGAACGGATACAAAAGGCTGGAACACAGTACAAGAACGAATCCAAACAATTGGCTTTGTGCAGAATTGAACGTGCTTCTCAAACGCGCTCCCTTCAGGAATCTGTTGGCGTCTTCAAAAGACACACACCAAATGAACTGAAAAGAAACATTCAAGCGGTGGACAAAGAGTTGAATGAGACGAGACAGCGAGTGGAGCATTTGGAAGAAAAGAAACGTCGCCTGCATTTGGAGCAATCAAGTGTGTCTACCCGTTACAACAGAATTTCTGAAACTATAATCGATTCAATGTTATTGAATTGACTAAAAAACCCTTTTTCGGTCTTCTCTTGCCGATGTGATCAGTCAATGTTTTTAAGTAGCTTTGAAGCAAATTTTTAAGTAGAGTAAATTGCGCTTATTGTAATTGTAGAAATTGTGTGCATCGTTTAAATTGTAAAAATAAAAATTTCACATTTGGAAGTGTAATTAAATTATGTTGACGATCTATGAAATGTGACTATGTCTTTCGTCGTATCTTTGGTTCTTGTCTGGTTTCGAAATTATTTCGGTAGTACTCTTGGAAGTATGTTTACTTCTTCTGCTAATTGTTTTCATTATATTGTGATTTTTAACCTTACAAATATAATAATAATAATAATATATTTGCTGGTAATCAAAAGTTATGTCACAAACAGTATTCAAGGAAAATGTCAGCAAAATGGGAGCCCTTTTAGGGCTAACGACTTACAGAAAAGTATCAGGGTTAGATGTGTGAATGATGGAGGTGTCACCAAATGTCTTTTCGTTGAAAATAAGCTGAAACTGAAGATTTAAAGTCTTTAACTGTTTGGACGTTGGCTTCCGCTGATGATAGTTCATTCCAATATTTTATCACATCAACTGTGAAAAAATGAGTACGGTACATATGGTGAGAAGTTGGAATGAGAATTCGAATTTGGCTTGCACGACCGGGTCTTCGAGAAATTTCAAAAAAAACTTATAGTAAATTCGTTATACACGTATACACTGCATTTTGTGATAATATGACATGGAAATAAACAAAAAACGACTTATAGATTAAATATTGATCAACTTGCGTAAAACAGATTAAAATCATGTTTTTTTTCAAATTCTACATAAACCACGAAGTATGGTCACTATTTTTGTCGATGTGAGTTGGCAACCCTGCTGCAGAGTGCAGATACTTAGATCTCCTTTCTTTGGCAGCGTCACTATAACCGAATTGTTCCATTCATCAGGAACTTTCTCTTCAGACTATGCTTGACCGCATATAATGAGCAGCTCTTCTGCCAATTCTTCTCCAGCTGCATGTAGCATTTTTCCTGTGATGCCATCTGTACCGGGAGCCTTGTGTGGTTTTAGCTTCTTGGTCGCTGTTTCGCCCTGACGTTGACACCCGAGTATTTCGCGATTTCTGTTTCCGTCTTGGAGTACTGTTTTCAAGTTCCGTCACTACTGTGGTGTCATGATCATACGTCTACGCATGCAGGTCTCGGCAGTACTCTATCCATCTCTAATTGGTCTCTTCGGATGTATGTAACTAGGGTACATCGCGATCTTTAGAAAATTGTTGCTTAAGTTCCCATTTTGTATTGATATCTCTGATCAGCAGGCATGTTTGGTATGTCTCTGCTTCTGCGCGCTATGCTCAATCATCAGTACTTCTCCTGCAGCCATATTTTCATATCGGCTTCTACCGCCTTTCGAAATTAATTCCACTCACGTCTGTATATTTTCATGTTCTCTTTAGACTGCAGTCTGCTTTGTTTGGACATTGCTTTTCATCTGTAAATAGGAGTATCTTCTGAGTGGTGAATCCTTTCTGTCGGCAGACTCTGTTATTGCCCATGTGATTACCGATTGCTGCTCAGCTGTTCTTTCTTTCAATTTTTTTCTTTCTTTTGGTTAAACAAAACAAACTTTTGGGTAAATTGGGATTATCAATGATCCTGGAATTTTTTTCATGAGTCTGGAAATTATCCTCCGAAAATGCGCGGCACCCTGTATACAACAATATTTTTGAAGTTATTTCAATCCTTTTTGTGTATTTAAATTTTGTTGTTCATATCTTATTTTTTTTTCTTGCTGTATTACGAAGACAAAATTTTCCATTTTTTACCTGAAGTGCAATAATCAACTTGAGCACAATCTTTCGACATTTTGTACAAGATACGAATAAAATGCTTCCAAAAGGTTTCACTTAGCTGTTGAATCTACTAAATAACAAATGATAATTAATTATCAGATTATTTGATGTAGATTTTAAAAGAGTGATGTCCACTCTATTTTTGCAATTGTTTGGTGGTTAGCGTGAAGCAGTTTTATAAAGTTTAAGCGGTCTGCTCAAAAGCCCTTTCATCTACAACAGAAATAAAAGAATTCATTTCCCCAATTGTTTGGCGCTTTGTCTGCAAGAGACATTGTTGCTGGATTTAAGAGTCTCAAGATTTAATGGTTTCACGGCTTTTAAGAAACGACTGTCTTCCAAAAAAATATCTGAAAATGAATTCCTAATTCTTAAAACTGCAACACAATCTGATGGAAGGAAAATGATAAATAACAAGATTTAGTCTACGTACATTAAAGTATCATACGCTGATGGGATCTAAAAAAGTTTCAGAAACAGGCTGGGTAGCGAGATTAAGAGTTTGTGAAATGCAACGTAATCAGAATCATTGCTGCACACTGCTAAACATATTTCAACATAATCGAAATGAATATCTCTATTCAGATGGACTATCTTGAATGTCGTGAAGCACATAGGATAGCTTTAGACATCTTCTGCTTCTGTTTTGCTCATAAATGAATGCGAAGCTGATAATATTCTTGAATCAACAGATTCAATAATGGTTTTGACCATCTGAAGACATCCGAAAGTAATAATTTCTATCTTCATCCGTCTACTTAAACTTTTGACTTTTCAATGTTCAATGCTGCAACGCAGCTATTGCAATTTTCGCAAGTCTCATATTTCAAGTATCAATGACTTTATTGAGATGTCATTAGTTCCAGTTGTGATATCCTTAAGAAAGAAATAGGCAAAAAATTTGGCGAAATCTAATTTCGCGAAATTTGGCAGACGAAAGGGCTATCGGATCAGCTGACATTTTAGTGATTAACGCTATGTTTATCGGTGATGGAAGATCGCCATTAAAAGCTACTCTCTCAACTAATTGCTGTATTTTTCAGACTGCCTCTCCTCACGTCCAACGCGGCCCTCAAATTATTACTCCTACCAACACACCTTCCTCCAACCGTCTCGGTCCAACCGACGGTCAACAGTCCAACAGCCCTGATATCCGACGTCAAAGATCCCCTTCTCCACATGTCATATCATCTCTCGAGCTGATCAACAACATCCAAGTGGAGGTGAACCAACTGGAAAGCCGAGTCCTGAACTTTAGAGATCCTGACGGAAAACAGTCGAAAGAGTACAAATATTTGGAAGAAATGTTGACCAGAGTGATGTTGAAAGTGAGTTTTTGGTACTTAGACTTTATCTAGTTTGTATTGTAATTCTCAAAATGTCAGCATTCGTAGAAGTGGGTATTATTATGAATTTTGCATTATGAATGTTTGATTCTTTGGTTATCGGTCAGTATCGGCGAATTTTCGAATAATCGGGCATCGTATAAACTTCGACTTCCAAATCATCGACAATATGGGAAGTGATTGAATGAATTTTCTCTATCTATATGTGGTCTCCGTGGCACAATGTTTAAGTGCTTGGCCTAGCGATCTTTTGGTCCAGAGATCGAGCCCCGAAGGTGTCATTGGAAGTCGGCAGGAAGGGCATCCGAAATAAAAGTACTACAACGCTCCATAAGTCTGACTATGTCAGCACCGTCTAAGCCCCAAGAATGGGGAGTAGTGATGTAAAAACTTCAAATTCAATTATCGATGACACTGCATGCGATACATAAAAGTAGAATATGTCAAGTTTTCGAGCTAATCATGATATTCATTTACAATTTGCTTCGAGACAAAGCTGCTTCTAAAAAAATGTGTTAACAACAGGGAGCCGATAAATTAGCAGAAGCAATTGTGACCTTGCTTCATCAACGAATAGACTCTATTACACCCAAAATAGGAATGTGAATGGCTTTAGAGCTAGTGACAAAGTTCTTGTAAGAATGTAAATTAAGTGTTTTGTTCTCCATAAAACACATTACTCTTAATTTGCAACAGCACACCGCATCACTTATTTGACAATGAATATTTCCAATTAAATACAATAGTTTTTCACTTAACATTGACAAAGCAATAGTGTCGGAAGTACTGGTGTAAAAGATAAGATGTTTTTATCTTATTTATTTGTATTACTTTTATAAGTAGTTTAGCGTTCACAGGAAATATAGACAAAATGGATAAACATCAGAAAAAGAGACAATGAGAGTGAAACCGTGATAGTTTTTACGTTCTCTAGTTTTAGCGTTTATTCATTTCATTCATTATAAATAATAACTTACATTTGGCCAAGAGCTGATGACCAACAATATGGGGAGCTAATGGAATGAGACAATATGGTAGGTAACTAATGAAGTAAAACTGATAATCATCACAGTCACTTGCCACTAGATTTGTTGTTCATCTATCCGATTTTACTGTGACCAAATTGCGGTCCTAAACCAAGAGCTATCCACCACATGCAATAGGCATAATCTTTTGATTATGTCGGACAAAAACAGTAATCGATGCTTCAGAAGTTCTAACTTATATTTGTCAGAGAACCTTTTAGTACGCCTGTCATACTGCATTAAGTTTTTTTCAATATACAACTGTAGAATCTGACATTCACATGGAATAGAATGTGCTGTACTGAAATAAGTCACTCATATTTCCTTTCCTGTCCGTCACTGATAAGATGGGATAATATTGACAGGCCATCAGATTTCTAATGTGGTGAGCTATGGAAGTTGCTTTTCAAACACAAATGCTCACACAGACTCATGCACATGCACGAAAGCTGGGATCTCTTCTGTAAATATGAAGCAAACTATGTCAACGATTGAGGATAAATAAAGTCTCTCTCTCAACGGTTGCTACTTTTGTGTAAGGGGAAAAGGTATGGATCATGTACAATACCGTTTTTACATAATTGCTGCTGAGCAGCCTACTGCGAGTTTAACTGACTTGCTTGTTGGTTTTTTCTCATGATTTGAAGGGAAATTGGTGATAAAATTAGAAGCTAAGCAAAATGACAGCATAACCTTTGATAATATTTGCCTAAATTGCTCATCCTCATGAGGTAGGATAGTTCAGCTGGTTGAGAACCGCACACCAGTTCGGAAGGTCAGAAGGACCAGTGTTCAAGACAGTTCGCCTGGGAAAATACCACCGCTCTTACTAATGGTTACTTACCCTAACATTGAGAGAGACGCGAGCTTGTGAACTGCTCCACCTCGGCTAAGGCAAGGTGGAGTTTCAAAAAAATCTGTTTTAAATAGTAATTTAAATATACCTGTTTGACATCGCTGGACTTGCGCTGCTGAAATATGACCGCTCCGACCGTACGACTGCTTTATTAAATGTGCTATTGGCTTTACTACATATCTACATGTGAACTTGCTAAACTGCCAGCAGTGCGATGTTATTGTGATTTGCGATCGCTTAAAAAGGCTAGATAAGCCTGGAAGATGCATGTATATTCTCCAGACATACAGTGACAGCTGCTGACTGGTGCTTATTTTCATGTTAACTTAGACTTGATTCGATTGGACTCATTTTTTCCTTCGCTCGAAGCCGAATAGCAGTTTTTTGATATAAGCCGTCAGGGAATGTGCAATCTTCTATAAACATCAACGTTGAAAATCCCATAATTTTTTTCCTAGTGCAAGCCCCACAGCGACACATAAGAATTCATCTTCATTACTTGCAATGTGGTCGAGTTCCATCACTTGTATCCAACTACATTACATATTGTATGGATTTAAAAAAACGGGATACCATGCGAAGAATTCGACTTGCTACGTTATAAGAAAGTAAATGATCTTAGGTCCATCAGGTAAAAGCATTTTCCTCACACGCATGTATTCCAATATAACCTATTCCATCAGAGATGTCACATACTTCCTATGCAGGCATGGCATCGGAAAAACTAAAATTTGACGTGTGATTAGTAACTTGGACTTATGAGACTTTTTGGAAGAAGAGGTTATTAGAAGTTTTATAATATTTTTAACAGCAAAACCTATTTAATTCAGTTTAGGGAAATGAAAGTTTGAATTCTGCTGGGACAATAGACATTTAGCATAATTGGCCGTCCTTTATTTTTTAACATAAAAGATGCCAACATGTAATATTTGCCCAATGAGTAGTGTGAAGCGATTTTTCGGATGACAAATGAACTGAAGAGATGGTCTCCACCATTAATGAAGGGACCAGCCAAAATGTATTCAAGTAGCCAGTAATATTGTTTTCAGAATCCACAGCTTCACTATTCGACTTCCTGAAGATGCATAGTCTACTCGAATTAAGACACGACACGGTCAAAATAATTCGAAGGATCCAGGAAACGGAAGATACCAAAGTTAAACAACTACCCTAGTGGAGAATCCTGTAAATAATTAGGTAATTAGAGGTCATGAACGAATGAATACAAATTAATACAAAGTACATAGAGTAACCTACTCCAGTGCAGAGTAGGGATTGAAATACGAATAAAGGCTAACCGACCCAACTTAAGACGGGAAGGGAAATAAATTTAAAACTTGTAATCGATTTTATTTTTGCAATCTAAGAACTAAAATGAGAGTTCGTCATGGACTTGACGAGAAGCTTACTTAAAAATAACAAGGTGAAAATAAGAAACCTAAGAAACCAAAATTAAGTTTTGTGTATGGAATCATCAGAGAGGAACCATGTGGCTGCATGAAGCAAGGTTTCGGCCCTTAACCTCCAACCAATACCACATGGCGGGGCCAGGCCAACCAGGTCGAATGCACGACATGGAAGGTCTCTCCAAGCCTGAGGAAACATAGCAGAATCTAACCGAAAATAAAATTTTAGGAATTTTTGAGGACAAAAGGAAGGAAATGAATCTAGAAGAGGTTTTTTAGTCCAATATGCCAATGATGGAGGGCATCTGGCGAGGCGGAAAACAGCCAAACTTAAAAACGAGGAACCTATTCTTTGAGAAGTACTTTATGCAAGAATTAACTAGCAGATTAACCTTATAACCCCTTCATTTGAAGATATCGAAAATGCCCTTAGCTCTTGATGTGAAGGCGGAAGCATCAGATGAAATCCTGGCGAATCTGATGAGTTGTGCAGCAAAGAGTGATGAGCAGGTCTGATGAGCAGTGTTCAAAGGCACATTACTCTCAGGGAAAGTATACAGTACCACTGGGAAGCTGAACTCATCAACCTTATGGTGAACCTCTGTGGTGTATTGGCCACCATCTTCGATTCTGATTTTTATTTATCGGAGATTTTAGCTGTTATGCTGCTAAACACTGAAATGCGATAACTTGACAACAGTAACATTAACTCGTGTTATTTAGTATCAAGTGGTTATTTTAGCTTTCTATAGTTTGCCCTTTCAATATTCCATCCTCATTACTCGGTCTTCCTACAAGTCACTTTTCTCACAACTACTTCATTTCTAAACTTCTAAGGTATTTCGAAGTAATACACGCGAAGACTCAGCTTTTGTTCAGTTTGCGTGATTTCATTCATTCGCCGTAGGTTAGACGTGATTGTAGAAGAGTCTTCCATCTTGACTTCCAAATCATAAACTGACTTTATTCTAATTCTGTCGTCTACGGAAGTATGAAATTTCCCTACTTTGACGTGCATCTTCTGACTCCGTTTTTGTGCGCAGTGCACATTATGGCTGTCAGTAGTCTTCATATTAATACATTTTTACAGCCCAATTGTTGGACTTGTTCCAAAACGCGTTAATTAATTATGTGGCATTATTCTGTGTGAAAATTGCGCACACAGCATCTCATACAACCAAGAAAAGAAGACTGCCGAGAAGCAATGGAAACCTGTTTAGTTAAACACCGCATTCAATCTTGGCGACAGTTATGTATACCGCATGGCAAAGTAACAAATGATGATGTCTTGATGGGGTCGTCCCTGAATTGTGGGATGCCTTGAGAAGTGCATGCTTGTGCTAGTTTTATCCCTCAATTTGCGTTTTGATCGACGATTGTTCATGAAGCGCCATATAATTCAAACTTTTGCTTTGCCAATGTCAGCAATAGAGTCAGGTATCCAGAGATTGTGAAGTGTTGTTGGGAAAAGATTGGATGGTGAAGTGGGAATGATTTGCTTAAGTAGATGGCGCAAGCGGTGAATGGAATGATGCAAGTTGTAAACTGTTAGGTGGTGACGTGTTAACGGATCTGATTCGGTACACATTGGCGACAGCAGCATGCATTGCAAATCAGATGTTTATATACTTCTCGTCCCTGGGCAAATGAAAGTTCGCTGTTCTATATGTAGATCAGTTTACTTTTCGCTAAAAGGTGAGCGGCGATACAAGCTATTCTTCGATCTACAACTCATATACTACTCCTTAAAAAATACAGCACTTAATCTAAGCCAGTGTCGTCGCTCTCATAAAGAACGGCGGCTGTTTTCTTTTGAATTTTTATATTTTTTAAGTGTCGACAGCATTTTCATAGCTAATGCGACACATGTGCAGTGTCTAGTGCACCCAAATTGCTACTTGAATCATAGGATATGCATAATGATTAAAATCAGCATCATGGAACATATATGAATGGAAACAAAATTGATAACATGAGAGTATTGGACTGATGATTACCGCACAGTGGTGATGATAATCTGTGGGAGATATCGGAGGATGCTATCTGTGTCACATATACAGATTTTCCTATAATGTTATTTCCAATGTTAGGGTGAGTCTTGTACTCAAACCCTTCCTTGCGCAATGAGCATATTTTTGTGTGACACTATAGATTATCAATATCTAATTCTTTGCGACAGTTTAAGGAAACTGAGTTCATTCCTGAGTTTGTGTTTCACAAAACAAAATTTTCCTTCTCTTTTTCCTTAGATTAGAGGTTGCAATTTCCATTTATTTTGTTTATTGAGTCTCAGGAAATCTGCTGATTTTCTTTGCCACTGTCTTTTCTTCATTAAGGATTTCATGCATTCTATAGCTTGCTATCGTTTTTTAGTGTCTCTGTAATTTGAAACTCACACAGAAATAAAGAGAGTTAACAGATTTCTGACTATGATCACTTCAGATGGTCGAAATATCAAGTTAGTGTTTTTATTTTGTCTAAAACTGCATTTTAACAGGTAATTTATTTTTGATCTTGCCCTATAGGTACGTACATGGAGGCATACTTAAAATGTAACTCTAACGAAAATCTCAAGCAGAAAGTATATGCATTGATGTGTAAACGGCATTATCTACAAGAAAATGTAGATGCCTAGCTTCGAATAATAGCCGTGACTGCTATTACAATCTGATGACAAGAGGTGTGGCTGTTATTCGAAAGTGGCCATTTGTCGAAGAAATTCGGCATCATGCAACCAGGGCTGGTATTAATAATACTGACTTAACTAAGTCGCCGACTCAACTAAGTTGCCGACTCAAATAAGTCACCGAGTCAAAATCGTATTAATAATGCTGACTTAACTTAGACGAGAAACTAAGTCGCTGTCAACGTTTTGTGTGAAGTTTTGAAAGTCCGTGCACTCATACACAGCTTTTTTTATTCATCGAACTGTGAGTGACTCAGACTACGTCACGGAATTTCCTTGGTACGCCAGTAAAAATTCATCTTGCTGTGACAGTACGATTCCAAGTCGCCTCAACTCTCAAAACTTTTAAATCGTTCGAGAATGTCCCCGAAAAAGAGAAGACCAACGTTCTCACAAAATGAAGAATCGGCAATTAAAGAGGGCTACCTCGATCATAAAGAGATAATTGAGGCTCCATTTTCTAATAGTGTGACAAAGAAGGACAAGGATTGTGCATGGGCCAAAATTACAGAGAGGGTCAATTCAACCGGTAATTGCCAACGGACAGTCGTGGAAACAATGAAATAATTCAAAAACATGAAGCAGAAAGTGAAGGAACCAGTGGCAAAGGAAAACAAATCTGCGTGTATGACTGGTGGAGGACCTCTTATTTATGAAGTAAGTAAAGCATTTGATGGGTCCTTTCTGGAATTGCATGACCTAAACGCTAATTAAAGATCAATTCATTTTCAACCTAACAGTCTACCTTTCAGTAATGTATGAGTAATTGTACAAAGTATTAGATAATGACATCTACATGTAAGACAGGGTTCCTACGCATTCTGAGTTTCAAACTTCACTGATACTTCCCTGACCTTTCCCTGATACTAAGTAAATTGATTTTACCACTTATTCATCATTACGGGCAAATGTTCTATACAATATTTCGTTAGAGAATAGCTTTAAGGACCCGTCTACCGTACACACATGATAAAATCTTAACGATTGTAAAATTTGATCGGTCTATGGTTCAATAACGTCCATCCAATACTTTAAAAATGAAAAATGTATCTAAAAATGCATCTTGCCAGAATATGATTACCGGTAAATATCTACATACCTACAGTAATATTCGTTTAACTCAGTGATTCTTAACCGGGGGCCATGTGGCTCCCTGGGGAGGAATTCAACATGCCAGGGGAGGAATGACGTACATAAGGAGGATTTCGGGAGGAAGGAGGTTCGAAGGAGTATTTGAGATGAACAGGATTTGTTGATTCACCGTCACGTGTGACTTATCATCGTCAGTATTCGTTAATCGCTTCCCAATATTCAAGATGTTAATTATGCAGCTACTGTTTAATAGCTATTGCGACCACAGATTTAGAAGCTACCAATATATCTCTGTGTACGAGTGTTCCATTCGAATTATTTTAATTAGGGAAAATTCAACTACGTGGCTATAGATCATCACCTGGACGTTTTGTCTATGGCCTGCTCAGTTGCACCGACAAGATAGACTAGAAGATAGTATTCTGGTCAGAGAGAGCTAATGAAGCGAGGCGTCACATTTCCATTCATAATAAATTAAGGTCAAATGGTATGGCTCACTCAAGAAACAGTTGAAAAGCACCCAACTTTATCAGCCAATGCCCACACGCTACTACTTCCTTTTCCAACATCGTACCTGGTCGAGTTCGGTGTCTCGGCGGTATCAGATTTGATACCTAGGAAGAGAAATCGACTCAGCATCAGCGTGCGCAGTGATTTGAGATTGAAACTCACGAATTTGACACCTCGAATTCAGGAATTGTGCGTAAAGTATCAGGCTCAATGCAGTCATTAGTTTTTTGTTGGATTTCTTGTAACACTTCCCATTTGCATGTAAGCCTACTTAGATTCTTCGTGATAGGCTACCTGAAGTCTGCATTTGAAAATTTTTGTTACTGCTATCTTTGACTTCGCTTTTTTAACTTGAATACTGGCCTACTAGTTTAGAGGGAGGAATTAAATATACTTTCAACTGTTAGGGAGGAATCCGAGCAAAAAGGTTAAGAACCACTGGAACTCGTAACACATTTTGACAGTTAAAACGGAAAATTTAAGGTATTGGCGTTTAAATCTCAGTTGCCTATATATAAACTTATGCTATACGTTAATTACTCATTTTATAAGTCTATTGTATTGCCTTTACGACAATAGTTATGTATTCATGTCAAACAAGTACGCATGAAGGCAAAACTGGTTAACAGAGATTCCTGTTTTAGATAGGCTATAGAATTTGGGCCTATATTTTTACTATATGTATCTTTTCAGGTTGCTGAGGATAAAGAGGAGTTCGCGAGATCACTGTGCAATAACCCTTCCATCAAAGGTATTGACGGCTCCACAGAATCGTCATCTCAAGTCATCCCTCTAAAGGACGACTTGCACGATCTGCATGTACGACTGCGTCACAGGTATCGAAATTACAGATCCAAGTACTGCGGCTGCAAAAAGGTAATCTACCATTAGAACGGCGTAAGCTGCTTCTGGAAATGCAGAATCTAAAGCGGAAGAAACGGATCCTTTTAAATGCTGCAACCCAAACTGAACCAAATGTAGTTTTTGACAATGGAAACTCTTATCGCATTATGTGAATCACTTTTGTAATTAATAAGCTTGAACATGTGGAATTGAATATTGTTTTTTCCTTTTACAATACACACATGCTTATGAAAAAGAATTTTTATTGCCATGAAAATCTAAACTTATTGTATGTATGTATATTCTTAAATCTTTCACTAATATTATTTTGTTTCACGAAAGAATTTTGTGGTGTCCGTGGCACAGTGGTTGCGTACTTGGACTAGGGATCTCATGGTCCAGAGGTCGAACCCGGAAAGTGTCATTGGAAGTCGGCAGGAAGGGCATCCGGACTACAAAGCACCACAACGCTCCAAACAAAGTCTGACTTAAGTCAGCACCGTCCAAGACCCCAGTAGGGGTAAAAAGTGACGTAAAATCCGTAAAAAAAAGAAAGAAGGCCTATTGCAAACTAGATGTTATTAAGAAATTATTGATTGTTGAATTCCGGAATGCCTATATAGCTTTCAAATGATAGCCCTCTCATTAACGATTTATTATGATATTAATATGATTTCCACTTGTGACTAGAGTCCCCTATGATTAGTTTTACGAAGATAAATTCATTTTACATAACTTCTGTCTATCGTATATAGAATTCATAATGTCCTTTATCGTTTCTCCGTGCGTAGTTCATTAAATGTGTGACAAATGCATCAAAAATATAAATTCAATTAATAACACAACAACTGTATCATTGAACATTATGATGATATACATACCCAGATTGTGATACATTGAACAATTTAGGAGAAAAAAGTATCTATCAGAAACTCGCATGGTTGTGCCGCTCCGAGTGCGCCCATCATCTGCAGCAGCGACTTGATTATCTTCCTCACTGTCAACTTCATCATCCTCGAATTCTGGCATATTCATGTCTATTGCAATGTTGTGGAGAATCATTGCCGATAAAATTAAGGTTGGAACCTTTTCTGTTAGTACACGCATCTCATCGTGAAGAATACGGAATCGTTTTTTCATTCCAAAAGCACACTCAATTGTTACTCTCGTTCTTTTATGAGAAGTGTTGTAGTTTTCTTCACTCTAACTCCTTGGAGTGGAGACTGGAGTCATCATCCAATTTCTTCAGGGGTTTCCACTGTCACCAAGTATAATTCCTTGTTTTCTGCCTGTCTCGAAATCATCCCACACTTGTGTCTGCTTCAGAACAAAACTATCGTGGCAGCTACCGGGCCAACGAATTGATGCGAAAGTAAACTTTCGATTTGCATCACAAACAGCGCAGACGTTTATTGATGGATAGTATTTTCTATTGATGCATTGGGATCTTCACGTGGCTGTTGAATCCGGACGTGTGTTCCGTCTATTGCTCCCACTACACGAGGAAATTGTGCAATTTCAAAGAACTTAGCTTGAGTCCTTGAGGTGTTGTCTGGCCATACGATGAACTCGTCTTTCTTAGCGATTAGAGCATTGCATACGCGGGTGACACACAAGCTAACCGTAGGCTGACTCAGATTTAAAGTATCAGCAACAGTAGCTTGGAGGGAAGAACTTCCTAAATAGCTTAAAGCTGCAAGAATTTGAATTTTAGGGGGGATTGGCCGTCCTTTGTTTGTCGAACATTTCAGATCATCGAATAATAGGTCCGTTAAGAAGTCAATGTCACCTGAAATAGAAATGATATGGTCGAATAACGGCTTACAACTGTGTTTAAGTCATTCACAGGCTACATGAGTGATGTAATGTACGCTAGGTAGTAAATACCAGTTCGAAGTATTAAATTGTTTAGGAAATGTAGGCCTAAGTAATACGAAAACAAAATTCTTCATGAGAAACATGTTAGCTTGGCGATTATAATGATAAAGATACATAATTGTCCATATAGCACAAGTCCTTGTCAAATGATAACTTGTGTCTGATGCATGGCAATGTAGCGCAAATTCTTTGACTTGAGACTCATTTTAGGCCTACAACATATACTTTGACATATATAGGTTTAGCTGGTATAATTTTTTTCTGATGAATTACAATAAACTTATATTTTAATGCAAAAAAAGAACTATTACAAAATTCCCACAAGAATAAGCTGTTATAATCGCATTCATGATTTAAGTAACAATATAAGGTAATTAGTACAAGGTCTGCGGCTATCTTTATATAGGCTAATAATCGTGCTCGTAGGAAATCAAGATAAAGATATACTGACCTCTCGTAAAGCTGTAGCGGTTGATAATGTCCTTCTCCGATAAATTTCCATTTTCAATGTCGTTGGTTAGTATTGAGTATGTCGTTGATAATGTTTCGACTTTCTCGAGTGTTGTATCGACACTTTCATATACGATGCCATATCGTATTAATGATTGATTCTATAAGCTCACTCGAGAAAAATGTATAACGGGGTTTGCTTTCAAAGGCTAGCGGGGTTGTGATTCACTGAAGTTGTACACGAGATTTTTCTATTCATTGTTCTCACCAACTTAGACACCTCGATGGGAGTCTAACTTTTGACAATAGAAACTTAGTTGCGAGCTAAACGACTAAGTCAGCAACTAAGTTTTCTCGGCATTATTAATAAGGATTCCGTGTCAGCCGACTTAACTAGGTCACCGACTTAGTTAAGTCGCATTATTAATACCAGCCCTGATGCATGAATTAACAGTTGAGTCTTATGAGAGGACATTCTATACATTCTGCCGACATTCTACAATTCTGCATGTAGGTAGCTACTGTCTACAATGCATTGAGTAGTAGGAGCTTTGAAAAGTGCCGGGAAAAGTGAAAAACGATCTAAATCAAAGAAATCGGATTTTATAATTTCTGTAACTCATGATTTTTTTCCAACCCTCTGTAGTATGATTGCAATAAGCACATCAATTGTACACAAATTATCATTTATATGAAATAAAACGACAAAAAGTACGTCGTGAATGTAAATATAATTAATAGATTACTCGTGATTAGATGCTTGAGATAGATGGAAAATGACAGGAAGAAGTTTTGAAATTCAGTTTCATTGTATTGCAGTATAATTATTTGCTGACCGGGAGCTGACTTATCAGGATTTGCTGTAGATATCTGCATTAAGCTTTCGCTTCCGTGAAAAATAATCTTGGTTTCATTATCAAATCAACTAAGACAATGCTTTTTGCGATTGATGATCTGAGGATCTTTAGTAAATTGTATGCACTTTTGATACAACGATCAATGGATAAATCTCAAAATAAAAGTGCTTTTACTTTTGTGCTGTCTATGAGTGCAAGAATAATGAAAATGCATAGAATAATATACAGGGTGACTAACATCACATAATGCAAAAACCTGAAAACCTGCAAAAGTCTTGAAATATGGCTAGATCTGCAAAAATCATGCAAAAGTCCTGCAAAATGGTAATCGATCCTGCAAAAAGTCACCTTATCCAAAAGAAGTAGTATCTTAAATTATCTCTGGGAAATATAGTGCTTGTTGTACTGATTCAGTGTTTCCTGGTTCTGATACAAATGCTAATGTACATGCAATCTTAACTATATTGAACAATTTTTAGACGATAGTTGTGGCTATGTACAGTAAGTTTATTTCCCCTTGACAGGCTAACTGGGATATTTTGGACAACATATTTTATCAGAGAAATCACTTTCATCAATCATTGACATGCAATCACCGGTTAATGTTTTTATTTTTGATCTCTATGCAATTATCACTCAACTCATATATTATGCACATTAGTTTCATAGCACGTAGAACAACATAGATAAAAACATAAATAAAGTCCTGGATATCTAGTACTATAATGAATTGAAAGCTGAAACTAGTTCGTGGTCTTGACCAGTGGTGTTTGGTCGAAAACTTTCGATGATGAAAATGGCGTCGTTATCCCTTTTTGATGTCTGAGCATCTCAGACAATGATCTAATGCACACCTAGCCACCAGCCAAAGATTGTTTCTGGCAAGTTATGCGACAGAAATCAATATAGATTGTTACTTGTTGTAGTAGTAATCGTATATTTGTATAAAAATGAAAATCATAATGGACATGTACACAATACACACTGGCAATACACAGAAAAAGAAGACATAAGGAAGTTAACTTTCGAAACAAAGTGCTCAATGTAAAAATTGTCTTTGCGCGTTTAACCCAACATTTATGAAAGAAGTAACACATGGAAAAATGTTCTTTTCCTTTTAAGTTGGCGACACAAAGGAACAGAATATTGACTTCTGATACGTTTCGGAACATAGTTATGCAGACAGTGATACCTTTGATTGGCAATTGACAGAAATAACTTTTTGCTTTGTGAAATGCGTCTGTCTTTAATTTCATTTTTTTGACATGGGCATTTCCGAATGTTTCCACTTCCGAAATAAGTTCTGTAAATCATGCGATGTGCCCGGTTATCAACTTGCTGCAGCTGGTTTGAGAGTGCCTTATTCATGCCAACAAAAACTGGAGATGCGTATTCTAACAGAGATCGAATAGACGACGTGTAAACTTTGTGTAGTTCTGAATACGAAAGAACACTTCTTAGACGACGAAGGATGTGAAATCGTTGCGTTGTTTTCCTGATGACGTTGCGCGTGTGAGATTTCCAGCTCAAATGATCATCAAGCATTACGCCAAGAACATTGATTTCGGACACTCGTTCTAGTGGCAATGAGATAGATTCAATTGCTTCAGTACGCGTCAGTAGCATCAGTTTCGATTTGCTCATATTCAGGGTTAGCTTGTTACGATGACACCAAGCTGAGACGAAACTGGTTTCTCTAATGAGTGTCTCCTGAATTAAAGAAGGATTGCCCGAGTTCAGAGGAACAACAACATTCAAATCATCTGCATATTTGATACTAGATACACAAGGAGTTGGTGAAACTAGATCTCCGACGAACGCGCAAAAGAGAACAGGTGCCAACACTGATCCCTGCGGTACACCAACGTTCAAACGAATGGGACCCGAGATGTCTGACCCAATCTTTACTCTGCCAGTTCGATTTTGCAGGAAGTTCTTAATCCAGAGGAGACAGCCGCTGGGAAATTGATGGTCTTTAAGCTTGCGAATGAGCAGCCTGTGATCTATTGTATCGAACGCTCGTGAGAGGTCAAAACTCATTAGGGCAGATCCAAAAAGCAACTTATCGTCATTGATTCGGCTGATATTCTCAATTACATCAATTATAGCTGTTGTTGTAGAATGCGAGGGGCGGAAGCCATGTTGATGAGGCCCGTATGTTCTTGCAAACAGATTTCGAGTAGATTTCAAAACAACTTTCTCGAGTAGCTTTATTGGTACGGAAGAAATTGTTATATATCGCAATTTGTGAACATCGGGAGGAGACGATTTTGGAACAGGAATAATAAGACCCTCTTTCCAGTGTTGTGGTATGGCCTTTGATTGTAGTGATGTATTAAATATGATTGTTAAGGGCTCTGATAAGAATATCGCCATTTCTTTGTAGATACGTGTTGGTATGTTGTCTGGACCAGCAGATTTATTCAAAGATAATTTTGTCAGAAGATTATATAAACTTCGTATTCCTCAACATTCAAATGCCAGTCGGTGTTCGCGAACTCTTCCTGAAATATGCAAAGATGATGGCTTTCAAAGGAGTCCGCTACGTCATTGCAAACAACACTCATTAGATTTTCTTTGGAGCCACATTGTTTCACCAGAGTAGACATTGTGCCATCTCGAACAGTTGCAGTTTCTTGTTTGACCAGGTTCCATAGACCCTTCGTGGAGCTCTTCAGTTTAGTAGCCCACCTCATTTTTGCTTTGGCAATTTCTTCCTTTGACTTCATTTTCAAATGGTTATACAATTTCCAATTCTTGGAACGATATGCTGACCAACGATCATTTATCAAGTTCTTGATTAGCGGAGTCATCCACTCTTTGTCCGTGCTAGTTAAGGAAACTATTCGGAGCGGGATATTATCTTGCAGGTTACACATGACAGTATGGTATAGCCATTCCCAATTGTTCTTCCACATTTTTAAATTCTCTTATCGCTGACCAATCAACCTTTGAAAAGGCTGCGTTTATAGCTTGCAGATTTGAGCGGCGAAAATCATAAAGAACATGATAATTTACATGTTTTGAAACATCAATTCGATTTTTTCGAACAATGGTAATAATAACATGGTCAGAGTTACCCAAGGGCGCATCAAATGCTACATTCTGTGCATCATACATTTGAGATAACTCAGATGACACCAAAATATGGTCCAATATCCTATTCCCACGCGTTGGTTCACAAATTAAATCAAAAAGGTCTAATTCGTCACAAAGCTTTACGACATTAAGAGAATTCATATCACCGGCAATCAAAACAGAATGCTGTGGATTTGACAGCAGAAAAGAGTCAACTACTGTAGTTATCACGCCTATTACATCATTCAAATAACCTGCTTGAAAGTGAGGTGGTACATACATGCATATGAGAAGCAATTTAAAGGCACGAGCATTGACAACGCTATACTGAAAGTCAGATAAATCTTGATGATTCAAATTGCTATTTACAATTTCAATTTCAAGTGAGACATGAAGAAAAATAGCTGTACCACCGCCTCTGCGGTGTTGTCGATCAGTTCGAACACAAACATAGTCGGGCAGTGATACCAGAGATGAGTCTATAGTCCGGTCTAGCCAAGTCTCTGTCACACATATCACAGATGGCTTTCTTATCTCAGCAAAAATCTTCAAATATTCTAACTTATGAAAGAGCGACCTCGCATTAATTAGCGATACAGATGGGAAAAATCTTGTAGAAGATAAAACATCTATTGAAAATTCTAGTTATCAACACTAACAATTTTTCATATCGTATGACTACTCTCTCTCCGGCCTCTCTGCGTCTCTTCAATTCTACTTGTAGCTCCTTTCTTTTCTCTCTTTCTTTCTTGGTTCTATCAGGGTTGATATATACACCTTTGTAAACATGTGTCTCACTTTCTCTCTGTTTTTTAGCATTTTTGTGTATCTTACTTCGATGTTCTTCATCATCGCATTTGACTCGAAGTAACCTTGGTACGGTTTTTC
The DNA here is from genome assembly GCA_907163375.1 of Prostheceraeus crozeri. Classification (NCBI taxonomy): domain Eukaryota; kingdom Metazoa; phylum Platyhelminthes; order Polycladida; family Euryleptidae; genus Prostheceraeus; species Prostheceraeus crozeri. Next base: position 132,054 of record CAJQUW010011893.1, on the reverse strand, counting down.
CAGCTGATGCTCGCCCCAATCTACTAGCATAAGAGACTTCTACCTCAGAACAATCGATATCATCCAATATCGATGCAATGTCATTCAAATCAGCCTCCTTTCTCTCCTCAACGGTTCCAGCAGTATGCACACGAAGACCAGAGAATATCAAATATTTACGTTTCCTGTGCCTTTCTTGAATTTCCTCAAGGATTTCATTGTTATAATTCGACTTAAAAATACGAAATTCTGACTGAAGATTGTCGTAGTCATCTTTCTGTCGATTATATCAACTCAATATTTCCTTCATCTGAACAATTAAAGGTTGAAGAAGTCTTTCGACCTCTCGAGCAACTACTGAAGCAATGTCATTTGATTCATTTTGAAGCCATGCTGACTTGCGTTCTTTATCTTTCTCAATAGCATCCTTTAATGCCCCAAACAACTGCTCTTTGTTAAGCTTATTCATTTGCGATATGGACAGGCGTTTTACATCATCGTACTTAACTGGAGATTTGGCATGACGTTCTGTGTTGTAATCGATGTTGACGCAATAGTCACGTGCAAAAAATCGATAATTCGAGGAGTCGGTGACAGAGTGGGTTCTATACGCTGCGTGATAAAAGCTGATTCGATTTACAGTTGACAGTCCCAACCGTTCACCACTCCAACAACACGTCGTTGAATGACGTAGTTGTGCCAACTACGTCCTCTTCATTCGCCACGTGCGACAAATGTTTCAGTATTGATAGTTATAAACTCCTTAATAAGTTGTAACAACACTAGAAATCAGCTATTGGAACTGTCCATCAACTGAAGAACTTAATAGATTATTACTAAATGATCATGCAAATTTCCTGAAAATTTGAAATCGGAAATCGTTAGCCACTCTCAATATAGTGACATCTAGAATAATATTAATTAAGACAGCAGTCATAAATCAGATTAAGTCAAAGGATCTGTTGTGAACCAACATGAACTTAGCAAAAATGCAGTAGTACGAGTGAAATTGCTTTTTTTGGTAATCAGACAATGAATACGTGGACAAGTTTTGGACAATGCTACCCGCGTCAGAACTTGCTTGAAGATGTGCTCGATAAAAAACAAGCTGATGTAAGGCGGAGAGGGAAAGGCATGAATGCCAATTTATTTTCAATTTCAAGCCATCCCTGAATGCTCATAGGTAAAGAGATATTTTGTAATTTTATCATATATTTGTCTAAAGAGATGGAAAAGTAGACCTACTCCATCGAAAGCGACAGCGAATAAATAACCCTGTCGATGAATTGAACCAGCACCATATATATATATACATACACGAAGCTCAATATATGATGGTTTGACGTCACTACTGCCTCTTGCGGGGGCTTGGACGGTGCAGACACCGTCAGACTTTAATCTGGAGCATTGTGATCTTTTAATCCGGATGATCTTCCGGATTCGACTTGCAATGACACTTTCGAGGCTCGTCCCCTGGACCGAAAGATCGCTAGGTCAAGCACTTAACCACTGTGCCACGAAGACCACCGTTAATACGAGTATATGTTTCATGAAATGTGAAAAGGTCACAAAAATCAAAAAATGAATTTCTTGTTTTGTCTCATCGATTTTAATAATGGTAAAACGTGATGTCAGAGACAGACCAATGTTTGCTAACATCAGTGAAAAGAAATATGAAGTAATAGGAGATCAGTTGTGATGCCCAATGCATTTGAAAATGAAGATAGTCGCCCAATTTATTAATCCAAAACAATTCCCAATAACAATAAGCACCAATATCAAAACTATGTTATAAGAGCGTAATGCACAGGAGCGCAAAAGGCAATTGAACGGTTTACATGTAATTCATCAACTCGATATCCATCCTTATCTACGTCGTATTTGTAAACACAATGTGATTCATTTTTTGGCGATACGTATTCATCAATTTTTTTCTATTTTGTGTTCTTCTAGTTGAAGTGTTGATTAAATTGCTTATTCTGGAAGCTTTGTTCATACTTGGTCGCTGTTCTGGTCTTTGTGGCCAAAAGGAACTCGTTTACATCCTGTTGTTACCGTGGTGATTTACATCACGCTAGTACCTGTCTGAGTTGTGTTCTGAGTCTCCCCTTATTGTTGCATTTCATTTCACTTGTTCGTTGCACATGAATTGAGACAGCGAAAGCGCTCGTGCATTACGTTCTTATTACACTGTTTTGAGTTTGGTGTATTGTTATAGGTATTGCTTTGGATTAATGAATTTGGCGACTATCTTCATTTTCAAATAGGAAATCAAATCCATGCAATTTTAAAGTACAAGCATTAACTCATTGGGCTTCAAGATATTCTGCCCATAAAGATGATACCACTAAATAACAGAGTTATTTATCGGCTTATAAATTTTAGTCCTTCCACTTTCCGCTGTTGACAATTTCCTATTATTTCCTCCAATATAGCTACGATTACATCTTCCATATGTTCTATGCAATTGGATCAGGTCATTGTCTTATCGATGTCAATACTTAGATATTTTCTTGAAATTCAATTAATATTTCAACTCACTTTTCTTACCTGAAATGAATGCTTCTCTGTAGATGTTTATCTGAATTTGAGCACATCATGATTTAACGGATACCTGAAATATACCATTTCCTTTCCAGTTGGACAACATCCAATCAGAAGGAGAAGAAGAAGTGAGACAAGCGAGAAGAGGTATTATCAAGACTGTCCAAACGCTATTAGACCAATTAGAATTGAAGGGCATGTCTCAGTGAACATTTACCGTGTTGTATTACTCCTCAAAGATGAAGCCTTCATGACAATCTACCAGCATGGAATATCAGGCAGGAGGAGAACTGTGCTCCTCAGATGATGAGATCGAAGTTTCGTTTACCTTTTCAGTAGGTTGTAATTGAAGTGAAACATTGAGACTGACCTGACGATTGTAGACCAGTTTTACACTACTCTTGACCGAAGATGATCTCCGCGTATTGGAGGAAAGAAATATATTCTTTTTTTGTTTTGAAAGATGTTATACATTGGACAGTTAGGGCCAAGATAGTAAAACAATCTGAAACCGCAGAATGAATTCTTGTATAACAGATAGATTGGAAACTAGCAAAGGTTCAATCAGGTATGGGGAAAATAAAATGAGGGTGAAAAAATGTGAACTCTGTGCATTTTTTTGTAATTACTGCGCTTTACATTTTCATTTTACTAATGCGTCTTATATGTCTGCGTATCTCATCTTGATATATTTACTGAGACCTAAATCTCTGCTAAAACATAAGGAGGTATTTCTTTTCCAAAAGTTCGTTCGACTTGGAGACATAAATAATCGCCAGAACAACAAGAAAGCTTTTATTCCTAATTAGCACTTTCGATTTCTTGAGATATTTTGAAAAAACATTGTGATCGCTCAGCTATCTGTATGATTAATCTTATACTGTCAGGAGCAAAGTGTGGTCAGGAGCTAGAACACAACATGTTGAAAGATTCTCAAATATGAAATGAATATGCAGCAAGCAATTCATTTTCTTGTACTGTAGTAGGTTTTGTGATCTGCATGTAGCCTACATTGCATTATTTAAAATGATTACATTGAAATGTTACTCTAGTTGACTGCCGTAATGTCTAGTTGATTGGAGCAAAAACATTTGAGCAGTCAAAAAACAAGTTTGAAATCGGTCTGAACTTGGGGTCGTTTTAAAGTTCCTCTTCAATTGCTGATAGATAAAGATTGACTTACATATATAGCAGGGATGCGGAGTCCTATCAAATGATGACTCCGGCCTGGACCCGAAATATACGAACAAATTATCTTTCCTCGTACGTAGCTGTCAATGTCAACTTTCTCCGTCAAACAAAAGTGACTGCTGCATGTAATAGTTGAGGGAATGAATTACCGTGATGGTGAAAAAAGGATTGTCTTTTCACTCGATTTAGTAGAGACAATTGTCCTAGCCTCGATCACACCTACCCACCTAAAGGTCACATATCAGAGACAAAAATGAAATATTAGTTTGTTTGAGAACATTACCTCTTTCTCACGTCAATCGTGTGTGATGGCTCCTCCAGAGAAGGGTAAATCCAATTTATTCCACAACATTTCCGTCTTTTCAACTTTGGGTCTCAGATTTCCGTGAAAATTTGCATATATACTCATTTTTTTACGCTGAACACGAAACTCGTGGCGGCGACCACACCAAATAAAAACTTTCCATAGAAATCTAGCACTTTCAAAAAGCCATTTTTTCTACATCTCGGTCAGAGGACAAATTGATCTCGGTCAGATAGATGTCGAATAGGAAACTCTTCGGCTTCTGCATTTGGGTTGCTGATGAAACTGGGAACTTAGGATGAATGCTTGCATGCGTAAAGCGAAGTAACCAAAATGTAATGTATTGCATATAATGTCCGTTGACCGTGACCCACCTTGTCCTCTGACCGAGATTTTTAAGTTCTCGGTCAGAGGATAAATTGATGTCGAACAGGAAACTCTTCGGCTTCAGCATTTGGTTTCATGAGACTGGGAACTTAGGGCGAATACTTGAACGCGTAAAACGAAGTGATCTAAATGTAATTTCACACATTATCATGTCTTTAGACCGAGACCCTCGTCCTCTGACCGAGATCTTCAATTTCAACGTTGTCCTCTGACCGAGATTTTTTAGGGTCTCGGTCAGAGGACATTTTCGTGGTTTTTGGAGATTTTGAGAGGGTTAATTGATATAAATGAAAAATTTCTTTTGCATAGATGTTAAGAGCATGGATCCCTCCTATGCTGTGAAATTTCATCGATTCCTGTCAAAATTTCTGGTTTCAGCATTCATATGAAATTTTTGGGAATATTCAAATTCTCTGGTCGAAAAAACGGATAAAAATATTTTTAAATCAATATTGCACACTTGTAACGGCATCAAACTGAATTTTCTTAACGGATTTATAAACTAGCACACTAGAGGATTCGTTTGGTGCAAAACGTTTAATGGAAGAATCAATATTCTTCGAGAAAAGGTACCTCGGTCAGAGGACAGAAAACGTCTCGGTCAGAGGACATTTTTTTCATTGGACAATGGAAACCCAGTGAAAATTCAATGATTAATATTGATTATAATATTTAAAACTAGACTGTCTTAAAGAGCTGATCATCTTCTTTCAGATGATATAAATATTAGTGGGTGTATTTGAATGTATCTAATCGAAAATCCGTGTTGAACTGAGAGTACTGCAACTTTGCAGTTCGTGTAACGAACACGTACCGGAGGCGGGCGATCTAACGGGCCATAAACTATGGCCATAGTTTACAAAGGAGAAATACGATACAAAAACTCGCAATGCAATTTAGCTGCAGCTCAATTTATAGCTCATCAGTGCGAATGAACTGCATTTGAGCTCGCCTCAAGGTTCACTTACCATCCACGGGACGCTATTATCATATTTGCTGAAGGCTGTTCTTTTAACTCGCAATTTTATCAGTTCGACAGTCTTAGATTGAACGCAGTCTTCATACAATGCCTGATAGTGCAGCAAAGATTTCAAGGTGTTTCCAGCGTCGCTTTGTTTAAATCTATGGAGTCGGTTCAGGGTGTCAAATTACTAACAGACAATCGTCAGCCAAAGTTTTCCCGTTGCTATCACGCCAGAGTATGTAAAGACCTTCTCAAATCATTCACTAATTTGCAGACTGGTCAAGTTCAAGTACATAGTAATTTCTAAACTGAAGAGTTATCTCCACTTATGCATTGTGTGATGAAAGAAATGCCTGCTTGCAAAAATCAAAAATCATTCATAGGGGATAATGTTCTTTATTTATCGTCTCACTCTTGAATTACCCTATTGACGATACAAGGGATCAGACACCGTTGATACAGTTCTACAAGGCGCCTACAAACATCTCACAAGGAATTGGGACGGCAACACGAATGAAGGTGAAAGATTCACAAGTCAGCACCCATTAATCACCAATAGTCTCCTTCACATTTCCAAGAAAGGGTTCACTTTAAAGAGGAGCCTCACTCCTCTACCTTGATATTTGGAAGCGATAATCGAGGATTGAGCGAAGTACATCTGCATTTTATCAAGGACTAATAAATAATGATCTTTACCAGAAGGCTGGAGGAGATAATACGGAGAATTCGTGGCATTTAGGTCTGAACATTATTAATCAACGAAAATACAAGCAATTCGTTTTAGTAAAAATCATGGTCTAAATCAATCGTTTTAAATAATGTCATCAATTTTATCTAATACATTTTCAATCATTTTATAAATACTCGCGTACAGATATCAGAATTGCTAGTATTTTCGCCGCAAATTCTCACCGAGACTATGCCAGTCCCCTAACATGGCACTGATCTCCACCGCGTCTTGGTAGCATCTAGGTAGAAGTCCTTCATCAAATTACAATAAATAATATCCACGCACTTCACATAGCTGGCAGCCAAGACATTGAAACATGCATTGGTGACGGGACAAAGGACACACAGGGAGGTAAAGAAACGGAAGAATGGCCACATGTTACAAAACGATACAGGAACGATTCTTCGGCAATCTGAGACGTTTGCGAGGTCGATATTTGCTCAAGTAATTTAACTGCTTCATATTCAACGCTCCATGGCGACGTCTGCAAATAAAAATGATATCAGATTTAGCTCATTGGTGAACTATGTCACTGCTTGAAAATTCAGAGAACAGGACAAATTTGATTTTGTTTACTTGACTAATTCAATATATTATGATGTCGAACAGTCAACGAACACTGGATGCACTCCGTCCGCAATGAAAGATAGCAGCAACGAAGTCTTTACATTATCATTAGAAATATAATTAAACTACACTACAGTCAAACCTCGCTTATGTCACCACCATTTCTTCCTGTCAGAATGGTGACATAATAGAGGTGGGGACATAACTGAAAGATTGCATTCAGTTCCAAATAATTTGGTGATTCATAGGAGGTTGGGACATAACTGAAGGGTGACATAAGCGAGGTTTGACTGTATATTCAACTACATTATCATTGAGAAATATAATTAAACTAAAGAGTTATTAATCTCGAAGTAACTGGGTTCTATTTCCTAGATTTCGATGCCTAAAATATTTGAGACGATATCGATATCTAGGTCACCACGCGGAGATACCGTAAGGTTATCAATTTTCTCAAGAAAGGTGTCCATCGTTCTGAAGCTAGGTATTATATGTATTTCACCAGGGTTTTTAAGGTTTTTGCTACGGGTCATCTGATTATTCCCACGGGTCACACTTAAATCGTCTCAAGATCGACTTTCATTAGTGCATGCCCAGCGCACTCAGGATTTATAAGCAAAAACAGAAGTCATGAATGCAGTATAGCAATTAGCATTCAGCAGTGAATTTTACTCGCGATTCTGCATGTAACGGATGAACGTTCAAAATCCACGGTTTAAGTCGAAAATTCCACGGTACAGAATGTGACCCGTGGAACACCTTAAAAATACACTAATTTCACTATTATTTTTGTTTTTCACTAATGCATTTTCCTAAGGGACAAAGCAAATATAAAGCAAATATAAAGCGCTAAAAATAATTAACATTTCTTAGAAAGCAATCCTTCAGATGATTGTGAAATGAATACAAAAATTTGCAAATTATCCTTCACTTCATTTCGATTATAGATGAATGAATACATAGCTTAACATATAATAGCCAACCCATGCTTTATATTTGATAGATTTCTTTGGACTATCGGTGGATATATTCATATATTGGACTCGATTAATCATTTGACAAGACAGTAACTGTACTCTTTTTGGAAAATTATTAGGATTGTAAAAAGCTATTACATGGCCATCTAGAAATAGAAGTTCAAAGTCCACGGTTATTATTACTGAATACGCTTATAGGGCATCCAAGCAATTCACAATAACATGAAACACACACGAGCTTCGCTTGGTCATCAATTTAAACACAAGCATGAAGGTACAAAGTTATTAACGAATCATTCTAGCGCATTGTTCACGTTATCTGAATCTGAAACATTGCGCAATAGCTAACTCACAACACTTGCACTGCTCTTGTAGCAACATTTTCAACAACTGATAATGGGTCTATTGCGATCATGGTGACCGATGAAACATTGCTTTGATTACAAAAATTGGTACCAGGCATGTGAAAACCGAATGACTGCGTCTCTAAAGCTATTTCTAATGTATTTATGATTGCAACTGCTTGTGATAAGACAAATGGTCGATAAGAAAGATCAATATGGAAATAAGTGAGAATAGATGTGATATCCACTAAATTGAGAGGAACAAGAAATTCCTTGGAGTCCATCGGCGCTCACTCAGTCAGGCATTGAACATTTGTAAAGCAGCATATCGATCAACTAGGATGTCAATTCGGCAAGCGAAACCGATTATAGCATTATTTAGTTCTATTTAATCCAAATGTGGATGATAGCGATCATCAATTAATGATAATCGATATATATTGAGTACCCCCTAGCTTCTATAGTGACTCCTGGCTGTGCTAGGGGTGAGAATTCTAAAAAAAATCTGTGGTGCGTATTGAAGAACAATTAGTTAATTTATCTCATATTGCATAAAAAGCATTCATGGCCACAATTACTACTCACTTCATCAACGTCATAGCCTCATTCGATTCTAATTTCCAGAAGCATTAAAATTCCTACATACAGCAATACATTGTTTCGGGTCAAAGCAGGTCCCTTCAGGACACAGAAAGTAATAGGTGGGAGCGGGGTGTTATGGGCCACCACCGTGCAAGCCATACTTTCCAACCTGAAAATCAATTTTTGAATATGTGAACAAACACATTGCTAATAAGAATATGGTGTTTCTGACCAATAATAGGTGTGAACTACATGTTCTATTTCCAACGCATTCATTACGAACTAACTCTGATGCCGGACTGATTGATGAACAGCTTACATTTCGAGCATCATATTCATGGTTCGGCGGCTTCTGTTTCATGGCACCCTAACTTCCCGCGCCACCCCGGTTGGACATCATTTCTCTAGACCACTAGCACCTAAAGGAGGCAATAAATCTCTGTAGGAAGAGTGTACGTGAGGTTCATTTAGCACTCTTCTTTACTCTACTAAAAACAGAGCTGAGCGAATCAATAATTAAAAGGACACTCTATTTCAGATTCTGTATCTTCACAGCCTATATTCCATGTTCAAACTCAATATTTTATATATTTTGAACTCTGATCGAGCTACTAAATTGTAGAATTAAAGTACGGAAGATGTCATGTCGGTCAGAAGATCACGTGTAAGGAATTCCAGTCTAGCTTCTACCTCGATAGGGAAATCGTCCTCGACGCGACGAGATTGTCGGTCACCCGACGGGATGTTTCACATTCATATCATTGCATGCAGTTCAGGTTTCTAGGTGATAGCTGCTTTCCTATGGAAACAAAGACTTAGTGATCGCTTTGTCTTTCTCTGAGCTTCAATGCGAACGAGCAATAGCAAGGACAAAATTCAAAAGACTATGGAAACATGAAATAGTTAGCGTCGAAATAATTAACATTAGTTCTTCGTCAATATTTTCATTTAGGATGTCTCAAAGAACATGAACTCGAGCTTAATGACGGTCGATTATCAATTTAAAAATCACCATTTACTTGAGAAAGAAATGTGTGTGCAGAAGACATATAATGCCTTCTAAGTGGCACGAGATGATGAGACTCATCCCATCCTGCGGAAGGTTATTCAAATCTGTCCTTGTGAAGACGAAATTGTAAAATGAAGCTTAATGGGCAGACAGTTGAGTAAGATGATATTTGTGGAATAATTGACTGTTGAATCCTCATTTAACAATGCATGAAATTGAAGGCTTTTATGTCCATTTCAATGCATGGCTCTTGGTATTTTCTAGGAGTTTAGGGAATGATGAAGCAATATGGGAGTTCGCAACTTATCATGCTGCATTAATTGTCTGTTCGATGATCACTCAATTGGGTATCAAAATGGTCACGCTTCATGTCATCAGAAGCCTCACAGGTCACAATATTCTAATGCATTTACTCATGTAGATGAACAGTTAACTGTATTTTTTTCTGCTCACTATGTTACTGCGATTCTATTTCCAGCAGACTATTTACGAGGGTCATGTCAAAAGTCCGTGCCGAAGTTTTAAAGCTCCGATATCATTGAAGTGACCGAGTTCATATTTCACCCTGTCAATCTTACATAGATATCTAGCTCACAAACAAAAATTCAGCGCGTTCATAGCTTTTGCTTTTGAATGAGAGATCGATTAAGATACGTGGCTACCTATTGCCGGTCGGTTACGTTGAAATTCAAATTTTTAAACTTTACAATGACAGAACATCATTCACTGAAACGATGAACAATCACAATAATGGAGTTCACTGCTGAGGAGCAACGATCGTTCATCAAAATTCAGTTCTCGAGAAATGTCAGCGTACAGGAAATCACAGCGCAGCTCTCAGAAGCATGTGGAGAAGATGCCTTCAAAGAAAGAACAGTGAGAAAATGGGTGTCCCGATTCAAGACTGGTGAGAGCTCAACGGCAGATTTTTCTCGTTCTGGAAGACCGCCCACCGCAGTGGTTCCGGAAATGGTGAAGGCTGTGGAAGAGAAGATGTCTAATGATCGTCGTTAGACTTGCGAGGAGTTATCCTCAGAATTGGGTGTTTCTGAGAAGTCCATCCACCGAATTCTCACTGAAGAACTCAAGATGCGCAAAATTTGTGCTCGTTGGGTCCCTCATTGCCTCACACAAGAGCAAATGGATCGTCGATTACGAATTTCTCGTCAACTTCGACTTCGATATCGGCGCGAAGGTGAAGACTTTCTTCGTCGTATCATCACACTCGATGAAACATGGGCGAGATGCTACGAGCCGGAACTGAAGAGCCAGTCTGCACAGTGGAGGCGTGAAGGTTCCCCAACACCAAGGCCGCAGAAGTTTCGCCAAGGTCCTTCGAAGATTAAGGTTACCGTATTTACTCTAATAGAACCCGGGGGGCTCTATTAATTCAGATCGCTCTCACCAGGGTTCTATTAGAGGCCCGGGTTCTATTGGAGGCCCGGGTTCTATTTAATTACATTGAAAAATGATCACTAAAAAATTAAAAATATGACATCAACCATAGAATTCGTTGAACCTACATAAAAATGCGGGCCTATTGTATGACAGTTTTTGCTGTTACTGCTCAGTATACATGTACTGTATTCGAAGTCTTTTACATTCACTATGCTCATGGCATATTGAGTGGCGGATGTGGAGATGATTATGAACGATCCATAAGCTAACCCGGTAATTGTAATTTAGTCACAAAAAAATCAAAGACCCACTCGCTGTGCAAAGGAAGAACGGCTACCAGTTGGAAAAATCTCTATATTGGACTGTATATAAAAGTCTCTATATCTACCGGTATATTGAAAAGCAACTCGAGTCATTCGTCTTCATCTATAATCATCAGCTCGTCCTCTTCTTCGTGTTCTTCATCGATGTCAAGGTCAACTTCCACTTCGCACAAGCGCGAGAGGGCATCATGGCATGGATGCCCTGCCTCGAAGCATTCGATGAGGTCATCTTCGCTACCATCCAATATTCGCTTGTTTCCTTTACTTATCTCCCGTCAAATGAATTTTGTTACTAAAAAAATCCTTTTCGGTTCACCTACAAGGTCAATAAGATGCTACTGAGTCTCACCCGGGTTCTATTAATTCAGATTGCTCTGACCCGGGTTTTATTGGAGACCCGGGTTCTATTAGAGGTCCGGGTTCTATTAGAGTAAATACGGTATGTTAATTCTTGCCTACGATATAGAAGGCATTTTGTTGGTGCATTCAGTGCCTCCAAAACTGACTGTGAACGGCGCTTATTATCGACGATTTCTCCAGAACCACCTTCGAGCTGTCATCAGGACGAAGAGACCTCAACGACTGGATGACGTCATCATTTTGCATGACAATGCGTCATCACATTCAGCTCGAGCTGTTCAAGAGGTAATTGATGGTTATGGCTGGGAAACCTTGCCACATCCTCCCTACTCTCCCGACCTCAGCCCCTGTGACTTCCATCTCTTTCCTGCCTTCAAGTGTCCCATGAGAGGAATTCGTTTCGAGTCTCTGGAATCGGTTGTTGCGTCTGCCGACCGCTGTATACGAGATGTGGTCATTTCAAAGCCTACTGGGGGCATTCAACAGTTACCAGATCGTTGGAATCGTGTAATTGAGTCGGCAGGAGACTATTTTGAAGGATTTTAATATAGAATACGTTGTTCTAATAGTTAGTTTTACTTTACACATCATCGGCACGGACTTTTGACATGACCCTCGTACATTGTCAAAAATTTATGTTTGAGTTTAAAATTGTATTCAAAACAGCTCAACTTTCTCAATGCGATCAAATATACTCCCAGCATTGTCTTCTATTTGACCGCAGTACTTGCCCAAACATGCTTGAACTAATTCTAACTGCACAAATAGACCTTCTGCTGTACTAAATCATGATGAAAAATGAAATGAAGGTGAAACAATGTAAAAGTACTAAAGAATCACGACTTTGTTCTCATTATATTAAAGCTATTGCACAAAATTGTCAATATAAACCTTTTCATTACTTTTCTAAAATGCATGCCATTCACATAATGTTTCCGCTTTAAATGCTAGTATTCAATGTAGATTGTTAACATTATCATAAGAGCAAAAGTAAATGAGCACTAACTTGCAGAAAAGTAAGAAATAGCGATCAATGAGCAGTGTCGTATGACCGCGGTCATTTTTTGTGAGCGTAGCCATGAATACGATCATTTTCATAATTTATGACCGTGAACGCGACCGCGAAAGCAAATCTTCTGCGGTCATGTGAAAAAAATAATCAACTCAGGTAAACAATACGTGAAAATGAATACATTTTGCTGCCGATGGTGGTTATGAATTACATAAAAATGAATATATATGAAAAAGCATTACATTCCTGGTCTATACATACTCTCTTCTATTTACATAGCACTAGGAAAATTAGACCAGAAAAGGACGCGGGTCGCTGTAAATTCCGCTAGGACTGTCCGATTTCATTAATTCCTGTTGCATATGAAAATTCAGATCTTCTGCTACAATTCATCTCGATCATGTTTGGTTGCTTGATCAAAATTATAGAAGTTTGTAGCCGAGCGAAAGTAAGTAAATAAGTGATTTTTCTCACAATAAATTACCCTTCCGTGATCGGTGATTTTGTCAGCGCGCTAACTAATGCATTGACCTCATAATGTGCCTGACGCCTATTTAATCACTTCACGGTTTCAATAAATAATTTGCTTATAGGCAGATTTAGGAAAGTCAAATACAAATAACCTATCAAATCTCCAAAACTTTCCGCTTTCGGTTGACCGGTTAATTCATGTGTTTATTTCATGATGAGGGTTAAAAATGACCGTGACCGTGATCGCGCTCATTTTTTGAAAAATTCTGCGTTCATGACCGCGGTCACTTTATTGCGAATGACCATGACCGTGATCGCGGTAAAAAAATCGTGACTGCATACAACACTGTCAAACAGTTAAGACGCTTCCATGCGATTTCTGATCGAGGTACATCGCTTACATCAAAGTCATCCAACAACATTTTAGAAAATCAAAACCAAAAATTTGTTGAAATTTTTATTAAATGTGATTTATTATATCAAGATTACCGAGTTGGTAGAAAATCATGCCTCTATTGGAACGAACACACGCCAATTGTGTAGCAATTTTGGGAACGGTTGGATCATAGGGACATCAAAATCAGAGGGAGCTTCAGGAGCTTTTAGAGCTCAAAGCAGCTTGGGTAAAATAGGGTCAATAATGAAATACATGTATACTACATGCAGTTCATAAACTACACTTAGTCAATCATCAGCAAACTCTCAACTATCAATTTGTTACTTAGCACGCACGCTTCAACTCTCAAGAACAAACTCTGACACTTTGTGTCACACGATGAAGGAAAACAATAGACGAAAATCATGATCCCTAGTGTGATAAAATGGCCAACAGCACTCCGTCAGACAAAGCTTCGTAGCGAATTATGCAGACATGGAATTAAGTCTGTCACAACTGAGACAGAATCTCAGTCAATTTCTAATCACGATCTCCCATAAGGCGAAGCAAAATGAAATTCTGACTATATTTCAGACTTTTCATCCTGAGATAACCGACGCATTAGTTTTCACACTGTTCATACTCGAAGTATTTACTTGAATACTATTTCTGTCTCTACATATTCGCTCTACTGATAAGAGCGTGGAATGCCAACGGTTGATCTGTCAGCATGTCTCTAATCTGGGTGAAGAAAGACGGATGATTTCATTGACGAAATCGTGAGCATCAAATCGCTTGTTGTCATTAGTTACAGTTACACTAAAAACATTACTTTTCTAAAATCGATAATTGAAAACAAAAAAATATTTAGTAATTGAAAAATATAGCTTATTTGTAGGTAATACTCAAGTCGATGGGAAATATTTTTGTGTAGTCAATGATGCTCTTAAATCCATAATTTTATCTTTATACTCAATATTGTAAATCGCTCGACTAAGCACTTTGAAAAAGGCTGTGACAGCCGAAATATAGTGCTTACAAAGTCAACATCCCTTTTGAAAGCATCATGGACTACACAAAAAATCAAAATCCACTGATTGAGGAGTGATCTGTAGTTTGAAAAACTGCTGCACACGATTGATCGAGTACACGCACCTCGCGTCCACGACGATATGTATGGATTCGCGAGTTCTTTTGAAGTCGGAGTTGGCAGACGCTATTAGATTACTGCTACAGACTGCAGGACTAAAAGTTTTCCTATATTACTAGAATACAATGAGTGTGATCATTACGCAAAGGAAAATATGCATTTAACATATAAAAGCATATTTCGCCATTATTTGCTATAAACGCATATAATGAGCATAGTAGCATATTCGAGCATATTATTGAGTATTGTCAATATTTACATCGATAGGATAATGAATAAGGAAATTCTTGAGTTGTGAGTGATTATTGAAGTACATAAGTACATATTACCTGTGATGTTGACTGGTTCTTCCATCTCAGCTGCTGATTCGTTTACAAGAGGTTTACAATCTTCCCTCCTTTTTCATTGGCTAATGGTGAGTGATAGCCGTTGATGGAGTTAGATTCCTATTCATTTTCACTGTTCGTCGGAGTGAAAATGCCTAAGGTGAAGGTTTCTACGGCCGTCCGTCTTCGAAACTTCGTGACTGAATTCGGATCAAACGTGTTCTCCACTGACGGAGAAGTTCTTCATTGTAAGCCATGTGACAAAAATGTCGTAGCTGAGAAGCGAAGCCAGGTTGAACAGCATTTGAAGACTAAGATTCATAGCGATGCAGTTAAGAGACCTTCGAAACAATCAAATATACTGCTGAAAAGCATGGAGAAAACAGGAGACAGGCAAGACCGATTTAACCGTCGTAACTCGATGGGGAACATGGCTAGATTGTGTATGCTATCATGCTGAACATTTCGCAAAATTGAAAGACTTTATTATCAACTTGGTGGAAGATGATTCTACATGTATCGAGGAAGCCAAACTTCTCAATGATCCGACGTTGTGCAGAGATCTTTTGGTTATTACTACGCATTTCAAAAGAATCTCAAGCAGTATAACACAGTTAGAAACTTCCGGTCTTCAATTGTGTGAATCTCTGGCAATTATCAAATCATTGGAGCAAAACCTGTCAGATTCAGGTGAACCAGCTGTAGAAGCTTTAGACAAACTGAAAGCATGCTTGACGAAGAATCCAGGTTACAAAGAAGTCGATGATGTCTAGAAGAAATTGCGAGGTGAGATCAAATCTTTAGATGAACAATCCATGCAGAGGACCATGGCGATGAAATTTGCCCCGCTGACAAGCGTAGATGTTGAACGCTCATTTAGTCGATTCACAGCTTTCTTCAGGAGCAACCGCTCTAATTTGACTGATGAAAACTTGAAGTATCATCTCATTGTACATTATAATCATGAACTCTTGCATGATTAGTGCATGATACGTATACTTGCAGTTTTTATTTGAGATATATGAACTTATGGAATAGAACTTGTCTTTTTTCATTTAATTGTCAAAGTGTGTGGATATTATGCAATAATTATAAGAGCATATATAAGAGCATATTTCGCATATTTTTGGGGAATATTTCAGCATATTTGCCTCTCCCTAGTGATCATCTTTCTGAGAATGACCGTCTTGTCCACTGAATTTTTGTTGTGTAAAGCTGAATAATTTCGATATCACCTAGATAGTTGTAAGGATGTCATAATGAGAGGACCAAAGGAGGAAGTCTATCGACCAGTATGAGAGCCGACCATTGAACAGCAAAAGAAGACATCTTGGTCGATTAAAGCTGGTTTGATAAGGAAATCTGCGAAAATAGACCTTCATCTCCAACGATCTTAAGGATCCAGTAAGTAAAAGAACCAGCACCGAATCGAAATTCGTCAACTTCCATCCCTTCTAGTGTGGATACCTGATTAGCCGCAAATGACGGCGCTTGGACCCTTTGTGCCCCTGGGTGGATCATATTTCACTGCCCCTCCACCGGTGTCAACAACTTATTTTTGGCTAATGAATGAAAGCGATTTTAATTTGCTTCTGAGAACACGAGTACACCGACGCTTTAATTCAAAAATTCGCCCAGCATTCATTCATATGCCGCTAGGATTTTCGGATTGGTTGCCATGAATATTTCGTGATTATTTACTCGTTTTCTAATCACTAACTCGCACACGGAAATGACACTATTAAGAATAGGCCTTTTCAATAAATAACTGCTTTAATTCTGCATGTAGTTTTATTACAACTAAGCGGAGGATTATCATAATGACATTTGCAGAGAATCTGGCATAGGCACCATCCTGGCAACATGACCAAAGAATATAATTCATCGAAACTTCTTCGGAAATTTTGCATCTCGCTCGCTAGTCTGGATTGAAAGCTCACGATTATCGTTAATTGCATACATGTCATTGGAAAAAGAGGATTTAAATTAAAAACCATAAATTTTTTACGTTATCTTCTTAAGCTACTCTTTTTCACGTGCAAGATCGCACAAAACTCGCTAATAAATGCAATTAATTTAGCTTGATCTAATGTTCAACTGGCAGGAACGAATGGCTTGAATACTGAATTCCAAGTTAAGCTGCTAATCTCGTGTCTTCATTATATTTGTACATTATGCTTTTGACAAAAAGATTGCGTAAGACGAAAGTCTCACGAGAGCTTGGTGAAACTCAATAAATCTTGCGGACAATGATATTCAGCAAAATTCACCATCTTCCACAAAATCCTAGATTCAACAGGGATCATCGTCTCAGTCCCCTTCCTCACCCAAGGTACCAAGTGAGTCTACAGGCAAAGACACTCGCACACTTTGCTAGCAGCTTTTCTCCCAGTGAACATCACTCTAAAATTTATCATTAATTTGTCCCGACTACCATGTCCATAAATCATGGCGCCCGGGGCTTACCGCTCCGCTCTAGCGCCAACACAAATATGTCTTAGCATGTTGTGAGTGACAACTTCATGGGAACAAATATAAAAAGAAAACTCATTCAATTTCCACATGTCATCCATTTGGAAAATGGAAACTGAAAATGCTTCCGACCTAGACTGAATCACTATCACTTGTACAATTGGCTTACGGATGACGACGAAAAATCATGTTCTCACTAATTATATGCTTGAATGTCGAAACTGATACATGTTTCGACCTTTGTGTATTAATGTCAGATATGAATTTTGGAGTATTATGTTTCCGTTCCTACTTAATTAAGAAACGCTTTATGGTGCATTACGTCAACTAGCTGATCATACAGCGATTATGCAAACATTCTTTCACGTGAATCCAGGTGTTGATCTTGATCAACGTAGGTGGAGTATGAGTTGCTACAGTCGTAGCTTAATGACAAGGTTGTTGACAAAAGCAGAAGACTCATGCTAATGCTTGACTAATGTCCGGTCACTCAAAATGATGACCAGGCGGAAAATGTTACAAAATGGACAAATATCAATTTGGTTGGCCTTTTCAGGCTACAGTAATCATTTCTACAACAAACAAGTCTTGTTCGTTCAGCGATAGATACGTGTCATCATTTCCTATGCATTTTATAGACGCTTCAAATGCGCACCACGCTATTCTGCTTTTATCTCGATGCTTTGGTTTTATATCGATTTTCGTAAGTAGAGGATGCTTCAAAAAGAATCGTCCGATTCCATTGGACTATAACTATCTATTGAATTAAGCCAGAGTCCCGAAATGAGTTAGAGATTGCGAGTTTTATACACCACATTATTAAGGGTTCTGTGGTTATTTATTCTGCAACACTGTGCATACTTTAAAGTGTACATTTTTGGCAAACTGTATTCATAAAATTCCCAAGTGTTTAATGTGAGCTCCTCTGCAAGCTTAGCAAACATCAGGAGGATAACAGTCCGCAACATGCGTCAGCATGTTGGGTTTCTTACTGTCGCTACTACCCCAGTAATGTGATGCTCCGACAAAAATTTTGGAAGTGGATGTACAACCTTGCCCGTCACATTGCCCCAAAGAAAATAAAATTACAAATGGATATCAGTGGCTATAAAAGGCGTTCCAAATCTCAGGGCGACTGATACATCTATGAGGTAGATCGTCAAAAATCGCAGGACATCACCATTACTGCTGAATCACACCATCCTGTTGAAAGATGCAGTTGTTTGAATTAATTAGCATAAAGCTGAGAGGAAGTCATTTTTGTAGCATTTGCTGAAGAATTTCATAAGAAACCAACAGAACACGCAAATCTTGGGAGCATCTCTTTGAAGTTTTATCAACTCGCGCAGCTGCGATTATCGATTCTATCATTTCTTATCTTCTGATGGGAAGTGTCATCCAACTCAAGAGATCAAGGAATACAGGCTTAAAAGCAGTTATATTCTATAATGCTTGAACGAAGCACCGGAATAAATGAAATGATCATGAACTTTTGTTGATTATTTAGAAATCATAACTTTAGCTAAGTCAACTGTTGAACAGCTGCTAATGATCATTTTTAGAAAACATAGTCTGCAAAGTATGACATATTTGCATGGAAGTGGATTTGTAATAAATACTTTCAAACGATGTCAGCCAAAAGATGAGTTGATGACTGAATGAAGGGCTATTAAAATTAGTGAAGATTTTGGAAAACGGACCAGGTGAATTACAGCTGTTTACTTGAACCTTCTTGTCAAAATATACTTGATGCGCCCTGAAGTAAGTCGCATCTTCTGACTACATGGTTCAGTCACACTCACATCACATCCCATTGGAGGCGGTTTTCATTCACATTCAGAAGGCATAACACGCATCTGCACGACGGTGTTTGTCAACAGAACTAAATATGCACCATACATGACCACACCAAAGTATTCTCGCATGCCTGTAGCGATTGGTCCAAAAATCAGGGCAGTATATTCAGTCTCCATGTTTATTTAATGACACAAAACCAGACAGGTAGTGTTACGTCTTAATCAAAAGTTATGTTGAAGTAGATAATTTAATCATCAATTAACAAGTATGAGCGAAGACCAAATCTCTTTGTTATTTGATCATTTCCATGAGGAAAATTCGCAGATCTAATCGATTCCATGGCTTATATGCTGTATACAAACACAGTCAGCCAGTAAAGGTCATCATGTGAGTTCGTCATTGAAACATTTAAATGCATTGAGATATGAACAGATTGTTGGTAAGCTCAACATGATTATGTGCTGTACCACTATATGACCTTGCTTGTCGAGTTTGACTTTTGATTACGTAATGAAAAGCAAAATGTAACAATGTATGTGAAGCCTGTCTGCATCACAAGCGACGTTTATTTGGGCTAAACCGGATAAGATGATCGGCTTAATGTCCAATGCACTGTGGCTTCAGTAGATTCTGAGCTCGTATATGTAGTATCTGAGGATGAGGCATGGCAAGCATTTTAAATCAAGATAAGATTCTCGGAATCAGCCATAAGTGTGTAAGATGATAAATGGATAGAGTGAGCGTCTGGGCCAACACCATCACAACGGATTTTCAAAGCTTTTATCCATCCACGACAACAGCATTAACTGAATAAGGTGCTGTATAAAAATTTAGTTGTAATCAAGCATTCGATTGCTGCTCAAAGGCTGCTAACCACAGACACTAAACATACTCCAATTACTCAGGAACCTTTCTCATGCATCGAGCTTCACACTAAATTCAAACGATTGCAACAAGATTATGCAATCAATTTATTGTACTGAACTCCATAAATGAACCATATTGCAGCCCAACATAACGATCGAAGAACGAATGCAAATACTGAAGGAAATATAATTCTAGCGATTTAGAATTAATATATTTAGATGACAGTTAAGCTATCACTAAACAGTTTACTTTTCAATGTATGAGCGCTTTATGAAAAAATGGCAGTTGAACTGGCGATTCAAAATGGTGTCCACGATGATAAGGAGTATTTTCTTCCTCGCTTCAGATAAGGATTCCCGAAGCGTTATACAAACTTTAAAGGTTCATCCTCTGTAAGGATGCAGTTCAGAATCTCCGTGCATTGACAGAAACTTCGGTACGAAACGTGATGCCAGTTTGCGATATCCAAGTCTTTCGATGATGTCATGACAGGAGTGATAACTGAACTCACGGATGGTTATCTTCTGTGTGCTGTAATCACTTCATCGCACTGACTCCTGCGGCGACCAACAGTTGAAAAATCTTGCTCCAGATTGTCTTCCGCGTTTAAATTCGCTTATCAGAAATAAGCAGTAGTTCTCGATGGAGCTTTGCTTCCAATCGTATCACACTGCGATATTCGACTGAATTGTCACATCCATCATGAAAACTGATAGAACAATTAATGAAGTGCTGAATGAACTTCACTGATTGATATCGTAACACATGAAAATCAATCTACAAATCGGATCTCGATCAATTCAGAAACAGAAATTCATGTTATTTAAAATATTTCTCATGCTGAAGTAGTATTCGTTTTTGGATCACGTATATCATGCCACGGTTTCACAGACAACTCATTAGACCTACAATGTAAAGATAATTTGGATTGTTGATGCGCCGTCTTCGAATAATACCCGTGCCTGGTTCACATAGTGAGTGGTTATCTAATCGTATTTCCTCCCTGTGTAGATTTCGTCATTAAGAAATCAGTTTAAGGATTTCTTCATTTTTATCAATGTTTTTAATATCAGTTAATAGAACTAATGCAACTTCGTGTTTAGAACATCGTGCAAGATGTTAGCCAACTACATGTGACATCACCGTATCTGATACTCCACCATCTACGTCAAGTTATTGCGACAAATGATCATTCATGACAGCAAAAGTTTTATCCAACCGGTTCTCGATCTTCGTCAGGAGCTGCCAAAAGTACAGTTGGAATTGCAGACTAGGGGCAACTGTCAAAATATAGATGCTATAGCATGAACTATGAAATGTAGGAAAATATTCAAGAGATAGACGAAGTAAAAGCTGCACTTTACGAACACATCAATCATGTGATCATCGCATCTTAATGACAATCGGAGTTTGAAATTGACTAATCAATTCAAATCTTTCAAAGCTACTTTTTGCTTAAAGCTTTACTTAACTATGCAACTGGCCAATAAGCTTAGTTTCGGCAAAAATATTGGATCCATTTTTATGATAGACCGCCCTCAAATAATCCCCATACTTCAAAATACCCTAAACATACAGCCCGGGCGTCTTTTCAAAGAATATTATGCTTCTTATCTAGAGGACTTCCAATTAAATTTCTGAACATTGATGCATAAGAAATGCATATACAGACAACGCATAATCTGCACTGCAGACAAAACATGAACCCTAATGAGTTGCACTTAATGAAGGAGCGAACACGAGAATGCCTGCAGACCTGTGCTCGCCGACACATTTATTTTTTGTAGTTGATGACCAAATTTTAGGAATTTCTACTTAAAGGACATGGAGATGCAAATTGTTGATTTTATAGACAGATAATGTTCTCAAACCACCAGAGCATTTTCTAGAATTTCACCCGATTTGTCCTTAATCTCAAGGCTTAGACAGCTACTATTGGGAGCATGAAAGAATTATTAAGAAAGTCGTGTCGTATTGAGAACATGTGTGGAACGTGCTCACATCTAGTCAATCACAAGCTTATATTAATAAATTCCTTGTCTAATAATAGGATTTAAAGTCTCCTTAACTATTGCGCTAAGGCTTTGGAATTTCATGAGTCCTCGGAAAAGTTAAACAATGAACACTAATTAGATGTCATGACTGAGCCTAAACAGACGGTTTTTAATCCAAAGTATCATTTTTTAATAGCACTATCTGCTATCTTCATTAAAGGCCTTCTACTCATCTATCACTGGATCAAGCCAAATCCGGTGACTTAAAGGATCGGATCCGGAACACACCCCTTCTCAGATCTGGGTTCTAATGGGAAGCCAAAGAAGGATGTCAAAAATCTCTGAACATGAGGCTTTAATCATATCTTCCATCCCACTGAGTCTTATTTATCCGTTGTCAGACTAGATCCCTATACATCCTAACCGCAGTCAATTTCATCAATCATTGAGTAAGGGTATCACTATCGAAACAGTACTTGCACTTAAAATATTTTACACTCATTAATCGCAGGAGGAAATCGCATATTGGTCGAAAACATGCTATCCTCGTCAACTAGAATCTGCATAAATACTTATTCAAAAAAGTCAACCAATCCTCTTTACTATTCATTTTCGTGTCAAACTTTGTTGACCACTGACTGCTATCACTGCTCGTTTCAAGGTTCTCTTCTGCGTTCACATTGGAAGTCACCGCCGTCAAGTCACAATCAAAAAGTTCGATATACTTTTCAAAGCCCTACTATGTAAAAGATAAAAAAATGAAATAAAGTTATCTCGTGCGCAGCCATCAATTTTTATCCTCCTCAGCTGTCACGAATATGATTTTAATCTCAGTGGACTGTAGAAAGATAAGATATAATGAAAATGCTAATACATTCATGAATTTATCGCTCTCAGTTCATACACAAACACACACATTGACAGTCGCACGTGACAATAAAACGTGACTGCAAATCGTACACTGACACATTCCGTGTTAAATGAAATAGAATGGATTTTCGTATTTTAATTACGACAAATAAGATCTACAAAATGAGCTAGACGCGGTAGCTTTGGATGCTTCTTGCTAATTGTTTCTATGAATCTCCAACAAAGATAACAGCATTCTGAACAATAATAATAATATGAATAGTCAAAGAGAATGCAAATTAAGTGCGACCATGGTTGGTACGACTATGTTGATGACTTAGACTTACTGCGCGTGGAGCGCATGCCGGATAAGTTAATGTTTGACACTATGAAATTGACTGGTTATCTGCTGTTTGTTGTTTCTTACGGACAGAAAACCAATAACATAAATGCTGTACATTTTCAGGCGGGCGGTTTCTACAACACTTCAGTGTCATTCTCAAACGAAATATAGTTGGCAGTCTTCAAGATAATCAAGTTTCATAAAACAGCATCAAGAACGAATATCTAACCAAGGAAAGAATTTACAATTGCAAAGTACATAAATGGCAGCAGAAAAAAAACGTCAGAATATGTTCATAAAATGTCATTGTCTCAAGCATAAACCTTTGGAAACATTTCTTTCTTCTTTTGGTACTCCTGTTGATACAATATAATATTTACAAATCCTTGTAAATGCCTTTTACTTCAGGAGTATTGAATTGAATTGTGTAGTCACGACATCTACGAGTACATTCTATTTAGGTTGTAAAATAGATTGCAAAACGACTACTTTGCAATTTCCCAGTTATTTGATTCACCACATAACCCATCAAGCATGCATCAGTCCCGCAAACAAGGTCACAGAATGAGCTCGATTTCCGGAAATCAGTTCATGCAAGGGTTGCGTACAGTTGACACCGAAAATGATCATGAAATCGAAAGGGGATGTAACGCGTACATGCGGATATTTTCTTTGTGGGACCGGATGTATTTTCTTAATATTGTGATTCGTTGTCATTTGTGATTCAGAGCATCACGAGATTTTGAATATTTCTGAAGTAGCAACTTTCACACAAAGTTGCTATTAATAGGCTATCAATTCTGAAATGCTCAGCTTTAGAATTTGTAAGTCTAATGAAAGTTATTTTCATTGAAGACATTCATCTCCGTAGATTTTAACTAAAATTCAAGATAGGCGTGCATGCACAGCACTGGCAACGCTGACTGTGCATGATTTTTGGCAATTCCTCGGAATAGACGACACGGAGGGCAAATTTTCAAACGCATTAATTTCTCTAAGTGACTTGTGTTTTCTTGAAAGGATATCCAAAGCCATTAGGAAACAGGATATTTATAGTTTAGATATGCTTCTCCCATAAATAAATCTGATTTTGAAGCATCATGCTATTTTCAAGAAATATTTTTGAAACACTGTAGGTGGTGTTAGAAATGAATGTGCATGCCAATAATACGTTATATTATTGTTGATACTCCTTTGTCGAGGTTCAAGCAATATTTTTTGTCAAGGGCTTAATTTCTTCCGATTTTTTCATGTATGAATCTTGGTATAAATGTTCGCTCATGACAAAATTTTTACTATTTTTCTATTTCCTACTGCAAGAATTTAATCTAGCACAAATTTATTCATTTGTAAATGATGCATTAAGCTAACGTCACTTTTGACTGAAACTTGATTATGAAGGGTTAATATTTACAACTGTCGGAAGCAAAGAAATGAGTGTTCGTTCGTGACATGACTACAATTTAATCCTACCCCGTAATCATGAACTGGGAATAAACTATGAAAATACCTTTCTGGTAACAAAAGAACAATGTATCAATTCAGGAGAGATTGAAAAAAATGAATAGGCCTATATGTAACAGGAAATGTAAAAGTTTTCATGGTCATTTCGGAGGCGGTGAAAAAATATACCGATCACAATGGTATATTATATTATCTACTTCGACTGATCGAACGTCTGATTTCTGCACCCATGCAACATCATTGGGACCATTCCTTGAGGAACTGCACCTCATAATCATTTATATGCGAAAGACTATGCCGATGATTTCCTTGGTGGCACCACGACTGGCACTAGCACGAGCGATGACCATGTCACCTACACGAAACTCCTTGGTAATTGGCGTGGGATAAAAATATGTGTAAACGATTGAGAAAGGTCATCGAACTAGTTGCTGATTGCCTTTTGTCTATCCACTGATCAACCTGAACACCGGTCATCTTTGGCGTGTTCTCAAGAATATCCTGTAACTGGCGATAAGCAAAATAACTGTCACCGGACGAAACGACCGTGTCTACCATATTACTGCTACACTCGTTGAGACAGGTAAAGAACTGTTGAGCACTCTGCACCTTGTAACGTCTCGAGCGAACACAGTCCAAAACCATACCCTTTGCAGAACCACTGAATCCGTCAACACTTCCTTTACCATGAGCCGTAGCAAGGAAGTTCCAGCTAATTTGTTAACCTCTCAGGATAGATATGATATATTTGTGAAATGATGCTCATTCCTGATTTCAGCACGAGTCTTGTCCATTTTTCGGTCACGAATCACATTGCAAAATATGCTCTATTGTTTTGCATGTCAGTCAAGAATATTCATGGGACGCCCAGGGCTACTAAAAATAGCGCAACTTGTACCAATGTTTCATGGGTAAATCCTTAATATTTAAAATATCCTTTTTCTTTTACCCAATACATAAATCTGCTTCCTGACATAAACTAATGAAAACTATCGTGTTCGCTATTATGACATAAGAAGCATAAGAAATGACACCGAGAATCAGACGATCGCTAGTCGTCCTGCTGATGTCATAACACTAGCATCGATTCAATCTAACACATTATAAATCTGAGAAACTACTCACGCTCGAATGTGCTCCACCGCATCCTCATAAGGCATACCCAATTCCATCAATGATAAGCATACAAGTGCCGGAG
This sequence comes from Prostheceraeus crozeri, assembly GCA_907163375.1. NCBI lineage: Eukaryota > Metazoa > Platyhelminthes > Polycladida > Euryleptidae > Prostheceraeus > Prostheceraeus crozeri. The sequence goes on along the minus strand of CAJQUW010011893.1, from coordinate 106,076 downwards.
CTCTGGAAAGAGAGCAAACATTAACACCAATTTCTAAACAATTATCAATTGGTATTCATTTACTGTCCACCTACACATTCCTGAACATCTACACAATCGTCACATCACATTCCATGATCCCTGACTTCGATTCAATATAAGTGAAACATTAATCTGGACACGATCACAAATTGTTCGGAGTACGACAAATGGCGTTGTTAAGCATAACAAGCATATAATTAATTTGACAATACAAAATAGTGAATATTGCTGCGTCCATACAGTGTACGCTGCTATTTGTCGCAATGTGTGAAGTTGATGGATCAAAAACACGATTAACAATCCCAGCCAGATCTGATGGGACAGATATGTCTGGCCGGCTATTTGAGGATTCATGACGTCATCCTTAGATGCAATTGAAAAAGATTAAATGAACTACTGAACGCTTATTGAAATTGCTCCACTTGGATGCTCAAATAAATATTCAGGTGAAACTGTCTATCATTATACTGACAATTCGTTCGTTTCCCTGCAATACTTAATACTGTGGGCTTCAGCAGATGAGTTCAAGCGAATTTTCGGCTTTACCTTCGACATATAATTTCATGACTTTTTCCATCTTCGTCTTCATCAGGGATAACTAACATGTGTTGACAGTTGCGCGTAATTAATTAACAACAGTGCTTTGCTCCTTACTGACAGCTTAAGTAGAATAAAGTAGTGGTGGTATGAAATATTATCCCATTCTTTCACTTACCACCGATCAAAAAAATCATGTATCTGTTATTCATTCACCTGTTATTGCTCTATTATATAGTTAAGCACCATTGCTTTGATGCGCATTCGTTCATTAATTGCAATTCGAAAGATATTGAATTTTCAAATGGTAGATACCAACTACGCACAGATCGCTATCGATCTATTGATTCATGTGGTAATGGGGTTTCCTTTTACCCATTCATTGTCATCAATTCAAACAATCACATATATGGACATGTAGAACTCGTAAAAAGAGATGCGAACAATTGGCATCATATTACAAGGAAACTGGTATAATTTGAATTCACCAATATTTTTCCGATAACATAAACGATGAACGTGTTATTTAATAAACGTTGTCGACAGTGGTGGGATTTCGAAATTTTGCTAATTTCGCGTATCGGCTCTGATTTCGCGTATTAGTGCTGATTTCGCGTATCAGCACTGATTTCGTTTACTTTTGTTTTATGTACCCTACGAGCAAGTATATACTTATGTGGTAACACAAGTTTACGTACTATAAGTTTACGGGAACAAGTCCACTTACAGCGAACAAAAATAGATGATAGAGAGAATTTCGTCTTCTATCAGATGACATACATCTTATGGAGGACGCAGATAGGCATTTCAGTGATTTTCATGCTTTGTCAATACATCACACACAGAACAATTTTATATAAATTTTGTATATATAAAATATACACATAAAAATATACTTAAATATATAAAATATAACACTTAACTAATTTGTATGTGCGGTCTTTTTATCGTGTAAACAAACTTCTTTCATTCAAACAGGAAAATCAAGAAAGTTAATTCCTTTTGTTCATTTCAAAGGACATGCCGCATGTTATAGGTATGTTATGTGTAGATCTGAAGATTGATATCAACAATAATATTAACTATAAAGAAAAATTAACGTAGTCTCAAAATGCATCAGCTTATTGACAAATTTTCGTCACAGACTTCATCAGGTGCACGATGCAAATGAACGTTTGCATCGTGCACCTGATGAAGTCTGTGACAAAAATTTGTCAATAAACTGATGAATTTTGAGACTACATTACTTTTTCTTTATCATTTCCTAAATCTCATGGCGATTACTTTTGAATAATAATAACATGTATAAATGGACAGTGACAGTGACATACAGGATTTGATATGTATTTACGTATCTGTAAAATTACTGATTGCGTTTTAACTGGAGATTTTATTAGCTTGATTTGTATTCGCAATATTCACGTGTCATTTGTTTGGCGTGTTCTGTTCATTCTTATGGAAAGGAAATTTTTCAGGAAAATAGAAACACCCAACTTTACTTGATAAAATAAAATAGCATACAAAACCATATAATAATAACATATAAGATATTGTAGAATATAGAACATGGTTTTCCCACCATGCTTGATTGTGATCATGGATCTTCCATAATTAGTATTTTATTGTTTACATGCACGATCTAGGTAAGAAAACTTACGACTTCAACTTATGCGCCATCTACTTTATAACTTTATATAAATAGTAACACACACAGAAGTTTGCTTTATATGCCTATGTAACTCATAATGGCAAGCAATCCATTGAATTACACATTAGTCTTTTTTTGTCGAAGCGCGAATATTTGTTACTCGGCATAGAAGAATCTGAGAATTGGTGTACATGTCTTTTTAGAATCACATCGAGTGCTCTACTGCGCGCGGCTTCTTTTTTCATTTCCAATGCATTCTTTTCTTGTCGAAGATCCATCACGTCTTTCTCGGCTTTTCTGGCCTGCTGCAGTGCATTCTCTGCAAGAGATGTTAGTCGCCGTTGCTCATCTTCTTTTTCTTAAGAGAAGTTGCGATGTCTTCCATCTCAGTCGCGTGCTTTCGAATACGTTCGTTTCTGTTCATTTCCTCGTTCAATTCTTTTCGTAGACGTTTTTCTAATTTCTGTTTTTCTTTTTCTTCCCGTTCTTTTCGATGCTCCTGCTTCCATGCTTCATATTTCGAGTGCGATGCCGTGTATGAATCTCTGAGTTGACGATCTATTTTCAATGTAGAGCTGTCCAATTTTTTGCTGTTGAGAACAGACTTACTGACGGACAACGCCTTTATGGTTTCAGAACCCAACGATCGACGTTTCTTAGTTATTGCATCGGATAGACCCGAAAAAATACGTTCGACCTCCGCGTTTCCATGTGGTAAAATAAAAATCGCTTTGGCGACTTTTACGAGGGTTGGTGTCTTTCCCACCTTGTCGACTTTCGACCAAAATTCTCCTACATCGTTTTCATAGGCGTTTTTACCAGACTTTGATGAAGCCTAATCTCGACTTGCAATGTCGATTGGTCGCTATCTCCTAAAATGTTAGGGATGGGTTTGACGAATTAAAAAACCAATTTCTCATAATGGTCACTCTGTTGGTACAGAGGACTTAAAAATCGTGAAGCCCTCAGTAGCTCGTTCCCGAAAGGCAAACAGTCGCTCAATCTTTTTGTAATTTCCATGAAAAAGGCTTTCATGATCTTGAAGGCGATTGCCTGGTTGGGGCCTGATAAATCTGAGAAGATTTTTCGAGCTTTTTCACCAATGATGATGTTGTAGGCGTTGTGCCAATGATCAAAGTTGGATACATCAATTTTCCAGCATCGGGAAGGGATCTGATCAATTGATATATTTCTGAAAATCATATTCTCAGAATGAAGTACTAACACAATTCTTATGTTAACCTCAGCATATTCACAAGCAACATACATTCGTGTGTAAATGGATCTGGAAAAGGTAAAAATATTTATAAATCCATCGCATATCATATGGAACATCGCAGTTCAAACTTAATTCAGCTGGAGTTACAAACTTAATGATAAGATGTTAAATAAGGCCTAGTTAGTCACAAGTATAAAGCACATAAAGCAGTTCATAAACTCTATCGAAGATTGATATTATGAATGAGAATTAGAATATCAATATCAAGTTATCTAGTGACAAGAGCATTAGCTCGCGGTATATATTACAATATATCTAAGTGCACAATTTCGTTCGCGTATAAATCCTCAATTTCGCGTATTAGCGTATTTCCAGTATAAATTCGCGTAATACGCGAAATTCGCGTCAGAATCCGACCACTGGTTGTCGATTGCTAGTAAATTGAGAGCTTGCCATAATTTACGAACATTCTACATGCGCGAGAAATGTTGAGTTAAATTGGTTGAGGCTAACCTCCGGTAGATCATAAAGAAAAATAATAATACTATAGGCCTAACTAAAAACTGAAAGAAGAAAAAAAAATAACTTATTACTGCGTTTTAAACAAAATTATAAATCTAACAACTTACTTATGACATTAGCGTCTAAAAAGGAGTGATTATAGACATGACACTTGTGTGTCTGCTTATATACTTCAAACTTTGTAACTTATCTAAATCCCAATCTGCTATCAGTCAAATACAATTACAAACAGACCTGTCATTTCTAATGCGGATAACTGGTCAACCACGTGTGGTGTTACGCAAATGCTTCAATCGAAGTGAGAAGATGAAGCTGAAGATAATGAAAAGTAAAGAATTTGATCCCTCCAAAGGACCGATCTGGCTTTCCCACAGGTTACATGAAGTGCAACTAAAACAGATAATTGATATATGCTGTGATAAAGTTGATGAGGACAAAAGCAATAGAGGTCATCAGCAGGAACTTGAGCAAGATTCACGTTTCGGCCCCTTAATTCCTGTACGTTCAAACTCGCTCAAGCGGGGCCCTGCTTTAAAGAAAGCAGCCTCGAAAGAAAAATCTCGGACATGTAGTCAGATACATTGACTACGCCTACGAGATGATTCGAACTGACTAAACTGGAAATATGGAAAAGGAACTTAAATAAAGTTCGAGCAGTTGTCCAAAAGTTGCTTAGCGGAGAAATAACCGTATTTCAATAAAGTCTCTCTGTGTTTGTGTAACTGCTTTTCAGCACTGCGCAGAAGCGCGGTAAGAGAAGAAGCAAAGTCAAAATTGATAAAATACTGCTTGAAGTAATGACTTGAGTTTGATAATCCAGAGCTTCCCCTACATTGCTGAGTGAAAAGAATCCCTAGTCGCGCATCAATGATATAAATAAGCTTTCACTGAACACGTGAACGCTGTGACAAGTGTTACGTGGGTAGCTCTATCCATTCACATGCTTGTGGGATCACCGTGCATTTAAGCATCTTATCCTATATTAAGCGACAGATGGCATGTATGTGCAATTATGAAGTAATGTGCTCCCATCAAGTATGCATGTTCAATTTGCGATATTGCGCATTAATTATAACTTAGTGAACATTTACAAGTAATTGTTTGCCTTTTGATATTTCAGTGTAATGACCTAGCTAACTTCTATGAATCGGCACGATCCATCAAAATTCTATCATGCTTAAAATAATTGGCCCACTGTTATGAAATACTTAACCTCGCGGTCATTTAATTTTTTTATTTCGATTTCATTATTCAAGATCCTAGGCATCATTTTTCTGACTGCTGCTGACGCACAAAACTACTCAAACATTTGCTTTTCCAAGTTGGACGCTAGCATATACGGGTTTCTTACTCAGCATTCATTATTCTTGCGAATACATACCGGATGTGCATGAATATCTTCAAAGTGGAGGTTCAAAGAATCATCAACGTAATAACATCAGCACTACACTCGAATACTCCCAGTTTATAGATCGCAGATCAAACACAAGACTGCGCTGCCTCATGTGAGGAAATAATGACCCACGCGGCCTGATTTCGAAAAAATGAAAAAAGTAGCACCTATTCAGTATTACGGCTCACCATTGACCTGAATTATTTTCAGATAAAAAAAGACAATGTTATATTTATATGCCTATTTAGAGGTCAGCAATGATCCAACTGGAGGTCGCGTAAGCGACCTTCAGTTGGATCATTGCTGACCTCTAAATAGGCATATATAATCACATTGTTCAGGTTATCTATGGTACTATACAGAACTATGCCCAGTGTGATGTATCATGGACGCCTAGATATATGAAGCATCATGTTTCATTTCATTTTATTTTATTCTGCGTCAATTAAGACAATATATCTAGCTTATGTGTGCTTCATATATAGGCGTCCATGGATGTATCAGAGTTATCGGTAAAATTTTATAGAGGTTCAATTGATAAATCTATGATATTCATTTCATGACCGCTTTTTTCATCATTGTACGAAATTTCTATGCAGCGGTCATGAAATGAATATCATAGATTTATCAATTGAACCTCTATAAAATTTTACCGATAACTCTGATACATCCATGGACGCCTATATATGAAGCACACATAAGCTAGATATATTGTCTTAATTGACGCAGAATAAAATAAAATGAAATGAAACATGATGCTTCATATATCTAGGCGTCCATGATACATCACACTGGGCATAGTTCTGTATAGTACCATAGATAACCTGAACAATGTGATTATATATGCCTATTTAGAGGTCAGCTATGATCCAACTGAAGGTCGCTTACGCGACCTCCAGTTGGATCATTGCTGACCTCTAAATAGGCATATAAATATAACATTGTACGAAATTTCTATGCAAAGCAATGTAGTGCAATATCAAAGATATATTGTTATAGCAGAATATCTATGAACAAACACAATTTAGAGGGCAACAATGCTTCATTTGGAGGGCAACAATAAAAATGAAGTCAAAAAGTTACAAGGGTCTAGCAGATCCTGTCAAAGTTTGGAAAGTAAACGTATTGAAACTGCCACTGAAGTTTATTTGGATTGCTGACTCTCTCTGGCACCTTTCCATCTGCTGAAGATCCGTAATTGCCCCAGCCTCCACGTTGTTCAGCTTTTCTTTCACAACCACCTTACCATACTTTCCGATAGGCAATGCCCTTGACTTTTCTGTCATGCCTGATGACAAAATGTTGAAAATGTCACATTTTTCACCTTCTCTGCGTTTTCTGCAGTATCGTTGGACGCTTTGAGGATTTTTACGTCCACTGTATTGGGCTATTTCTTCATTTGTTTTGCCATTTTGTTTCAACAGACTTATTGCAGTAACACGCACACAGTGATTTGTGTATCGTTTGGAAAGCCCCGCAGCCAATGACAAATTTTGTAGTAAATTTCCGATGGTGTGCTTTCCAATAACCATCGAGTCGCAGTACCAGCCCATATTACTGGAAGCAGGCACTTTCCTCTTCAGTGGCTTTGGGAAGAGACGTGAGTCCGGCAACTTGGCAACATAAAGCTCGAGTGCGTGAACAGGACAGTTTTCTTTGCTTCCTGTCTGGTACATTCTTGCATTTTGAATGCTTTCGTACTCCTTTTGAACTAAAGAAGCTCTAGCGTTTTTAGTCAACAACTCGCATTGAATGCGAACATACTTTTTTTCCATTACTGTCAGTTTCAATGGTAAAGCTGTCTTTATTCAAGTGAGGAAATGTTTCTCTGCCACGAAGCAGGAAGTAATAAAGAAAGTTGAACATAACTTCTTCCTGCAGCCTTGTAGGAGATGACCGGTCAAAATAGTGATACAGACGTAACATATCAGCTGCTTCAATTACTGGATATGCTTCTTCCTCTTTGCGCTGATTCGATTCCTTGTAATTCTTTACCATTGATTTCAGCATTCTGTTTGAGGAATCAAATGTTGAATCTGATGATGTTCACATCGTCACGAATTGTTTGAAAGTATCGGTGTAACGCCGCCCGAAAACACACTAAAGAGGGTGGCGCATACAGTTTGTTGTCAACTGTCTTTAATTCAGAATAAAGTATCGCAAATAATTATTTAGATATCCTTTCAGTATCGACCCTAAATTTGTCGACAATTCTTTCGATGTCAAAAAGTTCAGGAATTCTGCGATGTGCGATTCATTTGAGTCATGGTTGATTTTGGTATAGATGACATTTCTATTTTGCGGAGATCTTCAACTTGCTGGTCAATATCAACTTCTTGTTCTTCAAGTTGTTTTGCGAAGGAATCTGACAGCTCATATAAATATCGGTCCACTGATTCTGATGTTATCCATTCTAGTTCTTCATTATCAATCCCTGATAACTGTTTTCCGGGAATGTTACTGAGGCGAAGTAGAGACATCTTTACTCTTGGAATCTATGCTTGCAACTGGCAGCAGGAAGTAAGGAAGTAGAAGTTTGAACAATTCTATATCATGAAATTTGAAATTGCCATTTTGTTCCTAGGCAACCATAAGAAATTTCATAAATGATACCAATACTTCCATGATATCTAATATAATTAGCAAATTCATTACACCTGAATATGGACATTCAAATGAAAACTATGGACATGTCGCTGGATATCTAATCCATCTACGCATTGAATACAAAAATGTGTCTTTACTTTAGCTAATGGTATGAATGAAATGATTTCACGAATGTATTTCGTGATCATAGAAATTTCGTACAATAATATTATATCATAGAATTTTTGAAAGCAATGTGTGATTTGGAGGGCACACATTGCTTTCAAAAAATTCTATGATATAATGTTACATTGTTCAGGTTATCTATGGTACTATACAGAAATATGCCCAGTCTGATGTATCATGGACGCCTAGATATATGAAGCACCATATTTCATTTTATTTTATTCTGCGTCAATTAAGACAATATATCTAGCTTATGTGTGCTTCATATATCTAGGCGTCCATGGATGTATCAGAGCATAGACTTCTAAATTTCTCTGGACAGATATGTGAGCAAAATTTGAAATCATTTTCTACATGTTCAGGCCAGCCAACATTTGTGTTACAGAAGATCGAATCTTGTAGCTAATCAGAGTTATTGGTAAAATTTTATAGAGGTTCAATTGATAAATCTATGATATTCCCAAGTGGGCGTATTTCCAAGATTTCTATTCTAACTATCAAATTTTGATTTGTAATTTCCTAGCTGCTGGTAGCAGCATACAAGTAGATAATAGTAGACTTTCTATGGTATTGTTAATTTCTATGGGTAGCAGCATCAAACAGTCCTTAACGGCATTTCAAATCATAGCTGAACGAAGCATTGATGGAATAAGTGAGGAACAGTTATTGAATTTGCAAAATGTACCAGGAGGTGAATTATCTGGCGTGAATACAGAAATGCTGGATTGGATTACATCAGAGTGTGGCATTCGATACATTCATGAAATGTCACCTGAATTCGACAAAAATCTAAATGATGAAATGATTAAATAATTACCTTAGCCATTTCATGACCGCTTTTTCATCATTATTGACCGCTTATTAGCAAATAGTACCACAGATAGTCTGAACAATGAATGATAATATTTTTTCCTGAAAATACCCATTCAGTGCATAGGAACTGATACTGCAGATCAGTTTGCTGTCGTACGTCTCTCCGTGCAAAAATTAAGCGACATGCACACAATTTTACATTTTTTGTCTAATAAAAGAACTAGTATCCAAAAGTGAACCGAATTACAGTCGAGTTATGATGTCCTTCTTTGAACGAGTCAATATGCCTGCCTCATTAACTATTTATTTTAATCATTATTTGATTTTGATTAATAAAATTCGATACTTAATCTGCGTAAGATTAAGTTTAATAATAATTAATTAATATATTAATTATTATTAATTTAATAATTTTCGTCATCCGAGTTCTTCGGTGACTGGCAGAACCATGTAGGCATGGCTCTATCTGGAAACGAAAAAGGCGAAAGCCGAAAATTCTGGCGGATCTTAGCAATCAAGTAAATGTGGATTCCAGGTACGTGGAGGAGGCTACTACTCGATGTCATTACTGATGACTTCTGAACAAGAATTTTGAATAACGGGCATGAGATAGTTAAACAGTTATGGACGGAAAATCTCATACCTGCCTAAACCCGCTAAACAATGAACGGCAATGCACGCTTGTGGGTCATCTCGAAATCGTCTCCGTAGAAGCTCGAACCACTTCTCTTGAATTTCTGGTGGTGGTGGGGAGCCGTCGTCAAAAGGCCAGTCCTGCTGAGACAGAAATTGAAGGATTTCAGAAACAGAGTGAGCGAAGCGATTTAAAGATGCAATTCGTAACTTACGTGAACGAGTAACTCCTGCTCCTCCAGCTTACTGGCATCGTATCGAGGCTCGCAGACGCGAACCACATCCTTGACGTTGTATTTTCGACATTCCTGCAGAGTAGTTAAAGGATCATAACGTCATCATCGCAATCGCAATCAAAATTCCTGAGGTTATTAAACCATGAAATAATGGATATTTACAATCTGTCAGAAATTATAGAATGAAAGCCGTCTATCAGCGAAATGCGTGTGATTCACTTTTTGAAAATTCAGTCATACGTAACACTACGAATACCAGCCACAACTGAAACAGTAGTAGCAAGAACATTGAAATCCATTCACGCGAAACTTAGATCTTCGGCTACACTAGCATTCTCCATAATCATTGGTTGGTATTATACAATGAATCTGTTAAGTACTTAACCATGAACTGGCAAGGGTTGTGACGAAGGTGACACTAGAAAAAATTGAAACAAGCAGTTGGTCAATAAAAGTTGAAGTCGATGTGCCTGAACATCAACATAGAATTAGAATGATCACTCTGTCCCAATTTTTGATGGTAGCTCCTATCAGCGATGAACATGAACTGCATGTAGAACACGACCCCGTGAGTTCCTGCGACTGAATAGAGTAGGACTGACGTTCCTCTGCGTGTCGTAAGAGGTGACTAAAATGGGCCTTTTGCCACTGCAGCTCTGGTGTTGCCAGTTTATTAAGTTGATATTCCGAGCGATCCTGACAGCCGAATCTCAGCTGTTGGGACATGCAACAAAGCTCTTAGAGCTTTCTCCCCTGTGGTATATCTGGCTATGCCTTGTCCAAAGTCCCCTCAGCGATCGCCGCCGCCCCTCTTCGGAGGTAAGTGTGAGGTAGGACCGTTGTGGCTGCTGCCTCCCACGGTCAATGCTGTTCACCGTGTGAATAGCTTTGTCTCGGGTATGGTAGCACCCTAGTGGTGTCGGAATGGCCATCTCCTATTTCATCATTATCATTTCATTTTATCCAATTATTATCTAATTTTCCGGGGCACTCCACGCCAGTAGTAGTCATTAATTTGCATACTGTTTGTGTCGCTTCGTATTGTCTCGATACGAAGCCTCCTATCCACTGGACGGAGCCGGGTAAAACAACAACATGAACTACTACATGTAAGCTCACAGCACGTCGATCGTGTTAAGCGTGGAAGGGTTATTAGTCGGCTGCCATTGCCAAACAATCCAAACAAGGTTTTAAAAATAGTACTTACCTACTTCGTTATAAATCACTATTTCACTATTAGAAACACTCCTTGACTCTTCAATCAAATACAATTTCATGAAATTAAACAGAATTCCCTTGAGAGGACCTGATGCTGTTAAAAGTGACAGCTCAACTATTCGCAAAGAAATCTACGAGCATTTACTGTCAGTCGAGTAGAAATGACAAAAATTCGTATGAAACATCATCAAGTCGAGAGGTATACCTAATAAATGAATTTGTTGAGCTGTGGGCTGAAATTCAAGAACACTAATCTCTATTCTTCAAACAGTTACGTAAGGAACTTGTGTAAAACATCGATGTAATCAGATCGGCGCTGATGAAAGATATAGGGTGCAGAGTGAGTCATGATGATGAGAGGCTTTCACATAGTTTTGATAAATCAGAAGTGACTGTGATACAAAATCCGAACTTCTGAAAATCGATGGCGAATGATATTAACACAAAGCTGACTCTCATAGAATCATCTTAAATAACCGCACCTCTACACTAACAATAAACAATGCAACTGAAATGAAGAGACAATGTCACCGAATTCGCATTTCAAAATCAATCAACCTTTACAATCTGACTACTATCGCGGATGTCCTAGCCATTTGAAAACCCGTCCAATTTCAAATTCATAAGGTTGTCTTCTTCAAATGCTATTTTCACAAAAGAGAGTTTAAAACTGATTTAAGAAAAGCTTTGAAAGGGATTCAGCAGACAATAGCTAAATGAAAGTCTTTACTAAATTCCTTTAATTATTTTATCGCCATGTCAATTTGCCCTTTTCGTCTAATGAACTAGAATTCGATTGTTTATTAGCAGAAATGGTATGCATGCGTAATCACCAAGAAACTAGTACATCCATATTGCGCAAAACCATAATCTCAACAACTATTGCGGATTATTAGGTAACAAAGGGAAAGTGACAAGAAATTAAGAACTGAATAAGACACTGTGAAATAGTAGCTAAGGCTTAGCTTCCACGTGATATGTTCGACCTTTATGTCATAATGTTCAGTGAACATTGCGATCTTATTAATGCACAGGTTTAAACCGATTGATATGAAAAGGCCAAATTCCTTTCATGATATAGCATATTTCAAATGTGACTCTCTTTTGTGGGAGCTAGCCCGAAGATGTGCAAGGAGCGATGTCGCACCTGAAAATTTCACATAGGTTCACTAGGTCACACACTTTATAAATACCACAAAACTGCGCGTCTGTCGGTTCAAATCGCCTGTCTGTTATAAATAGCCAAGATAGCAAAACTTCTCCATTGGATATGCACGGGGCTTTTCAATCCAAGCTATGACACAGGCTATCTGATCGTGCATGCGCAGTTGTGCAGTAGTGAGGAGGTATACAATGAGGGATTTCCCCCTGCCAATCCTTTCGCATTTGCGGAAATTATTTTCAGCATTTCCGCCCATTGGAGGCAATGTTCTGTTCATTCATAGATTTAGGAACGTGTTGCTTGTATATTTGCTTGACTTAAAAAAGAGGATTATCAAAAGCTTCTGATCGAGTGTACTAGAATGACAGTTAATTATATCATAATTTATTTACAGTTATTGGGAGTTTTGAAAATATTAAAAGATGCAGGTTCTCAGCCATACTGTAGGTATGCCTATTCCTATTAGCTGTTGGTTCCTCATTTCAGATTCAAATTTTTAATTTAATGATAAGCAAAATTCAGAGCTACATGAAATGAATGAAAACGATTCGCAGTGAATAGTGCCTACAGTAGTGCCCACTGTTTTTCTTTGATCCTGTTTGACAAGAAACTCGGCAGAGCAAGTCAAACGCGTAGATAAGTACTAGTAACCATGGGGTGCATAAGATTCGTCAGCTTCATTTCGGCCTTGCTAAAAAAATTCGTTCTGGCGGCTAGACTAGTCAAGAAAAGTAATTCAAGCGATGAATTTCATGTCCCTGACACACAAAAATCGGATTGCAGGGCTCATCTGCTCCTTGACTTTGAAGCAGTACACATAAGAAGTTCAGTTACAACCGGTACAGTACAAGAATGCGGTGTACCGAAAATGTCGGCTCGCTCCTGGACTTATGAGCCAAACCAAGAAAATGATTACTTGGCCAGGAACAGTAACTGCGTTTTAAGAAAACGGTTAGCAGCTATGGCCAAAACGGAAATGTGTTCTTACATTAAAATCAGCGCACCAGGCGTGATTATATAGTCCTATCACGAGGGACTGTTCGAGTCCCAATTTTATTTGACATTATTCAAGGTCATCTAATTAGCACACTACATGACCGCATTTATCATGTGAAATTCACAAAATGAAACAGGAAATTGTGAGCCCTTCGTCAACCTTGCAATTGGTATTCACGTGTCAATTGAAATCAGTACGGTCTCTTGACCGTCAGAATGTTGCTGAGTTCTGGACACGATGAGGAAACTGCTAACTACGTTTGCTTTGCTGACAACGGAGCCTAACTGAAATTCAAATATTATTAGGTCGATTCGAAACGCACATGTCGGGAGCTTAAGATCAAATTCATACAAAAACCCACGTGCACTCTCTCTATAACCTGTCAATGCGGTGAACCGCGACTTATACCTACAGCGAATTTCTAAATTTTTCCCAATGTCTCGCCAAACCTCCCAACCCTCCTGATCACATCTTCCCATCCAAACACAATGAAGCATCGGTGCATAAAACTTTTCAGCTAACGGTATTATAACACACTGCCACGGAGTTTCCATTGGCTTCATTTTCACACTTTTGATAACGGCAACATCGAATTCTTCGGGGTTTACCCAGGGGCGCACCAGGCCCTCTTAAAACACCTGCAAAGACCTGCTCAAAATATATTACGAGTTTGCATCATGATTGGGATTCAGTAGTATAATGCTCAAGAAAACAAGTTCTCCGAATCCAGTCTAGTCAAAAAAAATTGTAAAATTTAAACCACACCTATTCATCATTGTCACTCCTCTCTTTTGCGTATGGCAAGCTTCAGCAAATAACCGTTGGTGCTATTTCGCCTGCTTATTCAGCACCTTCGGATTCTGCCAGTTGATCACGTGATCGTCGTTTAGTGAATGCTCCGCCAGTTCCGATTTCTCTGGTTAAAGCAATCTACAATCAGCTCGGTGCTGTTATGCTCGAGTGTGGAGACTACTCTTGGTCTGACCAATGTTCCTGTTGAAATTATGCCTTGAAGAGATCGAAGACAAAAATTGTTGGATAAGGGTATGAAAATCGAGTTTCCTTGAGTGTTTAATCTATCGAAGGCAAATGCACAAATAAAATCAATAACACAAAGTTCCATGATAAACATGCTACTTGACTTATAAATACTGAATTGTGGTGTAAGAAAAGCAGTTACTCCCCGCTGTGAGACGCCATTCCCTTTTCTCACAGCCGTGAAAAGACCGCTGTTTCGTGAAAATACTTTATAGCAATTGCATGAATTTTGTTAGCAATAAACAATAGCTGCATGCTTTGTAGATTTAAAAATCTACATCTAAATTTGCTATCCAAGTGCATGTACGATCAGTACATTGACTCTCATAATTGGAAATACAGATTTAATTGTCGAGCAATTTATAATATTGTCTTTTATGGCAAGAATTCGGAAGCTTCACAAGCTATTACCCTTGATAAAATCTTATCAGTCGCCAAATCAGCATCCAGTCATATTTTCGATTGCACTATGTCCATGTATCAATGTAATCTGAATACACGTTGTTGAACGCTGATTTATCATATCCATCCCTTCATTTGAAATATTCACATCATTGCATCTTCATGGAAGTTTGGAGCATTGTTTATTGATTAAGTTGGCCACTGTTTATGTGTCTATCGACATCAAAATATTTTAGAATTTCGCTTAATTAGTTGGTAAATCATGCTAAGCTAGAGGACTTACCTCAACAAACAAGTCAATGTGTGCGTCTTCCGGGGTATCGATTATGAGGAAGCGCATGTTTTTGTACGTGATCTCCGTCGGCACGGGACGATGTAAATGGCGCATGATGAGGTTTCAATTGTCGCTTTGAGGGATTGATATAACTATACAAGTGACGTCGGGTGTTTGGTGTTTGTCTCTCTATATCTGCCGCAAACCCTGTATGTGCAGATCAGATGGGTAGATGGACAGAAAATGCTTCAATACGATGCAGCAGCAAGACAATATCAATGACAGCAGCGTAGCTAAGGCCTCAAATTCGGATCAGTAACGTGTGAATGCGCCGGCCTTGAGAGTCCGCAGACCAAATTAAGGACAGGAGAGGAGAGGGAACAACGTGGATCAGAAGAGACCTCAGGGGTCGCCACCAAGTATTGAGCCTTGCACAGTTCCGCCGAGACACTGGTCGGCCGCCAATTGCTGGATCGTAGGCTCTGAAAAAGAAACAAAATTTACTGCATAGGATCTGTCGGGACTGGAATACGCTTCAAACAAACAACTGATCATTCTGATAAACAATTGACGACAGAGTTAGTCCCATATGTCCCCATGTATGTCCAGGATACCGCATGTGCCAATGATATCGCACAGACATACCAGTGGCTTTGTGTTCGTTCAGCGTTTAGATGACCAGGGTTCAAAACTGCATTTAACACTAGAAAGACCATGGTGTCATTTTTGACACCAAGCAAGCTGCTTTCGTGTCAAAATATGTGAAGATCGAGTCGATTCACAATCAAGCGTCCAGACATTTCCTGATTTGTTGTGTTGAGCTTGTCAGATGTGATCCAGCGCCATCAGGAATTTTGGTGTGGTCATGACATCAATTTCACCTAGAAAGACCATGGTGTCAATTTTGATACCAGATGCATGTTTGGCTAGAAAGCAAGCCATAGGACAGACTGATTAATTGTCGCTAATTGTTCATGAAAGATTCCGAGCTATTGGATGCATTGTTCCATATCTATGATTGTAGGATTGCCATGGTATCATGTGACAGTGAATTGGATGTAGCAACACTGTTGAATTTGTTATTGATCGCAGGGAGCGTCAGATTTCTCTAAAAAGGCGTCAGTGTCTGAACGAATAAGAAGTCATTACTTCATTGCATCGCACAAGTTTCTGATATCATGCTCCGGTCATCAGCAGCGACGCCGACGCAATGTCAGTGCAAATGACATTGCCCAATTGCTACAAGAGTCCGACGAATCTGGAAGTGACACGAACAGCAGCGATGATGGTGAAGTCGTTCTACGACCTATACAAACTAATGACAGTGAACTATCTACTGATGACGAACAAGTGGATTTACCAAATGATGAACTTATTGCTGGAACTTCCACTACATCATCGAACAGAGAATCAACTCTTTATGGTAAAGATGGAACAAAGTGGAATCGATTATCGAATGCTTCTCATCCATACGGACGAGGACGTTCACCGGCTTCGGATATTTTTCGTGTGTCTCCTGGAATAATAAATAACATCAAATCTTCAATCACATCTCCATATGACGCATGGAAGTCCATTGTCGATGAGCGCATGCTTCGACATGTACAAAAATGTACGATTATGCATGCCGAATCTGAAGAAAAAGACTCACTTTGCTTTAGATGACTTAGAGGCATTCATTGCCTTATAGTATGCTCGTGGAATTTATGGGAAAGGACATCCGGTGCCTTTTTTGTGGAACACCACATACGGACCTCCTATTTTTCGACAGACTATGGCAAGACGTCGTTTCAAAGACATTCTTCATCATTTGAGATTTGATGTAAAATCGACCAGACGATCAAGGCTTCAAGATGACAGATTCGCCCACGTATCTGAGCTTTTTGAAATGTTCCGAAGTAACTGTTCTTCCAAGTACAAACCCTCATTTTGGATCATGTCTGAAGTCGATTCAAAGTATGTTGTAAATATACTTCCTTACCTTGGAGCTTAGGAGAAAGCCAGTCGAAATGGTAAAACTTTATCAGAAGATGTTGTTATTCGCTTGTCTTCGCCGATTGCTGGCTTGGGATACAATATATCTTGTGACAATTTTTTTACTTCACTGCCTGTTGCACGATATCTCAAATCACATAGTACAACTATAGTTGGCACCATTCGCAAGAACCGCCGTGAACTTGCCAGTGAGATGGTTTCTGCCGGACAGTCCCTCTATAGCACAAACTTTTATTGGCAACAGGATGATTCAGCGTTGCTTGTACAATACCAATGCAAAGCAAAGAAGTCGGTTTGTCTCTTGAGCACAATGCATGCCTCTGCTTCGTGTTCAACTGATGGTAAAAGAAACCCCAGTGTAATTGAATTCTACAACGCTAATAAAGTGGCTGTTGACGTCTTCGATCAGATGTCACGTCAACTGACAGTTCATTCTGCCTCACGTCGATGGCCTCTTGCTGTATGGGCAAATATGCTCGATATCGCTGGAATTAATAGCTGGATTTTGTATAGGAAGGCTACGAACTCAACAATTTCTCGAAGAAGCTTCATGCTTTTGCTCATCGATGAATTGAGAAAGGCCTCAATGGCTACTGTACCTACACATGTTGATGGGTTGGGTGATCATCCATCTGCATCCTCTCAAGTGCCTAAAAAAAGACGGAAGTGTCAGCAGCCAGGTTGCAGAAACTCCACAAGCGGTCAATGTGTTTCTTGTAAAAAGATGGCGTGTGGTAAGTGCGCGACCTATGAAAAGAAGATAGTTGTACTTTGTGATGCATGCAAACCATGAAGTTGTCATATACGTTCGTAAGTAGGCCTACATTGTTGCATCATTGCAGATAAAATAGGAGATGCTTGGAGCAATGGTCGTTTTCATTGATATTAAAGGAATGATTAGGCACCATTTTCTTTCATGCGAAATAAATAATGTAGGCAAGCAGAAGTTTTAGATTGCCATTTTTTCGTAAAAGCTCATCCTTGTTTATGCGGGCAGTCATCCAACGTGCGACCAAAAACTACAAATAAAACACAAAGGAACCAGATATGGACGCATAATGGTCTTTCTAGGATGATCACAATCCCGGTCTTTCTAGTGTTAAATACGTGTACCTTGCATTCGTGCTGAATGCGTAGCACTTGCCATTAACAACAATGAAATTAAATATGAAATTTTCAATGAAATTAAAGAAATATGAAATTAACAATGAAATTTTCCTCCCTGACACAGAAGAATTAGAGGAATAAATAAAACTACCACATGAGAGCAAGTGTTCACTAAAAAATGACCTTCAGGGCATTAAAATACTTATACATTCATACTGGGGTTTCCTCTTTGTCAATATACTCTGCAACCGCTGATGTTACTTTAAATAACGAAGGATGAGAATCAGGTAACAGTGGTCACAGCGAAAATTCCTATTCTGATGGGCCCAAGATTGAAAAAATAAACAGTACATTGTACAATCATCGGAGTTGGTGTGCACCAAGGCCCAACACTTAGTTAATTGCTGCTCATCACAGTAATGGAGGAAGTGACGAAGAAATGAAGAAGCAACGGTCCATGAGAGTTGCTGTATGCCGATACTCCACTGTATATGTGGTGATGACAGCAACCTCAAACAAGAAGCCAAAAGGGAGCTCGTAGCGTGGAGCGTTCAGCTGGTAAACAGAGGATTGATGATCAACATAACAATGCTAAAAGTCCTTGTTACCGGAAAAAGTCTGAAGAAGACAAAGTCGGAAAAGTAGACTTGTAGTTGCCGCAAGGCACCGGGTGAAATGTGCCATAGGCTTATATGGCACATGTTGAGTGGACTGGTCGAACTACCTATTCACCGATGCCAAAAACGCATGTGGTGGTTAGGACACGCACAGAGAGCAACCGACATCGTTGAGGTTAACCATTTATCAGTTGACGGTCACCGTCCACCAGGAAGTTCGAAGAAAGCGTGGCATAGAAAACCAAAATGTCAAGGAAGACATCGTACTACATCGACGGGAGTGGAAGAAATGTCCAACCTCATCGCAGCAGCGTCCATACCCTGTAGAATTGACGAAAATAGAAACAACAGACTTATTTAGGGTCGCGGATACCCGAAAATTCTCATTGCCGTTTATACTCGTAATTAGGCCACCATGAATTGATAAACATCGTGATAAACAGCATCAGCTGACTTGGTGGGAAATGGACGGATGAGGCGGCTAATCGGACCAGGAGTGAATACCAAGAAGAGACGGAGTGCTTTTACGAAATGAAGAGTTGGTGGAAGAAGGTAGTTGATGTGTGGTCGCATTAAATGTGTGAAAAGATGTATGGTGAGGGTGTGAAGAATAATGAGGAAACAGTGTTCCTACGCAATCTGAACAAAAAATTTCCCTGACAAAAATTTTTGGACAGTATATTTCAGTATTATTTTCTGGTAGTTCGTTTGAATGTCAAATTATTGCATTCTTCTGGTAATATGCAATAAGATAATGCTAAGCATATTTTTTATTATAATCACACAAATTTCAAAGAAAGACTTCAAAAGCATTATTAATTATACACAAAGTACATTTTCAAATACAAAGTGACCAAGCCGGACCGGCGAAATCGATATTAGTATATTAATTTAGTGCGTTGAAAGACTGGTTTACTTATAGGTATTTAATACATTTTATTCAATATTCCGAAGTATATTAATATGGCGAAATAAAAGCTGAAAGCTGCTGTGATCTTATAGGGTGGGAGGAAAGAAAAAAAATGAAATAGGATCATATCATCTTTCGGCTTTTATTTCGCTATATAAAAATAATACTGCGTTAACGGAATTGAACGGTTGCTAAACGGAATTATATAACGGAATAAGTATAAGCCTATATAGTACATGTGCAAGGAGACAAGAATAGTACAAGTTTAAGATAAGTGTTTTTAATATAGAATTCATATCAAAGATAGTATACAAACTATCATTAACATGTATAAAACTCCTTCCTGATAATGAAACCTGATAACTTAGTATCGATAGTCAATTTTTCAGTGAAGAAAACTGCAGTTGTACAGTTACCTATATATTTTCCCTGACATTTAATCGGATAAAATAATTCCCTGACATTTCAGTTAAATTTTACCCTGTTTTAAAACTTCCCTAAATTTTCCAGGTGTCGGGAAAAAAATTCCATGTCCCTGACATTTCCCGACGCATAGGAACCCTGAGGAAAGCTGTTGGTCCAGGGAAGAGAGAAAGCATGACTCGATGAGGTATGTGCACTCAATAGAGCTGGGGGTGTACAGGAAGATGATTGGAATGGATGGAACCGCCTAAGGAACATGATTGGAATATTCTGTCTCATTCGGTAGACCTGGCGAAAGATTTGCGGTAGTTTAACCCACATCACACAGGTTAAAATTGCGGAAAACCCGGTAGATGAGACGTGGTCATGAAACTACAGGACACGGAAACGACATGTTCGCCGACAAAGTTCAAAGACGGAATGAATGATGGAAGAAATATCATATTATTATTAAGCATTGAGGGAGGAATCGTCAGCATTATCGACTTTCATTCGGGTTGACTCACATAAGATGAGGCTAGCAGTTGCTATGCCGATCACAGAAATGAAGTGAACAAAACTACGATGCACGAACATGAAGACAGATGGTCGTTATATAATCATGATTCCTAATTGTGTAGGAGATTTACCTGCTTGAACGATATGCATCCTCCCTTTCTGTTGCAGTCGCTGTTGTCATTGCCTTCATTGAAAAAATGCTTGATCTTAAAAAGTTGTACTTATTTATGCAATTATTGCAATAAACACCGAATTTTTGAGACCGTCTTCAACACTTGGAATGGATATAACAGCATCGATATCGCAGAGGAAAACCGTCGCCTGACCACCTTCATCACACCATGGGGGCGCTATCGGCATCGAGTAGCCCCTCAGGGCTACATAGCGTCCGGAGATTGATACAGTCGACGATTTGATGAGATCGTTTCATTCATACCGCGGAAAACAAAAATGTGTCGACAACACTCTCCTATGGTCTCACTCCATCACTGACGCATTCCACCAGACAACTGAATGGCTCCATATTTATAGATCGAATGGCATTGTCCTCAATCCATCCAAAGTTGCTTCGCTCAACGGAGCGTCGAATTCGCCGGTTTCGAAATCACAATCTCGAAAGTTCGTCCTGGTCCTCGATTCCCCGAAACGATACAAAACCTGCTCACACCAAGGAACATCATAGACATCAGAAGCTGGTTCGGATTAATCAACCAGGTGTCCTATGCTTTCGCATCTGCACAACGGATGCTGCCTTTTCACCAACTCCTGAAACCCGGTACACAGTTCCAATGAAGCACACATCTGAACGAGCTCTTTGAAACCTCCAAATCGATGATTGTCAGTGAAATTAGTAAAGGCGTGTGGAATTTCGATCAGTCAAAGCCAATCTGTCTGGCAACCGACTGGAGTGAAGACGGCATCGGCTTCTGGTTGTCTTAAAAGCATTGCGACTGTATCTCTCAACGGCCGTTCTGCTGCCCTTCCGGTTGGAAGGTGACACTCGTTGGAAGCCGCTTTACCTCTGGACGCCGAATCACGCTACGCACCAATAGAAGAAGTTCTCGTAGTTATCGATACCCTCGACCGGTCACGACATTCCATTCTCGGTTGCGCAGAAACCTCATCATCGTGGTGGAACACAAACCACTGCTCAAAATCTTCGCCGACCGATCACTCGACGACACACCAAATCTGCGTCTCCGAAAGAGAAATCACTCCGATATCGCTTCGCATGATTCACATATCCGATGCGCGTCACGCTGCTGCCGACGCCGTCTCACGTCACCCAGTCGGCCATGCCGAGCAATTACACCTTCCTGATGACGTAGCTTCAACCAACGACCAAATCGCCAATCCTTTGATTCACTCATGCAACATACCGGAAAGAATGATCTCCCATTTGCGAAGTGCCTCAACGTCCACATGCTCTGCTGAAATATGCTAACGGACTTCTACCGTAATCAAATCCATCACTTGTAACGATATCTGCATCGCGACCACTACCGTCAAACGCCCTAACTTTAGCCACAGAAGTGTCATTTTTTTGCTGACATTCTTTAAGAAATAGCCCGACATCATTCATTATCACTTAGCTGGTTTACATCTAATGCTGTTGAGTTGTTGTAACTATTCTGCCCACAGAATTAGATTCATCTGCGCGCGCTTCGGTTTCCTAGAAAGGAAGAAGTGTATGCAACCTTAATATCGAAATGGCACATCACAGAATTGACAACTTGCTCCTTCTCGAATGGATAATTCGTGTATCGCATGCTATTGGAAATGGCAAACAATAAGCTGCCAGCAGGGGACACCAGAGCCAGTGAGAGATGCGTGCGTGCTGTAATATCACTTCGCGCACACCAAAACACACATCCCTGTCTTGGCTTTGATTCAATGTATGCACTATACAGTGAGTAATGCCGAGGAGAGAATGTGAAATCCTCAAGTGAACTAATTTTCGTGCGCCTGCTACTTTCTTTAATAATGATCGGAAGGGCCAACATTATGGAGAAAACGTGTGGGCAATGATCTGAAGTCTTCGAATCTGAAGGAATTTTGGCAATCGAAGCACTTTGCTGGAACTCACATTAATCCGCAAGCGACGCACGACTTTTTTCCTATCTCTGTAAGGTATTAGGAATTCCTTCTTGCCCACTTAATAGGTTCCTCTATGTGCCATCAGTTTCGTATTAATCACACTTCTAGCAAACCGAAGCAGATAAACAAAATATTTAATTCTGCGATTCTGCCTTTCAATTTCGATTATAAGTATACTCTGGTTTCGGTTTAAGGTGGTGGCTAAAGCTAGGGTCGCTATTCCTAACTTTAGCCACTTTTGATTCAACGAAAAAAAGTATTACCCTACATGTAGATTTACAACGAAATTGGTAGAGGTCCGTTGTCAATGGGTAGGTAACCTAAACAACTGGAAATCAATACTTCGATATCGTATTTTTGTCATAGTATAGTATATATCTAGTTAATGGTAGTGAATTCTACGTACCTACCGATACACGCTAAATGAACGAATTTATAGTGCTGATTCGTTAAAAGGTAATGACAAATGACTCGAGTAGTCAGCGAATCAATGATTCTAGTTAAGGGATGAACTGTATCCGTTTGTTCCAAGAATCATGAGTCAGATTACCTGTCATAGCTATTTATAGCACATACGTAATCGAATATTCATCTAACAATATCTGCATTCGTGCAAGACATGCAGCTTTGATGTACAATCGATAGACTTCGCACTGCCCATGGCTCCATTCAAGCGAAATTATGGAAACTCACCAAGAAACTCCATTGAAAAGGCAATAAGAGCTGCAATCACTAAACAAGGTTCTTCTTGCGGTCAGCTGCAAAGTTTTTAACATGGATTAAATCGACAAACGTCAGGTTGAAGAATAGGATTTCTAATCTGCATACAAGGTCAAGTTTGCGGAAGACCAATGGCCGTGGACAAGGAACTTGAGTCGCATTTTGCGAAGCGTTTTGAGATATTTAATGAGTGATTGGGATGCTTTCCAGTTACGGCAGATGACTTGAAATATATTGTGTCAGAATTTCTATCTGATAGATCACAAATATCAGTTTTTACAGTCGATTCAAGGACAACATGTATCCAGGTAACAGTTAATGGATCAAAAGCTTCCTACATACACGCTAAATGAACGGCTTAAGTGCTGATCTGTGTCAAATATTGACCGACGTCGTGTCAGCGAAATGATTCTAGTTAAGGGAATAAACAGAACTGTTTTCCGTTTGTTTTCCAATGAGTCAGATCTACTGTCATCGCTATTTATGCACATACGTAATCGAATATTTCATCCAAAAAACACAAGACATCGAAGTAGTTAAGGGATGAACTGTAATCCGTTTGTCCAAGGGGGGGGGGGGGGGGGGACTCCTGAGTCAGACGTTTACCTGTTCTATAGCTATTTATAGCACATACGTAATCGAATATTCATCCAAAAACACAAGACATCATTTGATGTACAACCTCATTAGTGACTATCATTAGTGATTATTTCCACGAATTGGAATTATCTCTTGCTGATGTTCCAGTTGATAACATCATAAACTACGACGAAACGGCCCCTGTCGATGATCCCGGCAAGAAGAAATGCATTGTCAAACGAGGAGTCAAATATCCCGAATTAGTTGCAAACCATGCCAAGTCTGGTGTTTCTGTTATGTTTGCAGGCTCTGCTGGCGGACATCTCTTACCACCTTACGTTGTTTATAAGTCAATGAATTTGTACAATCAATGGACATTAGGTGGACCTGATGGCACCAAGTTCACGTTCAGTAAATCTGGATGGTTCGACGATAAGTGCTTCTCTGATTGGTTTCGATCCATTTGCTTACCTTGAGACAATTGGAGACAATTTGTCCTCTCACATCAACAAGGAAGTGATTGATTTGTGTCACCAACATAACATTCGATTCGTATGTTTGCCTCCAAATTCTACACACATAACGCAACCGCTTGATGTTGCTTTCTTTGCTCCGCTAAAAAAATCTGGAGATCTATTATCGCTGAGTGGCGTCTAACAAATGAAGGACAGAAACATGTTATGCCCAAATGTTCTTTCCCTGTGAAGATTCGTGATCTTATCAATCGTCTGAATTTAGAAAATTTGAAAAGTGGTTTTGCTGCATGTGGGATTTCTCCATTCAATCCCGAAGCTGTATTGAATCGATTACCACACCCTTTGGATGAAAGCATTAACAAGTTTGATGAAGTAATAGTGGATCATCTGCAAAGTCTTCGGAAAATATCTACAGACTCTAATGGACCATCCAGAAGAAGAGCGAAGCTTGCTGTTACTTCAGGAAAAGCTGTTGGAGTAGATGACGTAGACGTCGACAGCAATGTGAGCGAAAACTTTGATGAAAATGAGATAAATACTGCTGATCACAATGCAAGCAATGCAAGTGAATTTCCATCAACAATGAATTCGAACCAAGGAGATTTCGTTCTCGTTAAATTGGAGGCTGAGGACAAACCAACTACGAAGTTATTCATCGGCCAGTTACTTGAAGTAAGTCCAGACTATTTCAATGTTTCGTATTTGAAGCGTGTTTCGAAAAAATCATGTCTTTCCTGAAAAGTATGATGTAAGCTACATTTCACAGTGTGATATTATAGAGAAGATAAACGCGATTCCGGATCGTCGTGGTTTGGTTTGGACTCTGGAATTCAACATCGATGATAAATGAACTGTCCGTTAGAAGCTTTCGATTTTTCATATATAGATAGTGAGATTTTGTTCTTTTTATTGTAATTGGATGGATTTTTTAAATTTTCCTTTTGAAAATGGTAATTATGGACACGATCGAGTTGATCTGCTGTATTTTCTTAACTAATACATACCGCTATTTAAGTATCGAAATTAAGTTTTCACTAAATTTAGACAGTTATAGAAAATCGTATTCATACAGATGTCTTGAGTAAGTGGCTAAAGTTAGGATTTTTTCTCAATTTTCGAATCCTAACTTTAGCCACCCTATAAAAAACAGGTATTTTTTGAAGATTAGCTTCAATACTATTATCATATGTTTATATCACGTATGAAGAACAATATAATCTGTTTTAGTGTTATCATAGGCTTTCGTTTCAAACTGAACATAGTACCATTTTGAATTTCAAATTTTCCCTCCAAAATGCCTGTTTTCAGTTAAAGATGTTTCTGAAATATAGAAAAACAAATATTGCGAAACTGATGACACATTGTAATTGTCGTAGTATAGGACTTCAACTTGGTATAGTATATTGATATTCAATGGGTACTATTTCTCCGAAAAAAGACTTAAACCGATGCACCACCAGCGGCTAAAGTTAGGGCGTTTGACGGTAGTGACGAGACTACGCGCCAATTGGTCAATATAACCGAATATCACTTCCCCGACAACCGTGCCATCCTGCCAGAATCTTTACGGCCATATTACCAGTTTTGAGATCGACTCAGTACTTTCGACAGAGTAGCTTTGTAAAATGATCGTCTCATCATATCACCATCACTTCGCCCGCAAGTTCTCCACGCTCTGCATGCTGCCCATTAAGTAATCTCTCAAATGTTTTCGCGCGCTGAAGTCTCATTTTTTTGGCCCGAATGACACCGGCGATCATTGCCGCCCGCAGCCTTGTCTCTCCTGCAATCGGATGTCACCCTCGCAACCCAGGGTGTAGATCAAAGGAACTCGATACAACTCGGAAGTCCGCATTTTCGTCACAGTCATAGGGTGTAGAACAATCTGTGAAAGTGTTGCTAAAATTGCTTCTAACAATTTTATGTCATGCACTGAACAATTTTTTGAGCATATCAGTGAATAATTATCACTTTTTATCTGCAATTGCTAGTATAAGGCATATCTTGCCTTCACATATAAGCATGAGCATAAAGCACATTATGATGTGGCATCACTAATTAAAACCATCTTAAATTATATTCAGATTTACAGTATGTTAATAGAACGTGATTAACAACATGATGAACACACGTATTTATTTTACTTTCATGCAAGTGCCAGGTACCAAAGTCAATCAATATTATATGACTTATTTCTGGGCCGACTTCGACCTCGATTTAGTCATCGTGGATCGATACAGCAACTGGCCACGGAACTCACAGACTTTCGGAACACGCGTTCTCTACCTCCTATGTCCATCGGTGATTGTGTTCGCATACAGAATCAAATTGGCCCCTTCCCCAAAAATGAGACAAATCAGGTGATGTGCTCGAAGTACGTCAGTTCGATCAATATTTGATCCGAGTCGATGGATCTGGACGGGTCAACTTACGCAACCGGAAATTTTTGCGCAAGTACCCGTCGAGCCTCGCGCACCACTGCAAATGTTACTAGGACTTAGGCCTCAGCCACACTGCGAGCTTTTCCGGGTAAAGCGTTTCGTAGCAAACATAAAGTCATCATTACAGCAGTTGTAGGTTGCCACACTGCCAGCAAAGCAAACCAGAGCAATTAATACCTTACGGACATGTGTTTGCTCGGGACGCTCGTGTTTGCTTTGCTTTCAGTGTGGCGGAGGCCTTACTCTCTCACGCTTCTCTATTCCGACCGACATAAGCGCACCTGATGTACCCACTCCAAGTGTTATCAATCCGCAACAAACCGACCGTCTCCGCCCGCCATCATCTCCTATTCCATCAGCACACGCCCGACATGTCACCATCAACCAACCTCCTACCTCCCCGATCACACAAGCTCTCCGCGATCTCCTGTCGTACAATAATCCATGTCATCTTGAGCTCGCTAGCCCCACGGTGACGATCGGTCCTCGCTCAACACGATCATCCCCGCTGCAACATCAGTGACATCGTCCAAACTTACATAGTTTCAGACTCGCATCTCTATCTACGATCATTATCTCTGAGGATAATCCATGGTCGTGTTAGCTATTCTTATGACTTTTCAGTCTTCCCCGTCCCTCAAAAGACTTGGAGGGGCGTATGTGGTTATGATTCCTTATTATGTAGGAGACTTACCTGCATGAGCGATAATATGCATCCTCCTCTGCTGCAGTCGCTGTTGTCATTGCTTTCATTGAAAAGAAGTTTGATAGCAAAAAGTTGTACTTATTTAGTCGTGAATAATCGAAAGCAATGATTCGTGCAGAAGGAGAACATGTAACAGCTAGCATTAATCCCGAAGATGTGAGAATGGGATTGAAAATTGAAATTTTTAGAATGCTAGGGCAGACCCATATTTGGCATGATGCAGACTTAACTGGTGCTACAGCAATCTGTTGGGACAAAGGCCTTCGATAGAATACTTTTAAAAAACTTTTTACCTCTATAGTGCATTGGATCAGAAATAAATTACCATCATACCTCAACATTTTCGATAACCCTTCCCGATTCAGTGAGTTTGACCAAAAGCAGCATGTTAACATCGTGTTGTGAAGTGATTCAAAAAGAAAAATCTACACGACTGTCCTTCGAAATTAATACCTTCAGTTACAAAGATTCCATCCCAAGAATTGAATAGCACAGATAGAACCACAATCACCAAACGAATTAACACAAAATAGGTTGAATGTGATCAAGTTGCTCTAAAATGACATTTAGATCAGTCATTCAAACAATGACACTTATCATCCATCGCATGACGCAATTTATAAAATTCTGATGTCTTATTCTATTTATAGACCTAATCTAAAAATGCCAATGAATGCAGTTAGTTACATAGCTACGTATTGTTCAGGGCGGGTTTGATTAACAGAATGAATGACATACAAGGTGGCGCTGCGAGTTACTGGACAAAAATTTGCATATGAATACGAATACCCCAAATACAGGCTTGCATCTTTCTTACTCCATGACATCTTGTAACACCCATAGTCGCTAGTCAACAAAGATCTTAAGTAACTATGGTGACTTTGCAGATATTGCAGGCACAAAAGTAGAATTACGTACAGGGCAATCAAAAAATTTTCGAAAAGCACATAAGCGTATTTTAGATACGTGGTCAGGTTTTCTCATAATGTCTACATTATCGGGTAACCAACCCTATGTTATTCTGAATTAACCACCTATGGATAATATCAATTGTAATGACTTGTGATCAGAAGGGTCTTACGCAACGCATCATGAAGATGATCTGTCTTAAGACGGGACCATGCGTTACTTCATAAAGATGTCATTCCATCTTGGGGGCTCAAATACCTTATCACTTACTTCGTACAAAAAAATTGTCTATGCGGAAAATCGTACATAAAAACCATTAAAAATCGTACGATTCAAAATTGTCTAATTTCAATAAAGTTGTATATTCCCTACTCCAGTGGTGGGCAACGCGTAGCCCGCGGGCCACTTGGTGGCCCACAGGGACATATTGGGTGGCCCGCCACCGCTTCTCATATCTCAAGTGGCCCGCTAACATTATTTCAATCAATGATGTGAAAATGATTCACTTCGATATCGACCTTTGTGAGGTGCATCTAAGGGTGAAGGATCCTCTTTAGAATTTTCAAAACCATTAATTCACAACTAAGTGAGCAATATGATGGCACAAACAAACAGAAATCTACATTCGAATTATCCAACCATGCTCCTTTCATAATGAATATCTTCTCGCACAAGCGCTAAATGGTCATCACCTGCGCGAGTTTATGCTAAGCCACATAGTATTCGATGTCCTGCTGAGCATGCTGAGCTCTACGTACTGAGGTAATGCTAGTCACATCCACAAAAAAGTCAAATTACCTTTTAATTACACAGAAGAAAAACTTACACGCTTTGTTAAACGCCTGTTTGCTACTCAGCACTCGCATGACTTGTAGAAAGTAAATTATCATTCCTTAATATTAAACAAATTACATCTAGTTGCGTACAATACTGCTGTATGCAAAATGTTGTTGTTACACGATCACTATGAACGTATGGTACAGCAGTCCATGTGTGCACTTAAAAGTACGGAACAAATGAATATAAAGCATATAATACTGCCTTTTAAAATTGGTGGCCCACAAGCCTTTTGCGGGATCCCCTTGTGGCCCGCTACCCCAACTTGGTTGCCCACACCTCCTTATGCATTATTGTACTAAAAGCAAACAACAATCTAAAAAGTGTATAATGCAATCAAAACAAAACCCAACAACAGAAAAATAAAACAAGAAGTGGACTGCTTGTGTGTCTGAGAGATATGATTTTCTAGAACCAAATAGGTGATTGATTACATAATACGATATATATATCAAAAACAAAAATGGTCTGGTTGCAATGCCACTGCGTTCCTGCACTTTCTTCGCATAGCACGATTTTTGTCGTTTAATTTCTTTATCGCTGTATTTTTTCCCCTGGATTGAAGGGTTCAAGTCTTCTCTTCTGGACTGAGACTGCAGTAATGAGATAGAAAAGACTACTTAATGACGGATGAGACCTGCATTTGCTAGGCCTATTACACCTTTATAGACCTGTTCCACATGGGAACTTGCACATGTACGAGTATGTTCATGCATTACTCACCATAATTTTACGTCGAGGAGTAGATAACGACTGAACAATTGCGAATTCAAAGGCGACGGCTGAGTTAGGGTATGGACCGGTCGCAAGCCTTAATAAGATGAGATTAATTTCAGGGGTGGGATCAGAGCTGCGTAATAGCGATCACAGGGTGGATGGCAATTTACAGGCGTTTTTTGCGTTGAAGTCTCAGTCGGGGCACGAGTTCAGTTAGGATCAGCATCACACCAGTACATGACCTGGATCTCTGGCTTTCAATGTGGATAGGCCCATGTTGACGCCTCGGACTGCGTTGTTAAAATGCGTTTGACTGAAGCTCAATATGTAATAATACATGAAGTATGTAATAAGAAAGTGGTTTATTCGATAGCAAAAATTCCTAACCACAATCGAGCACATTAATTTCGAAAAATTCTTACAATTATATAAAATCCATGAATGATCGTGCGATTGGTTGAAAAATCAAAACAATCATCGAAAAATCGCAATTTTCCGAAAAAAACCCGAAAAATCGTACAACTTCCGGGAAAATCAGAAGAGTTCACAGGCATGCAATATGGTACATACAAAGCTTGTATCAGGCTACTTTATGTTTCTAGAAAAAACGAAAATATAATCGACCGTAACTAATTTAAACCGAGCGGAGTGTATAGAACAACGCGTCCGCAAAACGTTCATGAGGGAATTTGCTGCTCCTAGTTCACCATACCGAACGACAGTAATGAGGGAATGTACAGATTGAAAACAAAATCTGGAAAAATAGAAAACACTTCAACAACTCATTATTCCTGCAGTGTTTTGATTAGTGTCAAAATTTCAAGGTGTATTCCAGGATTTCCTGGTTTTCCAGCGTGAAATTTATTTTCCAGGAATCGCGGACACCCTGACCACAACCGTTTCCCATTTACGCACAAGTGCACGCACTCATATTGCCTAAAACCCATCCGACAACCCTCTGGTTTAGTGCACATCAACTGGGTGCTTATATTAAATGCCATGCAAAATCAGCGTTCAATCGATCACAAAGTTAACTTCACATCAGTTCCTCTTGGCAGGCCTACAGGAGACTGAGAAAGCGACATCTGAAAATTTTACATAACATATCAAAATGTTGATTTACTTCACTGTGAATTTTTGCAACAGTTCGCAATACAAAACTATCGAATATATATACTGGAAATATAATACAGTAATTTTAAACTGAAGGCCTAAGAGATCCGATGGATAATAAATCAGTAGATTTATAAACTCGCCGCTTGTCAACAAATATTTATTGTGAAAAAGCCACTACTTTTCACTAATTATCAGGGCCATTAACTATTTCGCTGTCTACATTACGTCGTGTGCCTGCCAGCCCTCTGTAAGTCAAACTATGCTAGAGATCAGCACTTCAAGTATAAGAAACAACCAAAAATCGTTGAGTGTCTTCACCATACCATTCAAGTAAACTAAGGCCTGCATTGCATTTACTCCCTTACATCGATTGAACAAAAACAGAATTAAGGTGATTTTTTATCAACTTCACTAGATATAAGCTGGAACATTCCCATGATGAGCACTAAATTTTGATACCTAAATATTTCGACAAGCATATAATAAAGTGGTTTGCCTGAAGTGCTCGTGGCTGGCGCGGTCACACAGACCGACATTGCATGGTCGCAATGTCAATCTTTTTGAATTTCAAACGGCTAATTTGACAGAACCTGTGCGGGAGGGCAGTCGCACTAGTCCATTTTTGACACTTCTAAGGTAGGACTGGACCGTTCCCTGGAGCCTACATGAGACCCTCTACGAATGATTGCGGGTCAGCAAGGATTCACAGGATTGATCCTACCGGGATCCGAAAAAATTGCGAGGTGTACTTCAATCTTGACAATAGATGACAATGTATGTTATGAAATATCTGCAAGAATGCTAACAGCTTTTCTGTTTTCTTTTCATGACATCGGTGAGAGTTGCCAGAAGGAGATCAGTGACGTGAACTTTTTTGTAACGCTGTTGTACCTGTTTTATTATGCTTCGTTGTTTATTATATTTAATAATATGAAGGTATGTGTGCTTAGCGTTTTCCTCCCTATTGGAGTTTTCACCGCCTAGCACACATGTAGAGATGGATTGCATCTCATTAGATATCTGCGCTGGCTTTACAGAGGTTCTAAGTTGGTTTGGGCTATGTTTCGTGAAATGCTATGTTTCAGTAAGAGAGGGTAACGAGCTATGTAGTATGTAATGACGGGAGAGCTTTTGAACGGTTTTGAAAGTTGTCGGCGACTAGGAGTGATGGTATATAAGGGAAGGTTTTGAATTTGGACGGGGTCGACGGCTGAAGATCTACCGAGGGGCGACGTGGCTAGCAGCAGGTTTACATCTACGGGTGGAGTGCTACCAACGAAGAGTCGGTGACGAGGTAAGATCAGGGCTAGTTAGACCAAAGTGTGGTGTCACTGACAGTAAAGTAAGTTTCAGGGACGGTAAGATCTGTGTCTAGTCGCTGATTAACTGTTGAGTGTTTTTGGGGAGTAAAGTTTGGGAGAGCAACTTCTGTAAAGTCAACTCTTGTTTGCAAGAGCTTATTAATATCCAAAGGCCTGAAAGAATAAAAAAGAAAGAATAATAACAAGTTTGAAAGTAAAGGAATAAAGTTTTATTCGAAGAGATTACGACTTCTGTAATTTGGCCTTTTAACAGGGATAGAGTGGCAAAAGTTGTAACAATGTATGACCGCATAAAAAGTGATCAAGGGCATGAGGTACGCCGCAAGGCACATGCACATAAAGAGGACTCCAGTAATAAATGTCAATCCTATGGAAATCAGGGTCTTACTAGTGCAGCCCTTTACTGTTTAATCACAACGGGAAAAATAAGAGGAAAAAAAGCCACGGCCAGTCGCAATTCTAGTCACGATTTGGCGCTCTGTCTGATCATTAAACGGAGGCGGTCGGCTTCCCTATGTTTGGGGCAAGCATTCAGTCAATGTGATGAGCAAAATCACGCGCTACTGAGATTGAAAATCATTTCAGACAATCTTGCATGGTTAGTGACATCACTGATTGATCGTCTTCATACATACCCGTGAAGATGTTATCATTGAATTTCGAATTGTATAGAAATGTAAGATAAATTGCTCAAGACAAACGGAAACGGCCTCAAGCCAAATTACAAGACTGATTGAAGTGAAAGAAAATTTGATATAACGAGGCATAATATTCAAACAACAGCATAACCGAATATTTTGAGGACGATGCACCTGTTTGGTACATACCTAGACTGTTGTACTTGACAACAGCACAGAGTAGGTATCCCTACTCTATGCTTGCCAATTTCACCTCATGCCGACAAGAATATTTCATTCAGACAATTTTGAGGGCAAAGTTCTCGCACGGTCGGTACATTTGAATGAAGTGTCTAATTACCATGCATAACTACAACTACAACAAAATCAAAGGACGAAATTTTGTGATGTCAAGTAAAGATTGTTTTACAATGAAAGATGAGTCACTTGAAGTGAGTGCCTGGTAAGTAATAGAAAGTAGCTCGGTGCTTCAGATCATTTCATGGAGTTTGAAGCATGCAGGTCACTGCGATCATAGACATCGAACAACATGACTGCGATAGTCAGGCATTCCATGGATATATGGACATCAGTTCAATTATGCACGACCATGTTCTGCAATCAACTTGCTCCACGACTCAACCCTCTTTGACTTGGACTACACATAATGAACAAATGGCATCAAACTGAACACTAATTTCATGCTGCCGTGCATGCCTCAAACTTGATGAGACACAAATTCAATTAGCTAGACGCATTGAACGTGTGTTATGTGCATGAATTTAGGTAATAATAGAAGATTTTGGTAGATTCATGGAAACCGCAATAGGGTGCGCAATAGCATAAACAATAAAACTGAACCTCTGCATAGTCTCAAGTTCCTAAAAGATCGTTCCTTAGAAAATGACACAGAATTATGGAAACAACAGTGACAAATGATGATTCTGACACCAGAGTAGTGCATGTCACTCTTCAAAAATATTGTTCAACAAATCTGTTTCATTGACGATGATCATTTGAACACATGGCCGGGCCTAAATTTATAATTTTGAAAACAAAAATTAATAAAATCACTTGTCTGCGAACACATGTCGATGAAATTAATGAAGAAGATTTTTCTCTATGTGATACTTACATTTGGTGATCATTATATCTGGGAATCAAGGTCAAACTTGATACATGATCATACTGCTTAAAATACACTAAATAAAATATTGTATTGTTTGTATCACAGCGGTCTTCAATTTGATTGAAAATCACATGGTTGAGTTGAGCACATGTGATAATGAAGTTGCATTGATTTTGCTGCGGCTCCTTTTTTCTTATCTATTCGTTAATGAAAGTGTTGATAGCTCTCATATGGACATGGCTTTATTGTTTTTGTCTGATGGTCAATTAGCAATTTTTCACGTTGAGATGATTATATATGCTTACATGGAATGTAGTCCATCTAATATGTAATGTGATGATCAATTATTATAACTATAAAATATTGTAGACAACATATTGTGTGATTGAATGAACCTTTCCCATGGACTTGCCACGCGCGTTTGTGCAATTTCAACGGCATTTAGATATGAATCTCCTGAATACGGGTACTCTGACTAAGTTTTTCAGTTTCTTTGTATTAGTGCGCCTGCCAGTGTGTCATCAGATGCATCCGTTGCGACTGTAAACAAAAAATTAGTGTCAGATGGCCCTAAACAAGATTCCCTGATAGATTGCTTTAAATTTTGAATGCTAACTCACACAATGCTGACTCACTTGAAGGAAATGTCCCGCACGGTCGGTTGAATCATCGCAGATAACTATCTGTCTAGACTTGTTGTCATAAATTTCCATAGATCGTCGTAGCCCATCGATGTTAACAGGGGCACTAATGTCCCTTAAAGACTTGAATTTTGCGGATAAGATTTGCCACCTTTCACCAATAACATAGTAAGGATGCTATCTAGAAACTTATCATATTGCATTTTTCGTGATTTGCGGTGACTATATTATTTCTTATTAATATATATTATTATTTCTTCAGCCAACTTCTAAAATTACTTCAGCGATCTTGTTCATTTTTACCAACTACAGTGACATCAGTCCAAAAGCGAATATTTTTACTTGACCCTCCTTCGCTGTAATTCCGTCAGTCTCTCTCTCTCTCTGGAGGCAAGCTATTGCATTAGACAGACCGAATGGTAGCCTTCAAAAAGGTTAAATTTCGAGTTAGCCTAAAAAGCCGTAAATAGGCGATCGTCTTCCCTCAATGGCATTTGTGTAGCGATTGGCCCACTCTATGAGGGATTGACTTCGAGACTACTTCGAGATCTGGGTTGGCTTCCTGCGGACATCCGTCCGCTTTATAGGCTGGCTGCGTTGACACATGCATGTTTTCATAGAAAAGCTCCTTCTTACCTGGCCCACGACTTCAAATACACTTCTTCAAGACGCCCTGGTCTTCGATCCTCAACAACACTATCACTAATTGTTCCTCGGGTAAAGTGCCCAACTATCGGGGGACGTTCATTTTGTGTGCAAGCCTCTCGTACATGGAACTCATTACCACCGCATATAACGAACATTTCTGAACCGCATATTTTTAAGAAATCAATTAAGCAGCATTTCTTAAAATCCTGTTATACGTAATTTTTGTACTAAATGCTTTTTACTTACATACTTTTATTATTATAATTTTGATGAAATTTTGTACAGTGGCCTTGAGACGTGTAAACATGTGAAATGTCACTCAAATATAATTCGTTCCTGACTGACTGACTGACTGACTGAGAGAAAAACCCCCTTATCTAATGTCACATAGTGTTGCGTGTACAAAAGCATTGACATTGACGACAGGGAGAGGCATGACTTTAGAAGTCTAATTTCAGACTCATGTCCGCATTTCATGAGGTTACACTTCTGTGGACATTTATCTAATGCAAGCAAACAGATGCATATAGGCCTAATTGTTCTTAATTTGATTATATGCGGATTTAATGTCCAAAGTACTGGACTTTTCGTGATGTGATATTTTTTGAGCAAGGTCATACAATATTCGGGTTGGTGTCTGCAATCTTTTACAGAGAATTCGTTGGCTGTCATTGATAAGTCAATTTCTTATAAGGCCAATTTTTACACTTTTTTATAACTACAATTTTTGACAAGACAAATATGAAGCTGTAATTATCATGGTCATTCATCCACTAGCGCATCTATGTAGCTATAGTGTGAATATGTGATATCAGTAACCTTTAGACTTTTCTCGTAGAAGCTTAGCTAGTAACACTGTCAGTTTTATGCTAAAATTTTGTACTTAAAATCACAGTGGACAGATTGTCATTCCGTATATTATTTGTTGTATTCATTCTTTTGGATGCAGTTGCTGCAATTTTTTTCACGTTACATGACTAAGATTATGACTGACAGCATGTAATTTACATGAATTATCAAAATACTCTATATGAGCTGTTTTCAGTGCCGCTGAACTATCCTGATGCAATCAAGCATGCTCCCAACAAGACGTCGCGTATCTAAGTCATCAACCATCAATTTCCAGCATATGCTCAAGACATCAATTTTTGATTTATTGTGGAATTCAATTTTTGAATCACTCTCTAGTAACAAGATGACCGAGTTGGTAAAAAGGGATATTGTACTGCAATCTGAGAACGATTGAATCATAGGAATATCAAAATCAATGTCGGAGTCCAAAATTGCCCAGATAAAGTAGGGTTAATATTTTCAATCTAATTTCGTCAAAATCCTCGCGAAAGCTCTTGTGTATCGACAAAAAATCCAAACTGAGAATAACACAATCATGCAAGTTGTCCAAACTTAGGGACTTGATATCCTTGTAAGAACTGTCATTTGTCAATGCGGAAAGGCAGCAAAATCTGGTCACAGCAATATGAAGAAGCCAATGAAATACTCAAATCACATGGGAATCCACCTCAAGAAGGTAGTTGACACGAAGCACTTTGTGCTGCCAGTGTCCATCAAGACTTCTGTATGTATTCCATTTTCCCAATAGTAATTGATAACGAGTTGATAGCGACATTCTGGTTTATGGCTTCGAAAGTTTGCGGTAGTAAATTGTCAGATAGGTGCATATATATTTTAATTTCTTATCTGCAATTTATCATCTTCATGGTATTCAGTATTATTGCTGTATGCCATAAATATCCTCACATTATCCTAGCAGTACTTCATTGTTGATCACTAATTGATTCGAAGGATAGTCGCGGATATCAAGAAAGGAAAATAGAGCGAGTTACAAATAGAAGAAAGAAGAACGAAAAATTATTATTTGGCTTTGCTGTAAGACCTATTTGAGCCACATTGTGTAGGAGCGTGAGATAGACAATGTGCTAGCAATTGTCTTTTCATTTTAGACATATAAACACTGTTAGATGATTCATGATTGCAGTGAACAGGTTAATCGTCACTCATTGCTATAGTAATGTAATGAATCACATTAATTCATTAATCGAGAAACCATTCATATCAACTACATTAATCATATTGATTATTTACTATTAATTAATTTCTTTAATTATTGATTGTATAAATAATATTGATTAGTTATTATTAATTTCTTTGTTGATTTTGTAAATAATATTGACAAATTAATCAAATTTTATCTCGCCTCCTTCGGCACACATCGAATGGTGGTGTAAAAAAGTGGGATTAGTTGTGACATTTTTGAAAAAATAGAAAATATTTTCCTCTCAGACCATCTCTACACTGTTCGTTTGCAATTTTCTTACACCATAGAAGGGAGAAGGGATCTGTATCTTTTGAATGTTGAAGGCACACATGCTCTTATGGTTACTTGACGATTTTTTTCTATTAGGGCTTAGAAAGTTTCGTTTCTTTTCTATGAATAGTGCTGAATGGACTTGCTCCATGGACTTTGCTAGCACAACAGTGAGACAGATGGAGGTCTAACTCGGTTAGTCAAGGATATCTCACAGTTGAAAACACCTGCCATTGAATGGATTTTTCGAATCGATGGTGTGTCATGCGTGAATGCAGACATTGGTTCAGTATTTTCCCTTTATTGAGTTGCATACTGTTTTGCTTGAGGAAGAGCCAAGGACGCAAATAAAGAGGTGTTCAATAATAAATAATGATGAAAACTAATGGCCATACTACAGATTAAGATACTAGATAAAATACAGTTGCGCTATGCAGAAAGGTTTTGTTGAATTTTGACATTCAATAGTCAGTTTCAGTAAGAAAATTTGTAATTAAGAATCATCACCCCAAGTTTTCAAATTGTCATGAAGTTCAAAAAATGAATCAATTGTCACAAAATACACGTGGTGGTGTACGTTGTCTGCCCATATGCAAAAACTGCAAGCCGGACAAGTACTTTTTGAATTAGAAAAGATAACTTTAAGTGTAGCGATGTGAGCAGCTTGATCTCACTTCTTC
This sequence comes from Prostheceraeus crozeri, assembly GCA_907163375.1. Lineage (NCBI taxonomy): Eukaryota > Metazoa > Platyhelminthes > Polycladida > Euryleptidae > Prostheceraeus > Prostheceraeus crozeri. Next base: position 67,680 of record CAJQUW010011893.1, on the reverse strand, counting down.
CGACATCACCGTCTGAGCAGATAGCACTGGGTTAACATAGTCATTTGGCGACAACTCTTGAAACGACAATGAACTATGCCTATCCCTTAATTTAATATGTCTAACTTAAAAAAAAGGTGCTCATGAGAAGATTTCAAATAGCAGCCATAAAATGAAGGAGGAGAGAGAACTATGCCGACGTACTTGAGTAATAATAATAATGCGTCGAGCATTTCAAGTTTTTCGTCTCTAACTCAAAAAGCACTTCCCCGATTTGCATAAATTGCGGTATGTGGGTTGAACACATCCTCCACTGCGTGTATCTGAAGTTTTCTTTGGCGATTTCTTGGTCATTTTAAAGATTTTGTACTAATATAAAAACGTGGGGAGATAGACTGCAAGCACCGGAAAATAATCGGTGGAATCCAGGAGATGGTTGTCATATAATGCCATGACTTTATATCGACAAAGCATTGAAGCCGTTTTACTAACTTCTGCAATCACACATCAATAATTCATCCTCAGAATGTGTTGAACTCTTCAGACTCTTCAAATTAAGCACGACTTTTTAAGGTCACAATATCGGCTTTGAATAAATAAATCTCGAAAAGTGTCTTTGAATAAGTTCTGCCAATTAGCTGAAATTGGTAACACAATTTAGATATCATACATCTACAGCCAAACAGTTTTAATCGAGTCCGAGTCTGACGAAACAACTAAACTATAAGCTACCAACTAACTCAACTAATATGACTCAAGTCTGTAAAGGAAATTTTTATGCACTAGGATGTCAGGTTTTCATCATTCTCATCGGAATTTTAGTTACAGCTTTAACCCGGTCATTTCTTTACACATCAGTAGCAGAGCTACTAGCATCGACCCGTGATTATCAGGTTTATCCAACATAACTGATGTTTTCTACTCCCTGGTAATGCATAGTAGGTCATACAAGTATATCATACATATGTGCTTTGCATATCCTATTCTATTCACTTCTCCTTTCAAAATACAAAAATAGCAGGTTCATGGTTGGAAAGAGTCAGGAGTATTTTACGATATTAATATAATTAGTTTTAAGTGCTTGTACAAATTTTTTCGACTGCTATCCGGCAATCATCTTCAAGTACAAAAGAATCTATTGATGTCAGTAGGAGTTTGAATGATTAGTTTGAAGATGATATTTACAATGAGGACATTGGGTATAATACAATGTAATGTAGATAAGAACAGGTTGTACTGGATTACATATCATTACCAGTAGCAAAAGGAGAAATGACCTGACATGATATCTCATGTCATTTTCAAACTAATCATTCAAACTCCTACCAATATCAATGGATTCTTTTGTACCTGAAGATGATTGCCGGACAGCAGTCGAAAAATTTTGTACAAGCATTTAAAACTAATTATATTAACATCGTAAAATACTCCTGACTCTTTCCAACGATGAACCTAAGAATGACTAGTCAGGGCCTCTTTCAAACAAAAATAGCAATTGATCATGCTTTTCATAACGTTTGACGAGATATTCTCATATCACACTGATTTTCCGGGCATTTTTGTGTTTAAATTGTTCACGTCTGAAGACTTCTTTATATTCAATGCCCAGACAAACTGGCACTCTGTTACCTTTGTGGTTAGGGTGGTTTGGGGAAATGTGATAAGGTTCGATAAAGTATAAACAAAAAAACGTTGGCTTTCAGTCTGCATCCATATGCACCTACATCGATGACTGTTCTCTAGCATATTTAGCTTCTTAAAAGTATTGCAAACTGTCGCTGTTATACGTCATGAAAGATTTGGCTGCTTTTGAAAATAGGGTCTAATTTGTTTTCCTGCGCAAAAAGTTTGTTTACGATCACGTGAAAAAAGCTAGAATCAACTATGCATGTTTTTTTAGCAGAGTAAGACGTCAAGTTCATCCACACGAAATAACGATTTCGAGCGAATGTCTGTTCATGATTTACAAAGATCGATCAATTTTGGTGGTGTACGACAGGGCCGGGGTGAATGCGACATGGATGATAGGGGTATAATTGCAACAGAGTTCGAAAGGTTGTTTTTGCCACTTAATTTTCATAAGCACTTTTGTGGCTACACTTGCTAACCTCATCTGTCAATGAAATCGTCTTCAAGATATTCGAAATCATAGATATCTGAAACGATGATAGGCTACAGTGTGATATCACAGTTCAGACATCTGAACCGCAATATGCTGTTAGGCTGAGGGCCGTGAAAGAGCAATCAATGAATCGCTAATAGATCCAATCAATTAGCGACAAAAAGACTTTTCATCCAAAAGAGCAAGAAACCTTCACGATACTTATAGCCTAAATTTGATATTCCTTTCTCTAGCATAAATCATGAAATAGGCCATTTATAAGTTTTTTGAACGCACATCGATTGTAGTATACAATGTATGAAGCTTAATTTAAAATAGGCCTATTCGATGAAAAAATGCTCTTATCATTGGCTTATTATCAAAACTCTCATCCCTTTTGTTATGTCTCATTGACATAAGTCTATTTACATAATGAAGGGGATCAACTTTATTGTCTGTTATATGCCTAGATCCACTAAAATGTGTGAAACATCTCTATTCTTGGTGCCGATTAAGCCTCATTGGGATTATCTTATCAAGATCAGTTGGTCTGTCAATAGAACGTGAGTGCACTTTATCATGGTCACTTAATTTTGCATCCCTAACCTCTAATCGACATGCAATTCGCGTCAACTATATAAAAACATATTTAGTCGTAATTACTCCATTGTCATGTCACAATTACCCCAATTACGTGGCAAATGCGACTGAGTACGTTTTCATATAGTCACTTTGACGGTCAATATTGCAGAAACCTATTACTCTATAATCGAAACAACTTCATGCCTGAAATCCTTAAGCCTTGAAAATATAATCATGAAATTATCGCCTAATTTGAATCGATAATGATAGCACAATAGGTCGACATAATATGAAAATTGACCCCCCCAAACCACTCCATCAGCTTCAAGGGAGGGCCGGTATTATCAGACTCGCAGCAGCCTGTTGTACGGTCTTTCAGCTTGATTTTCACCTTCAAGAGAGGCCTAAAGGCTGAACTGCTGCGAACAGCATATCCTGACCATTCCTGACAGTAGCACTGTAGATAGTTTATATCAATGTCTTCATGAAACTCTTTGCTAAAGCCCCTGAAGTCATTTAAATATGTCTCGTTCAATAATGAGATCATCCAATCTAGACATCTGAGGCTAATTTGGGTCATTCTGAGCCATGCTGACGAGCCCTTGTCAGGAGAAGCACAGCCTCTACGGATGCTACGGGATTTAGTGCTTGGATTTTTCAATTGAGGACGTCTTTTATATTTTAAAGCTGGTTCCGATCCAGCTTTTCAGGCCAGGAACCGGCTTGGGTTAACCGTAGCTCGGGCCCGAATGTCATTTAGAATCTTGGCTCGTGTGAAGAAATCTCTGTGATTATTCACTCGATTAGTATTTTTTGCAACAGAATGGCATGTGACATTGCAAATGATTTGTTTACTTGCCTAATTAGCTAAAGTTAATAGTGTGCTAATATAGAAAAATTGGTTTTGTGCATGAATAATACTGAATGCTGAATGACCATCACAAAACAAGATACTGAACTGAAATATTCATCTTTAGGCCTACCATGTCGAGGATTTTACCCTCTTGACCTTTCAAAAACGCAAGGATACCGCAGCAGGGACAGTAAAATGTTCAACTGTGAACAGACGAATTACGTAGTTCGTGAATTTCACTTCAATTCCTTAGTTTGTTTGACAAAATAAACTAAGACTGATGATTTCTTCAAACCGCTACTCGCATGTTTCAAATGAAATCATTCATTGACTTAATATAGGAAAGCCCATGGATTAAATGATTGTGTGCCATAATGTTAGTTCGGCTGAAATGTCTTAAGTAGTTGTAATCCAGACATGCTAAGACCTTCAAAACATTCAATCCAGCTGAGGAAATGTTACAAGTGTCGTTAAATAGCAGCCCTGGTTAAAGGTAGTGAGTGCTGGTAAAAGTTTTACATATTTTCCTATGACAAGCGTGCAGACGATGTCAGTGGATTAAACACGCTGACAGACTTAACTTGTTTTCCGTAAGTGTCTTTTCGCTCAGTCATATTTTTGTTTTTCTAATTTCTAAATAAATAGCTTTAAACTTGTCTAAAAGACAGAGTGCTGATATCTACAGAATTCACCATGCCGCATTCATTGATATATCCTGTAGGCTATTACTAAAATTCTATCAAACTCAAAAATTCTGTAAAATATCTAAACTAAATGAAATGGTTGCTTCCAAATTTAGCATTATTTATAGCCTAAATCAATTGAAACTGGCCCTGCTCTGTAAAATCCACGCGGTACCAGATTTCATTATTTGTAATAAATTAAAAACATGTTTAATAAAATAGTAAAAGGATGTAGCTATCTTGTTCTATTTCTTGTCAGAATTCCCTGTCTCATTCAATTATTTAAAGAAACGGTTCATTCTCTGATTTGAAGAGCGGCTTATTCGAGTTCGTGAATATTCATATTTTACTACCATTTTTACCAAAATCAGCATGAAACAAAAGTTAGCCTAGTTTTGATTCGACCGAAAACTGCTTTATCCAGTAAACAAGTCAAAGCCAATTATGGTTTTCCTCTATTAGGTATGAACAATTACATGTATCTTGATCGCATATCTATTTCTCTCATCCAAGACATTGAATGAATCTTCAACCGGGATTCGGAAATAAGTCCAATTGAAGTGGAAATTGAATTTTCGCTGTGGTTCTCTGTTCTACATTCGGTCTGGCTTCTGAATTTTCACACTGCTTCCAAATCTTCCTTGGAATTTTCATTATGTAAGTTGCACAATCCTTTAGGGAAAGGCTAAGATTTTATTAAAATTAAGATTAGTGACTCATCATGTGCTTCAGTTTCAGTCATCTTCTACTCAGCGTCATTCTATCAATCAGAACCAAGATGTCTAGGAAGTGGTGATGAAAGACATTTCAATATGGAAATGGATAAACGTAGCAAATTGTCATTCAAGAAGCAGCGCGTCTGTATTGACTTAAATCATCAACCATCCTGGTTTTTTTGCCGGTAACTGAAATGCTTTTCTCCAGTCTCTGATCAATGAATCTTCAAATGAATTTGGTTTGTCCACAAGTGGAGATATGAAACTGAAATAGCATGCTTCATGTTATTAACAGCAATTTAGAGTATCTAGGATATTTAAAGATTTGTTTCATATAAACAGTTATGGTCGCGACTGATCTAATATATTGAAATTAGCGACCCTTTTAAAGCTGTAGTACTCGACCGAAAGTGTCAAAACATCAAATCAAAACTTCAGAAAAAGATGCACGTTTAGTTTGAGTCGTTCTTGGATAGATCTTGTGTATCTCTATGAAGTCATATTTCTATGGGGTTTGTGATGTTCTACTGATTCTCCGTCTCTAGTGTTTAGAAAGTTGTGGCAATGTGGCAATCCGCTTTAGTTGTTTGTCAGTGGTTCTGATGATGACCGACTGTGTTGGTCGGAAGGCCTCAGTGGAATAAAGTATTCACAACGCATGCACTAATCGTGTTTTTGGGATTCCTACAATCGAGTGAAATATTGAGTCGTTCTTATAACAAACCAGTTTACTCGAAGTTTCTTCACCTCTGAGTATACCGAAAAACACTTGCCAACGCTAAAAAGTGAGATTATGTCAGATCATCACACTTAAAATGAAATATTAAAAACCCGTAAATGATAACCGCCTTAGCCATAAAATTTGTTTGAAATACGATGTTCGGGGTATTTGCAATGATCTTAGAGGTGTAACAAGTGTGGAAACTTGGTTTTTGCAATATGTAGACCGATCTGAATATACTTGACGAATATCTGATGACTTCCAAGAACTCTGGTGCTGAACTTAGAAAACTTGCGAATATTGAGCTCTTTTGTCAATTTACTCAGCGATACTCCATGACTCTACCTTTGAGTCGGCAACGGAGGTAAGACAAATATTTGTAGGACATGAATATAACCATGTTCTCAGGATTATGTGACGTGCCCCGATACAAAAGAAATTTATCAGTGAATTTCGATTTAGTTACAAAGTAAACATACTCTCATTCTATCGATCATAAAAATCTGAGTGACTTGAATTCTTGCATTATTTTCTCTTATGACTTCATAAGATATTCACGATTATTTTGATTTGAGCTTGTGTGGTTTCTCGGCTTTTGTTGATCAAGTACACTGTATCGCATACACAATGCAAAACCAAAATAAATATGCTTGATTGTACGACTTGTTTTCAACATGTACTCATATTTTCTTAAGGCGTAGACAGCGAAAAAGACCGAAATAATCTAAATAATGAGCATGATAGTATTTATATTCAGAAAATCACTCGCAGATTTTAAGTGGCACCAAGTAGTTATCAAATGGGGAATGTTTTAAGCAGTTGTTGTTCAGCAAATACTTCTGACAAAGAAACAAATGGCATGCCAGGTAGAAATTTTGCTGCTAAAAACTTTTTTCTGTCTCATTAGCTGATGCATTGCGTTGATTTCATAAGATGTCATAGCCCATGTTCTCGACCAACCACATTGAATTTCGATGAATGATAATTTCTCATAATGAAATTGTTTCCTCCTCTTATTACATAATTCACACAAATTGCACAAATGAGTCCTCTGTTCATTTTCTAGATAAAAAATTTGATGGGAACGGTTACTTCATTCTAATTACGCATCAAGGTAACCTTCGTACTGTAGAATAATGTATCGTTCTTGTGACATAGGTGATCAGAAATTTTGCACATCGTGTTGAAGCGATAAAACGGCCTACTATTTCATTTAGTGGATCATTTTGAAATACTGCCTGCCGACAAGAGATTTTGAAACTAAAGCTTAACGTTTATAAGCATTTATAAATAAACACACATGAACGCTTGAAGATAAGAAAAGTGAAACTATTTCCTCGTATAGATCAGAGATTTGATCGGATAGTTTCCTATCAAATTTGTGCGCTCAAGAACGAGTATCAACTTTATCCGTGGAGAACTGCTCAAAACCACATTGCAATAGCATCGAGTTGTATGTGACTTTGTAAAGAAACTACCATGTGAATTATATTTTAAGCATACGCCGCAATCAATGAACATGCATCTGCAATTATCTTCATTTCGATCAATTTCTATTCTCATTCATCAGTGATCAGTTGATTTCGATCCAACTTTTTATAAACGTGGTTTAGCATTTTCAAGAATGACCTTCAATCTAAACATTTTCACATTTTATTTACAAACAAATGAAGTAATCTGCACAATATTAACTCATTTTTTCAAAGTAATAATGTAGAAAGTGTGATGTCATTACTAACTAACCACTGCCTCAATAAAATCAGCAACATTATCACACTGTATCGCATCATATTAAGAATAATGTATACACTACATTCAGTGTTATTCTGCGATTCGTGCGAATTTATCGAAAAGACGAATCCTAATCTCGAGTAAATGAATCCTAGGATTTTGGGTTCACTCCCAGCCCAGCGTTGGTTCAGTTATTCGTTCCACTTGCTTTTTTCTATATCTTTGATGCCATCATTTGAACCATGTTCAGGCTTGGGTTTGACAAACACTGAGTTTATCAAATTTCTCATGACATAGGAGGAAGTTGTGATTGAGGTAATTGAGTATCAACTCAAAGCTTATCCGTCTTCGATGTTGACATAAGAATTGTAAACAACTAACACTCAAGGTTTTAGTACTGCTAATATTGCCGTATATGGCGCTGTTCATCAAGAGTTGAATTTTGAAGACGGGTTTCACTTCAAATAGCGAAGAAAACGAACGAAAATATTTATCTTACATGAGTGTCAATGCGTCAATTGGTTTATTCTTTGTAAATGAAGAAATCAGTCAAGGTAAGTAGTTCTAAGTCTCATGAGAGATATCTGATTTCCCTCTAGCATGACATGTTCAATGAGTCGTGTGAGGATACTAAACCCACATGTAGTATCAGGAATGCAAAAATACATCGTTTATCACAGTGACGATCGCCTTTTGAGAAAAATTAACATAATTATGTATATTTTTAACGACAGAAATTTATGACTTTTATTTCTTGACGAAACTTTCAAGACTTCATATGTTTCAATCCTTCTTCACATAAGACATTATTTATCAGTGAAGTAAGATGTAGAAAATCGTTTGGTTAATTTGAGGCGAAAGAGGCGTCTAGGTATTGTGCAAGTGGGAGTCCTGTTATGACTTTTATAACATTGTTAGCCGACAATTTCTAGGTCGCAGGTGCGAATCCATGATGAATATACTTACAAGGTCTTTTCATGCGTGAGCAAATGGAAAGCTCCTACCTTCTTAGTCTTGCTATACAGGTTCGCCGAGCATACACCATTGATTATAATGTTATTACACATTATTGACCTGTATGGAGTTAATAGTTGATGCAAAATATTCTGCTTATTAGATAGTAAATAAGGAAGAAAGGAAAATATAAACAAGACTTTCCAGCTAGTAGGTTTAATACATGTCATAACACATCCGCGTAAGTCTTGCACGAATTCGGGTAGATGCTTCCAAGTCATTTAAATCATCCAGGTTCTTCCGTGACGTACATCTTTTCATGAATCGGTAAAAAGTGGCGGCTAAACCTCTTCAAACTTGCTGTAGATGTTAACGTAAAATGCACCTTTGATTTGATAAGTTCTACGATTATCAAATTTCGAGACATCATTTTTGCAACTAAAAGATGAATTAGTTACATCGGAGGGGAAAACTTATATAGATTAAGTTGATGGCTATTGATCCCAGATGTGTTAGAGGCACCTACTCATGATATTGCTGTAGAAACATAACATGATATACAAGAATTGCAAGACCACTTTCCATTGACTGTCATACTTTATTCTGATTTATTATTATGGCCGTGCGCTAGCCTCACCTGCTCGCAGAATATAATTTGTCTCTTGTTCTATAGGCCCTACCGTCCTGTGATGGTCAATTAAAACTTCAAACTTTTTAAGCTAGGGTTTCTATCTTTCATTATAAATGTTCATATTTTCTAGAATTTAATGCAAATTTTAACGATCACTCACTCATTCATTCACTCAGTAATCTTCATGCACCGGTTCGGTGTGTTGAGCCAACACATAACACCACGGATCTCCACTGGTGTCTTTCGGGAGCCAGGCGAGCCGCTTCGTCTAAAGAGATGCCGCAGAGCTCCAGGTCACCGGGTCCGTGGTGCACCTCTTGGTCGTCTCCACCCAGCTGCAACAGGATCGAACCCCAAAATCAGCTGCATGGGATGTGTCTGAAGTAGGCGTAGGACGCGTCTCAACCAGCGCACTGGTCTCTGCGCAGCGAATGAGGAAGCTAAGGGCTGCCTTGTTCTTTCATGAAGTTCGCTATTTGAGGCTTGCTGCCACCATTGGATGGCCTCTACCCTTCTAAGCGTCTTGCTATCGAAACCGTCCAGTCGAGCTGTTAAGTTCTTGTTTATTGCTCAGGTCTCTGATCCAAATAGAGGACTGAAAGCACGGCTGTGTTGTAAATTCTTCGCTTCATGTTGCGGGATATTGAGCGCTGGCTCCACAAAGGTCGTTGGAGTGATGCCATTACAGATTCGGCCGGGCATCTTCCATTGATTTCAGGTAGAAGGTCGCCATTGCTGGTTACAGTTGATCCCATCTACGTGAACTTTGTTGTGAACTTAACCACTTCATCGTCGATGATTATGGGTGCTGGGGTAAGGCCTTCACCAATATGCATCATCTCCATCTTCTTCCAATTCACCTTCAAACCAAGCTTGGCAGTTTCTTCTTTGAAGGTCACTAAACATTCTCCTTGATACCGCAGTTATCGGAGAACAGGGCGGTGTCGACAGCATGCTCTCCATCAATTAGACTGAAGTCACCGAGAGACACAACAGGAATTTAACAGCAGACTCAGGTCATCAGATAGTCTATGACTCAATTGAATTGATTTTAACGTTTAGCTAGGAAAATTCCAGTAGTAATAAAGATTTTGAAACAGACTTGCATTGACCTCTTTTAATTTGATTTTACCTATACCTGCAAGTGACATAGCCAATACTTAACCCGTGCGTCTTTCTGATAGTTCTAGCGGAATTCTTTTAAACTTAATGAAGGCAGAAATTATAAAAAGGGTAAAAATTGCAATTGTTGCAATTGTGGCGGACGAAATGTCGGGCCTCTAATTGATTCTTTTAAAAATATAGGCTATATAGCAAAGGAAGAGCCTATTTTATTTTTTTCAAAATATTTGACCACATCAGGAAATGCAGGAAGATTCTACCCAATGTCACCGCTATCTAGAAATTGTATGCAAGGTCAACATCTCGACATTACTCGGCTTCAAGCAGTCTCCCTGTGATGCGGTAATGGTGTCGGATGTATGTAGAATAGAATCCTCCGGACGGATCGCTGGAATGCTAAGATGGTCAATATCTCAGCAAGAGGAGCACCAGCGGGGTGCACTGCACCCCCTATAAAATTTCGAAATTCTGAGGTTGTGGAAATTGAGATTTCGTGACATTAAATGACTTATCATGAACTTGAATTATCTAATTTTAGTCACATTTTTCACATGTTTTATCGACATCAGACATTAAATGCATCGGCTATTTTGTGGTATAGGCATGATTTCCAAAAGGTTTCATTTTCATGATGCAGAAATTCAAAGTTTGAATTGAATTGATAATTAGAATTGAATAAAGTTCTCTTAGTTGTGGTAGTAAAAGAACTGGTCATCCTAGTTACAATTTTTGCTGTTTTCTTTCATGTCAGTCATTCGACAGCGTGTTCTTTTTGTATGAGCGATCTCATGTTTGCCTTAAATGTTGAGAGCAACTGACAATAGAAAATTGAATTGCCTCTAAAGTGATTTCCTTAGTATATTGATTGTAAATACGTCACACTGATTAGAACGTCAAGGCTAGTGTAGTAATCATGAGGGGAGTCGAGTTTATTCAGCCGATTCCAACCACAACAACTGTGTGTTGCTTCGTGTGGAAATTATCACATTGATTGCTTAAACCAGGGAATTTCCGCTTATTCATGCAACAGAGTAATTTTGATGTTTTATACAGATGGTGCGAGAGATTGAATGTTCTCTAATCTTTATGAATTGATTTGATCGCGAAAATGTGACCCCTTGATTACTGGAGCTCACAGTTGTGTAATTTAACCTAATTTAAGTTGAAATTAGCCTGGGACAATCCCTGATTAATCTGATATTTGCATTGATGGTATCTTGATGGGTTTACAAGGATAGAAAGTTGCGTTTGAATATCACATTCTATAAACTCATGAAAATATAGCGCCCTTTTGACATTACTTTTGCAGAACACTGTACTTCTAAAGATGGTATTCAGAAATTGCGTGCTAAAGCAAGCTTTCAATTTGTTTCTGTCTCTGTTAACTTTTGATATAAGCTCATGAAACTAATATGCTTAATTTACGCTTACACTACATCTAAATTGTAGAGCATAATGTATTTCATTTCCAATACGTTATAGATAGATGCTTGCAGATATTTCTTACAGAAGCATCTATGGATTTGAATGTTCTTGGTTTATTATAAAAATGAATATTTGTGTTCAGGCCTTAAGAGTTCCTCAATTCCGTTTTGCGTATTTACATAGAGTCTAAACGTTAATGACTTTGCATATACAGGTTGGTACTTCCATTTTTCGATGCTAATCAGTTTAAAAAGATGTTCCAAGACTTTTCATCTGCTTCTGCTATTATTTTGAATTCATCTTCAATTTCTGAAGTCAAACATCTTTTCTGAAGACTTTGACAGATTATTTCTAGACTCAGTCCGATTTTGTTCCTTGCAGCTCAGTAATTTGACCAAAGCAAAATACGTCACAAAATCTTCATACTTAAATTGAAATATGAAGGACATCAGCGACAGTTTGCACTAATGTAGTTTTATTATTATTTTTGTGCATTTTGTTGGGCATTGTCAAATGTTTTTGATTCATCACTTGCAGGTTAAAGCTAGCCTATTGCTTTCTTATTTGTTTTTGCTCGTGCTACAATGAAAAGGTCTTGGAATCAATAGTCTTAGTTCATAAATATTATATTTTGACATCTTTCCAACACAACAATTCTGATAAGCTCTTCTAAGTAGATGTTATCCCACTTATATGATACTGAGTGACATGCCTACATCTTCAGATGTATCAAATAGTTGAACCCAAGAAGAGAATGTGAAGGATATTACAATAGATGTATTCAGATGTGATCGATAAGATTTCATATAGCTAATCCATTACAAGAAAGACTGCAGACAAGTTTCCTTTTAGATATCAGATATATTCCCTTGTTATGCTGCGATTCCCAGTTGCCAAAATAACTTAGTACGGAAGGTGTACCTCTTACCACATAGATAAGTAGAGAACTGCAATCATAGATCAGTTGATGACTCTACTTCGTTTCATCAACAAATGGACTATGTGGACAACAACTGTAAATGGATGACAACTATAATTGTTGCTGAATAAAAATGAAAAGAATCCATTTTGCAGTCTCACCTTGTCAAAAATGTTGAATTTATGATTCAAGATACCATGGGTAGGTTGATTTGATCAATGTGAAAGATTCTAATTCTTTCACGCACTCAATGAAAGAGGTATCAATTTTGGATTAGGTAGCTGATTAACTTGGTAAAGAGAGATGCGAACCACTAAGTGCTAATGCACATGTGTGGCCTTGCCCATGTCATCAATAATTGAGATTGATCTATTCAGACGGCACACTTCATACATGTTTATGGAAGTGTGCATTAATGAATTACATTATCAATCTCCAGACCAGTGACAAGTTAAGGACAATTCAGAAATGCACAGTTTGTGTAGGACTGCACAATAGTGTTAGACTTGCCCGCGACATCATTGATGAGTCATCATGTGATTATGCAACCACATGTCCTATTCATCTATTCATTCTGAAGCAATATCTCTAGAATGAAAATGCACATTGTAATTCATCACTCTTATGCACCACGTCTTCTAACTTTTCTTACATATCAAAGTAAATGATATTCTTCACACAGACAAAAGATGATGGAGGTTATCGTTAAGGTCAAGGAAAATGCTAGGCTTGAGTAAATGTGCAATTATGCAATTAGTAATTTCATGTATAAGCATATGCGATAGTTGATCATTGTAAGAAAAGGTTAACACAATGTATATACAGGAGTTTGCATTATCATTCATAAGAAACTTTCATTACATTATTGATTAACTTAAATAACAACAATCATTTAGACTGCAAATGCAGATATTATTAATTCAAGATTGTAGTCTAATCATGGTTGATGATGTTCACGTCAATGTTCTCTCTTTTGGGGCCATGCCCCCCCCTTGTAGATCGGATGTGGTTACGGGCCTGTATAACAATTGATGATAATGATTACCAGAGGTCAGGGATTTCAAGTTTCAATGACACTTCTTTTTCATCATTTCTTCCTATAAAATCTTAATTGGTCTTCAATAGCGAATTCGGAATACGCAGGACTATGCAAGGATGATAAAGTAAACAGGTAAACTATGAAGCGACAGTCTGTCTGCACGTTTTTGCAACCATCTGCACATTTTTGCAACTATCTTCACAAAATGGTCTCCACAAACTGCAGGATTTATAGAGGTCGCGTTTCGAGATTGAAAAAGCTCACGTAGCGGATGAAGAATGTTACAACAGAATGTGTGTTTTATTTGTCGAAGACATAGGCCTACTTTAGGGCCGGATTAATGTCACAACCTATGATTTTGATTCATCGTGCTCTCTTGTCAATACAGAGCCGTCAGAATGTGTTTAAGTAGACAGAAGCGTTTGTGAACACTGGAGATCAGCATACTAGAATCGAACTCACGAACGCCATGGTCTTCTTTGATCATCAAGCCAGCTGGACAATTGATTTTCTGAAAATTGCGTAAAATGCAAATCCACCGTGAAATTTTTTTTGGCTAAAAAGGTCATTCTACTTTAAATTAGATGAAGCAGTGACGCCTAATTCTTTTAAAGCTTTTATTGTCCATGCCGTTGAAGCATCCTCTCAAATACTTGAATGAACCTCTACGATCTCATGTCCACACCAGATCCTATTCTTAACTTCTTGTGTAAATATTTATTACCATACATTTTAATAATTTCACATGCAAGCAAATAGTTTCAGACCACGAAGGAATAATACAAACCGCTAATGAACCGTTTCCAATAGTTCGTTTAAAGCTGATTTCTGCTTTTCCTGCCGTTTAACAATTTTAGTGTGCTCAATGTGTTGCAATTGAATGTCCTCCAATTGTTTTCCAAACGTTTTGGAAATAAACATTTATTGACTAATTGGTCAGATCACAAACTCGAGCTGTTCATTGAAGGATGCGCAGTCCTAAAATCACATTATTTAAACCACTCATCACTCTTCCTTTTCTCTTCTACTGAACGTCTAAAACTGCTGCTGCGTATCGAAACGTTGTTGCACAGACACACAAATAGCACATGTATGCACAAAGACAGCATAATGATACTAATCCATTCATTTCAATTATGTTGTGGTGTCAATACTAGACAAATTGGTGGCGATTCAAAAATCCTTTTTGGCAGAATTCTGAACCACCTCTCCGAAAACTGATTCTCGATTTGAAACTAAATTACATGGATCGTGAAGCCGTGATATACCACGAAAGATTAAATATTTGAGTCAAAAATCAATTTGTAAAAATTGAACCTGGGTTATTCCACGATTCACGCATTGGCATGTGGCACCTAGTCATCGATTTAGCTCATTTTCGGATATATGTTTACTTAACAGTAGAAATCACCAAATCTGAAATGCTAACTTCCAATTTTGAACTGAACGGGATCTAGAGCTATTTTCTGAAATTTGTTTTTTCAAAAGTCAGACGTTTTCAACATAACCGTAACTTTTTATGTATTCGTTGCTCACACAAACTTTGGATGCAGCAATAGCTTCGTACAAAGGAATTCTTGGATTAATGTCTATGGGTACCTGGCATGTAGAATGGAGCTACATGGTTCCAAAGATAGTGAAAAAATAGGCTCCACGAAAGTATTTAAAAAAATTGAACAAATCTGGCAGCTATCTATATTCTTGTCGCCGGTAATGGCTGTGATGATTACGTTGCTGTGCATAAGTACAGCTCACATATATTATCTCAATTTGTAACTGGAATACCTAGTCAAACGGATAGACAATCTCTTCATCCTTTTGATCTTCATTCTCATGAGCTATCTAGTCATTAGGAAGCCTCTAACGAAGTATAATGACATTTATATGTTTCATTTTTCTCTAAAGAAGAAAAATTTAACATTTTAAGCCGATTGCAATATGTTGCAAGATATTTGTTTCCGATGTTTTACGACATATTTTTATAATCAGCGTTATAACAAACATTCTATTCGATATTGAAAGTAAAGATGAAATTGGGATTTACAATTTTTCCAATAAGCATGAAGGAATTAATCATGTTTTTCAAAAATTGAGTGAGGGATGTCTCTCGTGTATGCTTTTCATTTAAGTTGATCGTTTCATATTTGTGGACGGTCATTTGATGCTTTACACATTCTGATATTTGTCATTAGGTGTTATAGAATTGCACAACACCTGGAAGACTGTAAATTGTAGACATGTGAAGCTTGAATTCATATTTTGCCGGATTTTGGGCGTTGTCAAATAATTACACAACACAAGTGAAATGTTTCATCGTTCGACCTAAAGCAACGCAGCCAAGATAAGACTTTCTAATGCCTGTTAGGAAAGTCTATTGTTTGATGGTGGCCATCCGGTCTTGAATGAACAAAAGACTTGATGTGTGCCTGAAGAATGTGTTGAGCTACTCCATCATCGACAGCTGCCTTTTGATTGTAACTTCGCCAGTGCTTAATCAATAATAGTGCTATGCAATTAGTATGAAAGTACTGAAGTGTTTATGCGCTTGAGTTACAAGGAGATTCCATGTACTTAATGAATCATGGTCAAAAATCATTTTTCCTTGTCTGACGCCTCCTGATTTTTGCAAATGCTCATGGAAATGGTTTCATATCGTTTCAAGAAATACAATCATCAATGGATATTCATATTTACCCAAACTATTTTTGAATATGAATGATATTTTTCAAACGCAGCTTGCGGGCGTTGAAGGCGTCATGCGAGGTTGGAAGTGGTACCATTAGAACCGTGCTGATTTTATCTTTCATTTTGTCACTTCAAGCTGAATCCGTCGGCTGAGAAATTTTGGTCTGAAATGGCTTAAGTTCCACCATCTCAAAATTGATCTTCGATTTAATGCTGAAGCTTGAGTGATTAGTAGGGCAACCCAAGTACTATAAGGTATTATTTAGCATCATAAAGTATTTTAAAGTACAGTGAAGTTATGAATTTAATATAGGTATTATAAAGTGATATTTTTAGATGTAAGGTTTTTTCTAGGAAACATCGTCTTCTGCTTGTAAATAATTTTACTTTCATAATGAACGATCGACGTAATTCGCCGAGCATCAAGTCAACGAATATGTTTTGTGCCTGTTATCCGACGCCGCGCCCTGCACGACTGTTGCAGGGAATGCTTAAAAGTTACTTTACCCAACTTTTCTCTTGTAAACTGTATTGCACATCTTCAGAGAAAAATCCGAAATTTTCAATTCGTTGACCGGTTGATTCTTGCTTTAGTAGTGTTAAAAAGCCACTGCTATCAAGAACAAAATATGAAAAAATCCATTTCACCACAGGTGATTGTTGTTCGTGGGGCTAATTAGTTGAAAGCTGCGGAGTATTAAAAAGTTTAGTTAGAAAGTTTCACTAATCCTTAAATGTCTTAAGATGTATTATGTGCAAAAATGAGGCAACGTAAGTCAGCCTGTACTTCTGTAGAAATATCACTCTCTAAGCTGAAGAAATGCTGAGAAAATACATGTATTGTATTTTTGAGTGACCATTTTGAAACATACATTGTTGTTTTATCACATTCTACAAAATGATGAGAACATTGCGAGTTGGAAACTTAGATATAAAGTATGTGGAACATGATACGTGTCCCATATTTATTGACCGATGGTAAGTTAAAATAAGTACAAGTGGTAAAATGCTAACGCTTCGTGCCACTGACACTTCGATGGGCCGACTTCTGTACAACAGTATTTGATGACCCACATTAAATATGGAAGCAAAGAAACAGAGTTCAAGTATTGCGTAGTTAGAAATTCATGATACGTGTATTTTCATAACGTATTATTAGGTAATACATTTCAGGTCAGTTAAGTCACAAATTATAGTATTCTTTAAATAATAACTGGGTTGCCCTATTGATTAGTCATTATCGCGTAAATTTCACCAACACTTAGGCTTACACGTTTTCCCGACTTAGTTCCATTGTAACGTATGCAAGTTCAAGATGAGTCATGGAAATTCAAAGATAGCGCAACCAATTTCAATCATGGGTCATCTGAGCTTCAATGCAAAGGAACACAAACTCGTGTGAAGGTATTTAAGTTCAAGAAAAGGCAACCAATTTCAATGACATCAAATTTCTTTGGAATTATTGATAATTGAACTTGGCCTTCTTATTCACTAATTTGATGCGCTACCACCAACTTACGCAACACATCACGAATATGCGGGATCCAACATTGGAATCTATGACGTCTCTTTGAAGCGGACTGACTATCTTTGAAATAGCATGCCCTATCTTGAAGACAAATGAATTAGAGATGAATTTGCCCGGGAAAATCTGTATCGGAAATCATTTATTGACAGATATGCGGACATGAATAATATGTTACTTTAAACAAGCATGGAGACTTGATGAATTTCAAATTAATGTTATGTGAATTAAGAACACGAGTGTGATGGACTGGCCAGGCCCAAAAAATCATCAGTCATTTGCACGATCATGTGTTGAAATACGGAGGCAGCCATGTATAAATAGCGCATTCGCCGAGGAAGTGCTAGTGTGCATCAGCAAAAGAAACCGCTGAAGTTAGCAAATAATCTTGAAGCAAAAAAGTAAAGGAATTTACTCGGCACTCAAGCTGCAAATCTCACATCCAAACCATATTCTGCAGAGGGTTTTTTTCTTTTAAATGGTGATCAATCAGGGAATTTTGCAATAGTTGCGTGCTCGACGGAGTCAGTGATAGATGTTAACCGAATTTCTCTTTGTATACGCAGAAGGATGCACCTATTACTACTTTGATGAATGCAAAATGATTTAGCTGTTATCGTGAGTTGTAAACATTCGCTCTCTTGTCTAAGGAGTACAATTGGATCAGAAATTTCGTCCGATTCATGTCCCATTTCCAGTGAAAACTACCGAGATTCCAAACTGATTTCACAAAGCGCCTTATTTTCCAACCCTTATACCACGGTTAGACATCGTCTTTTGATCATTGCAAATTTCAATGTGTTCTATTAAACCAATGCTATGCCGAGGTTCCGCCAAATTTTGAATTTCTTTAGTGCGCAATTTGTAATTTCATTCATTTCTTTATTCCGCTGTCGGTATTGCAACATTAATTTGAATTTTCCTAGCCGCTTATGCTACCGTTATCATGGTTTCACTACTGCAGCCACTACATGTATGTGAAAGTTGTTAGCCACAGAGTTGCTAGTCTGCTTGATTGGGACTGATATTTTAAAGGAGAAACAAACATGACGGCTAGAAAATTCATTCTATTTACTTGAGAATGTGTGATGGCCAATAAATCAGAGTAACATTATTAGGAAATCTATTGATGCAAATTGGTGTTAAGGCTAATGTGAACACACATTTTCCAATTGGGTTCTTGCACACATGCTTACAATCCACGCGAAGCAAAAGCATACGAAATCGTGCTCTAGAAATAATATGATAAAATGATATTCAACTAATTTGAAAGGATGAAATTCGAATATTCTTCTCGTATTAGAATATTACAAGATATGAAGGAGTCTCAAAATTATAATTGTCGGCAACTAAATTTAGAGAGATATATTGATAGTATTGATTGGGTGCGTTTAGCGCTTGTACCAAAGGAAGTAGTTTGGCTCATGCGCACTCTTATAATTTGAATTAAGTCAGTTCGGATAGACTTTTGAATTGAATGCACCTTTCGTTTGCTTCTATATATTAACAAAAATCACATGATTGCCGACTATTCTTAGCTTGAGACGAACATCCAACTCGATTCATCAAGATCACAGAAAAAGCAAACTGTGAATGTGTGTTCATTGTACACGTAATACGGTGTATCTTAAGTATCACTGTTATATTGATTGCAGGACCGAGAAAGCTTAAATATAAAGCTTAAGTTCAGGACTTTCTAAACTTAAGAAAGCTTAAAGTTCAAGGATCGGGCTGAACATTTTGGACAGAATTTGCTTGGCCCTTAATTCAGTCCCATTTTCAAGTCTATTAGGCCCTCCCTGGATGATATGATGGATATACAGCGTGCTTGTTTTTTAAAGCATGTATTCAAGGTTGAAGTATGTGACTTTGATTTTACTACACATTCCCTAGGCAGTCAACGGTGTTTTACTCTATTCACTCTGTTTCTTGTCTGATGGCCATTAAAAGATCGACAAGTCAGTTGATTTGCGGGCGACCTTTCACCTCTCAATTGATGTGTTTCTGTCAATTGATTAGTGTTATTATATGAATGCAAACACCGGCAGTCTTTTCACTACGTATATTCTTGTTGATCATCTTAAGATTATAACTGAGTGATTTAGAATGATGACTAGACCTCTATAGGATGCTTTGCTTTTACGTGCACATGAATTTTCTTGCTGACGGACTTTCAGGAAAAGTAAAGGTATTGCATAGCTGTTGCGTACATGATTGAATATGAATATCATGGAATAGATGCGATATTCACATTTTCTTTATACTGCGGCAGGTTACATGTACCTCTATGTAGAGCTCAGAAGCGTAAACAAACCTTCGATCCTTTCACATTATTGATAAATGAATATGATTATACCACTTCCTCCTGACTTCTAGTACCTTTTCGAATCTATTTGTCAATAACTATTTGATTATTTGAAATGAATACATATAAATAATAATACATGATGGATTTCATTATGTTAAAAGAACTTTATTCAGTTACCATACATGTAAAAAATTGAGTTTTAAATTTGAGACTATGATGATGGTCTTTATCGACTGAAACATGAATGGCAACTGGACCAAATTCTCATTACATAATGGAATCTCTTCGGCTATTATCTTCAAGAGCTACGTGATGAATTCTTTGAACAAATATATAATCCGATTTATTTTTAGTATTATTTTATCTTCCTTATTTGATGGTTGAAAATTCATCAGATCCATTTCCATGATACATAATTGCCGTGTATACAGAGAGCGCCTACACACGAATCATTTGAGTGATGAGATGTAGAGAAACCAGTGTGTCAGTTGGCACATGAAGATGCCGGTATTGGTAATTAAGAGGATAGCTGATGTTGTCAGGTAGATTTTGAGTTCGATTTGAGACGATATCCACAGGTGAATCAATATCTCTGATATTTTCATGATGCACAATGCTACCCATGGATGCCGTATTCCTTTGAATAAAACGATTATTCAAACATCGCAGTGTTCGCCGTCAGAAAAGGAGCTTTTCGACGATGTAGCTTTATTACAAAAATTACAATAGTTATTTCATTCAAGGGTATGGGTGGATCACAACCGCTGATAATTCTGTTTTCCTTGACAATGTGTTGGTTATTGACTTGTGATTTGTTTTTCAAGCGATTTGTGAATTGAAGCCGGACTGGTTGTTCAACACCGTGGTTCTTAGATTTACGTATTTTGTATCATACAATTTTTGCACGCCTACTGCTTTATGTAATATATTGAGCTACTTTCAGCATGCGTCACTCATTCAATGGCGGCTTTTATTCTATAGAGATACCATGACTATTTCAATCTCTATTCATTCGGCATAGCTTCAAATGCCACAAAATATAGTCTGTCGATGAAGTAAACATTTTGATCAAGATGCGTCGACGATGAATTGGTTTTGTTTGCTAATAGACGAAAACATCAAATCCAATCAAATCAAATAAATTGAACTTTAATAATTGTGAAATAAATCAATCAAATTGTAAATTGAAAACAGTCTCCAATTAATATCTATGAGCCAATGTGCGTCATAAACCACAGCAAGAGTCACTTGAATTGTAATATGTGTGTATGTGAATGTGTATCCACCAGCCAGAACCAGTTTCAGCATGGAACGAGGCCAGAAAAAGAGATTTTCGCAGAATGATGTACACCCTCTGCATACTACGAATTTGCACGTCTTGCGAGTTGTAGTTAGTTCCTCTTCCTGTCATACAGGATCAAAGAAAAACACATGTTTATCCAATGAGACACAGTTTGCAATCTTTGGGAAAAATGAAATTTTCTATTTTTTCTCTTATCAACTGAAAAGTGTTTAGTCCAGAGCCATTATTTACGGCATGATATGCCTTCAGATCATTTCTTATCATGTTCATGAACATTATCCATGGAGCTTAACCCTAAAGTTCATAGTGTTGCATTTTCGCAACATAGCATTCAGGTACTAGATTTACACATATATCCTCCGAATTTACATTTCTATGACCTGCGATCTTCTGAATTGTGATGATTCAAATAATTTGGGCCTCTTTACAGGTCCGTCGTTTGCTTTGATTTCCCACAATGCTTGTAAATGTAAAATTTCAATTAAATATTTTTTCGAGTTTTTATTCATTTCATATATTTTCATGCAGATACCTACAGCAAGCATGTCGGAAGCTGAAAATTACAGGTTATCTTATCAAAATATCTACAAACAAAATCCACACGGCGCTGAATAATGAAACTTTAGTTGTACTTGATTATGATCAAATTTAGGTTTGTTGCACTTTCGCAACAGTATGTAAAATCGCACTATGTTGCATTTTCGCAACAAACCGTAATTTGAATTTTTGTGCCTCATTAAAGCTTTCACATTGAAAGTAAGTTACAGTCTAATGACTCATTTATCGCTTGTCTAGGTCTAGTGCATTGGACGAGATATTTCCAACATCGTCATAAGCAGCTATCTATGCGTAAACTCCTCGTTTACCAATTTATAATCACGTGACATGCGTCGGCAAAATACGCGAACAAATAAGAACTATATTATTATGTGCATTGACTTCTTCCTACAGAGAACTTAGCAATGCCGCTGGAGATCGGTGATTCGTGTGTAGTGTATTGGGGTGGTGCTTGGTGGCCAGCAAATATACTGAAAGTGAATCTACGATCTTATCACGTTACATTCCAAGGATTCGGAGCAGAATGGAACAAAACTTATCCTCGTCATCATGTCAGAAGAAAAGCTGCCGAGTCGGTTTCTATTCAGGAGATCGCAACAATGTCAACGACAGGAGATTTACCTGAAATTTCGGAAGCAGAAACTGATTTTGTTATTCAAGCTACGACTGAAAGTAGGCCTAATAATTGTGACAACAGCTTAGAAGAATACGATGTTGTTTCCAATGCAGATCAACCATCGTCATCGACTCAAATCAATGTCGCATTCATCAGTGATTCTGAAAACACAGTGATACTTCTTCTGCACCAAACTCAGGTGATACCCCAACCAAAACGTACTTATTTTCACCTCGTAAGTCTCAACGCCAACAAAACATAAGATTCTACGGCGACGTGAGTGACGTATCTTCAAAATAGTGATTACTCGGGATAGTGATGATAACGACAATGATGAAATCGATGAACAGTATGACGAGCAGGACGGAAGTAGTGATATTGAGGTAGAACAGAATATAGATGGTCAACGCAGATGGTCCACGAGAACACCACTATTTAGTGATACCGAATGGAAAATGGTGAGAGAGAGACTGTAAATCAAATTCGATCACCTTTGCAGTATATTACTGACTACCTAACAGATGAGTTTCTGGAGACTGTTATAGGATTTACAAATCTCAAGGCTCGGCAAATCAATCCAAATTCAAATTTTTTTATTGGTGAGAATGATTTGATATTGTTTATAGCTGTGACCTACTACATGTCTTTGTTTGGGGTTACGAACGTTAGACGCTGCTGGAAAAATAATTCCAGGCTGAGTCAGTAGCTGATAATATAACTGTAAATCGCTATGAAGAACTAAAACGATACATAAGCTTCGCTGACAGCACTCAGGAACACAATTCAAAAATATTCAAGTTTGAATATCTTGTTAACCATTTCCGCGAGGTAGCCATCAAAATACCCAGAGGGGAGTGTTTTTTCTGTTGATGAACAAATAATTCCATCAAAAACTAAAAAAAGTAGCCTTCGTCAGTACAATCCGCAAAAACCCAAAAAATGGGGCTATAAAATGTTCATGATGTGTGGTGAAGGAGGTATTGTTTCAAATCTAGAGTTTTACGCTGGGAAGCGGGAGGAAATTCGGGTCGTTACCACATATGCAGAATTTATTGAAATCCAGTCAGGTCGTTGCACGCTTGTGCGAGGTACTAGAGGATCACAAGAATTATAAAGTATTTTTTGACAACTGGTTTTCCTCTATCGATTTGCTTGTGTTTCTTGCCAAACGAGGGATATTGTCGCTTAGCACACTTCAGATTCGTAGAGAGAAGGGTCTTCTGTTTCCTGATGATAGGTCGATGAAACTGCAAGGTGGACGCGGCATGTCGGTCTCTAAATGTACTGTTGTTGATGGAATAGAAGTGACAGCAGTCAAATGGTTAGATAATCGAAGTGTCACTTTGGCTTCTACGTTGTCGGGTCAGAGCCCAAATCAGATGTGGAACGCTTTGATCGTCTAAGCAAAAAAAAAGATTCAGGTAGAGGCCCCTTGTTGTGTTCAGACATACAACAAGCACATGGGGTTTGTTGATTCAATAGACAGTTACTTAGCCAGATTTCGTATAAAAGTAAATTGCGGAAAGCGACATTATCTAAAGATTTTTTTTCATTTTTTAGACCTCTTTGTAGTAAATAGTTGGCTACTATATAGAAGAGATTGCCAAGACATCTCAATGCCGAAAAAGCAGTGGCTGACCTTATGGGATTTTAAGGCGGCCATCGCTCAAGAACTCGTACAGAAATCCAAATCAAGTCGATCTCCTCTGATACCACAAAAGCGACGTTCATCCCTCCAAAATCTAATACAACAAAAACGTCACAAAGGCCCCACATGCAAAATGCCAGGTGTTGAATTACGTCTTGATGGTCGAGATCATTTGCCTTTTGTGCAGGATAACAGGGGTCGTTGTGAGATGCCCGGAGGTTCAGGAATCGTGAACACCATGTGCCGGAAATGTGAAGTGAATTTGTGCATCGGAAAAAACAGAAACTGTTTCGTTGAATTCCACACGAAATAATCCGCTATGAGATATGTTATTCAATTTTGTAACCATGCTTGAAATAATGAGTTCTTGTAATTTTTGCTAAGCAAAATGTTTTGTAACTTCTGGCTTTGTGTTTTGCAAAATTTCATATTGGGGAAAAAAGAGTTGGCATATAAACCAATGAAAGTGTACACCACGATTATGATAAATAATCATACATTATCTCTATTTATCGTTCAAATATACTTGCAGATAGGCTAGGTTGTATTTCTAGTTCAGATTTGAAATTTAAGAGAATCACAAATATTTCATTATATATTCTATACATGTATATATTTACATATAATTGTAAATATATCAGACCACAAATTGTCATCGCAACATCTTCACAGCTGTAAAACTAGGTTAGTTGCGAAAACGCAACATACCGTAAATTTGAAAATTCAAATCCGAATTAAGACAATCTACCTTTCATATTGAATTTATAAGAAAACCCTTTCATCAAACATTAAAAATATAACATTACTTCATCCAAAAAATGTATATTTAACTTTGTTGCGAAAATGCAACAGAGTGCGGTTTTGCATAGTGTTGCGATAATGCAACAAACTGATATCTATGGTATGCACACATATTTTCGAAAAAGCAAATTTTGTTTGTGCATTAGTAAGTGTGCAATGATTCAATGACGTTTGAATTTTATCAATATTTTTCTTATTTCTTATCTCATGCAGTTTAGGGTTAACACTTTCGGATTTGGCAAGCCTCCTATTGTCGGCAAACACCAACATGCTGGCCCACTTTATCCACATTAAAGCACATTCTCGCATACATCGCCGATTAGAAACATGATAATATCAATACACATGATAGGAAGTGACTTGAAGACACATCATGCCGAAAATTATAGCTCTAGACTTAACACTTTTCAGTAGATAAGAGAAAAAATAGAAAATTTTATATTTGCCAAAAACTGCGATCTGTGTCCCATTGGATTAACATGTGTCATGTGTTTTACTTTTATCTCGTCTGTCAGGAAGAGGAACCCGTTAGAACGCGGCCGACGCGCAGATTCACAGTAGGCATGGGGCATAGAAGTGGATAATAGTGCACTAGAATGGAAGTTTGATATCTTGCCTATGTGTAATGATGGCACATGGAAAAATCTATGGTTTGTAGATCTGCTTCGATCTAAAACATCGTATCATAGTCAAACTGGTTGGTTCTGGAAGTTGTTGACAGTAAATTGCAGGATTTTCATGAATGGAACTTTAAGTGAGATGACAGATTGTTTCATGTGAATTAGCCTACTATTCCATGGATTAATATACTGTGTCTATTTGTAGCAGTCATTGACAACTATTTTCTAATTTTTCGATACTGGAATGTGAATCAAAATTTGGTTCAAAGTCATAATCGAATGTGGTCGGTGTGCTGTTTGAGAGAATATCTCAAGAATTCAAAGATAAAAATTCTTGGATCCTTTAATAAAAATCCAAATTATTGGATAATTTCTCCTTCTAGCGGTTAAGAAACCTGGCGCTTTCTGGAATAAACACATTGAAAGCTTCTTTACCGACAGTCATTTCTCAGATAAATGAAATATCGCTGGATCCTTTCAATTAATTACTAAATGACTTATGTGATATAGTGTGATGATATTTTGGAAGCTCATATTCAAAAGCATGCAAAGGTTTTGAAAATTGTTCAAATATATTGAACAGGGAAACCCTTTTAAATAAAATGAATACTCTGAGATTTCTTGGCCTCTGATTTCAAGCTGGAGCAATGCATGCTCTGTAAATCGACATTACAAGTTGCGTATGTGTCTGATTATACTCTTGATTAATTATAGAAGCGATATTTCAAAATGATGAACGTACAGAACATTTTACAGGATTTCCTTCTTTGTCATCTTGTCGCTGCAGTATTTTGTAAATTCACTATTGCTTTTGTGTACATGATCTCTGGACTAAGGGCAGCAACCCAGATCACAAATTGACTTGACAATTAAAAATGCCAACCCGAAAACAAGAAAACCAGCTCGCAAAATTTGCTTTTTGCCCCAACTAAGTTCCCCCGACGTGTGCCATAATTTTCATGCAATTTCCATTCTAGGACTTTCTATGGTATTATTAATTTCTATGGCATGGGGTGTGCATCACTCTGTGAAAGTCTCATTTTCGGCCTCGTTCCCTGCAGAAATTCGTTCTGGCTGCCGGACTAGTATGCCGGCTATATCGAATTGCCTACTCATCAGAACTTCGAATAACATTGACAGTTAATCCGACAAAATGGGAGTCAGTTTCATTCTCAGTTTCATTTTGAGAATTTTTCTAACTAATTTACCTAATTTTTTACTCCTCTTTTTACTTCGTGATAACTTTTGTGTTATTTTATTATTGCTTGGTTTGTGATGTTACTCTGTTTTTGTAAAAGAATTAAATACATTTCTCAGGCTTAAAATGACGAAATTTATGAAAGTGCCATGTGAAAAGCGATTTCGAGTCGCTGATAGCTGGAGTTGCATGCACATCAACTCTAATAGATACGATTGGTTACATGTACTGTCGGTTCACCGGTCACTCACTTCATTAATCTGTTGAAATCTCCGTTGTATCCCATTGATTGAACTGCACGTATGATTAATAGAGTTTGACGCCAGTTCCTGTAATTATCGGGGATAACTTGCCATTTTCACCCGCAGATGGGCGAATCGATGTTAAATGATGGATCGGATGATTACGATTATCTCATAAAATTGTTGGCTTTAGGTGAGTTTGAAATTCTGCTGAATTCTTTCATTCTTAAATATGAAATATGACACACATGAAAATTACATTTGCATGCTGTATATTTCTGTGAGCCTTTCACTCTTATTATGGAATCTACATCGCCATGACTCAGTGGGTAGCAATTCAGGTTACAGGAAATTAACTTCTCTGTAACTCACATTGGGTAAGAGAGACGTCTTATGTCCCATTTAACAGTAGGTCGTTTGCATTTAACACATTTATCAAGTATTCATGGAGGCTATTCATCGAATAATTGTGGAGTTGAAACCTGAGAATGCATCTTATTGCAATGAAATCCAGCACAAATTGCCGGATGATCTATAATCTGAAACATTTTTATCTGAATATCATTGATGAGAATAATGTATGTGATCTGCCTTCTGGAATCCTGTCCACCTGGTCCAATCCTGTTCGAGTCTGTCGTGTGAGAATACCTGTTCGGGTCTGTCCGGGAAAATTTTGCGCTTAGGATTGACGAAGCATGGTGTGCAATACCTGTCAAGCAAATTCAAGATTCCATCAAGCAGTGTGCGGCCACGATTGCCTTTGATGGTAGTGCAGATTATCTGATTGAGTGTCTAACACCTGGCAAACCATGCGTCGATGACTGTCATGATCTCCTCAAATCCAAATTTTAAAGCAGCTTGAACGACCCTCTTGTTGAGATAGTTGCCCAGGTAAGTGAATCAGATGATGAATTGGATAGTGACTGGTGCGATTCAGACGAGTAACTGATATTTCAATGTTCTGCAATTGAGTTTTCAAGATGTTAGTGATCCTCTCATTGTCCACATATTTTCGATCGATTGTTCATCGCTATTATGACTATTACTTCATGACAATGTTCCTGACAAATTCAGAATTTCAGGAAATAACTTTCTGTTTTTCATAATTGAAATTCTTCAAAATATTGAAAATTTAGAAATTAACTTTGAAATTAGATAGCCTCTCTTAACAACCGGATCGCTAATGGTAGCCGGGTGATAGAGCAAGATGTGAAATAATAGCTATCACTAGAGCATATACGGCAATCATCGCTGTTGAACTGAGTGACGATGCTTGATGGTGACGATTGTATGTGAAACAATGAAATGACATGAAAACGAACGCATCAAGGGGCTCACACAAGCCGGAATTCATTGAAAGCGTGGGCTACAAGAAATCAAAATTGCAGATTGCTTTAACACTATTCACGTCTCCTTGGCTCTTGGCTTCAGATTTTGAGCACAAGATCAAGCCCGTGAAATGCAGTGTCTGTGTAAGTCTACAATGATCATTTTCCTGCAAAGACTGTTTGTTGGTTGATGAAAGTCGGATAAAGAACGAAATTGATGAGACAGCTGTCTTTTCATTGTTGAAACAATTCCAAAATTGGTTTGTAATTAGACAGATTTATTCGAGCAATTAGTTTTTGCAATTCATGTTCTCAATTCAAAACTTGACAATGATTTCGATGACTCCTTGGAATGTATCTGAGGGACCATCTATTGATGTTTTACCATGTAAATAGATTTCTAGCAATATGAACTGAATTTGTAAAGAAAGATTTAGATAACATTTTAACGAAAGAAAATTAAATTTATCTTCCGACGCACAGATAATAATTTCCTTTTGTTTTTTCTAAAATATATATATCTGACTGAGAAAGGCAGTTCGCCATGTTTTAGAAAAAGCAAAAGCAAATTATTATCTGTTCGTCGAAAGATCAATTTATTCATTAACATGTAAATGGAGATGTATCAGAACACTTTCTAGTTTCAAGAAACACATTTTGACAATTTTTACAAGAATTATGGCAAATTAAATCATCTGATTCACTGGAGCTTTGCATTTTCAATGCAACAACTTATTGCAAATGGAATACTTAAATATTGAGTTGCATCCTCAGCCGAAAAATGGGAACAGACCTGAATAGCTGCCATTTCATCCAATATCAGGAATCATTAGCAGGCCTAGTTCACATCCCTCAACATCGACACAACTCCCCCATTTAAAGTAGCAGCCATGCCCGGGTAAATTTTCGATTTGCAATTAGCAAGCTAGTGAAATTTCGATGGCATTTTAAAGTGATATTCAATGAATGTCAGTCGAAATTTCTCTAACTTGCTAATTACAAATCTCAAATTAACCCAGGCATGGCTGCTACTTTAATTGGGGAGTTGTGTCGATGTTGAGGGATGTGAACTAGGCCTGCTGATGATTCCTGATATTGGATGAAATGGCAGCTATTCAGGTCTGTTCCCATTTTTCAACTTAGGATGCAACTCAATATTGAAGCATTCTATTTACATTGTGTTAGCAAAAAGCAGCATTTATTGATTATTGCAGGCGCACTAACTTATGCGATTTGCCAGTAGTGTGTTTAAAGTGATATTTAATTATTGCGCTTAGAAATTTCACTAACTTGCTAATTGCAAATCTGACAACTTATTGCTTTTTACAGCTAGATTAGTGTCAGTAAATTCACTTGATCTTAACTAATAGTCGCGGCTATTTTCACTGATTATACGATAAATCGTGCTCAACCATTTTCAACCTTGTGCTTTCTTTCATCTTGCCGATTGATTGTTCATTCTACTTTCATAGCTAAATAATGCTGTTTCTGTATCTGTTCGTCAGCTTTTTTAGTAACATAAGCGAAACCCGCTTCAATCTTTGGATAAGAAAATTAAACTCTTGCCCGATGTTGTTCATTTGCAATTAATTTTTGCTTTTCATTATTCAACAATATGGAGAAATGCATTATTCGTCGATGTTTCTTACAACTGCTTGTGACTGAGGAGAAAGAATGTTTGCAATTGTATGTTGTTACAAAGAAACATGATAATGTCAGATAACAGTTTGGTTTCCATTTATTCTGTCATTGCAGTCATTCTGTCAGTCGGAAATTAATTTCACCAACTGACACCTAATTGTATCCGACATTGTCTACTCATTGTTTGCAAAGAAATCAATAATAAATTGAAACAATCACTTCTTAAAAGACTACACTGTACAGTTTCCAATAACTGAGAATTTTAGATTATGAAAGTTCAGTTGACTGCAATGCAATCACTGTACCCAAAGAAATCTTGGTCTAGCTTGTAATGCGAGGCTAAATTAGTTGAGGTAAGCGATATACAATTTCAACACATGATTGTCGTCTCAGATTAATAAGAAGATAAGGAAAGACACCAGTTCCGTTTCTATTTCTTATACTCAAGATCTGTGATCAAACTTGGCGGTTTTAATTCCCCATGTAAATCATTTTCTAAGAATTCATCTAGACGTTGTCCCAAAATCCGGAATTTGTTAAACATAGTAACTATTCTAAGAATATTTCTGTCTCATTAGTTCTAGCAGATGACGTCACAAACCAGAATTGGAACATGTGAACATATTTGAATTGGCTGTAGCAGATTGATGAAATAATTCCTCGTTCTGTGGTTGTAATAGACCCTCAACGCAACCTTTAAGAACTGACGCTTAGGCCTATTACTTAATGACTGTCAGAATTGTAGGTGTCATAGTATGGAGTAAATGCAATTCTGATCAGATTCTTTCGTGCGTGACACGATCTACTTATAAGTCTATTTCTGTAACAGTTGGTCAATATTGGACAATCACTGTGTACTCACCGACTCCTACACACTGGAATCAATGGGAGGCGTATGACGAAGCAGATCAAACGTGAACCAGATGTTTGGTTACCTTTACCGTGCATAACGTTGAATTCATGGATTGAAAGTTATCACAGGAAGGAAATTATTAAAACCAAAACTTATATTTATTAACATTGGTTTACTGATCATCTCGAATATTTCTGCATTATTCCTCAGTCAGATTGGTCGTATTGTCTTGCTGTTCTGTGATGTATTTTTAATATGCAGTCAAGTGTTTTCATGAGTGTATCCTTCCATTCACCCCAATATGAAATGCTCGTATGTCGGCACGGCCCAACCGTTGAGTTACCCGACCCGGCAGCAAGTCTGAAAATATGAATTGCATACTTAGGGAATTGTCGAAGATTTTCTTAACTGGAGAAAATAACATAATGTAGAGGGAAATCGTCAACGGTCTTCAGCGATAACTTCAATGAATTGAAAGAAGTCACTCAATGCACCAATAAACTTTGAATTTTGACTCCGATGATAGCTCATAAGAGAAAAAATAAAATAAATGAACCTTTTTTATCCTCTAACATTGGGCGTTTTACAATCAGAATGAAATGAAATTAGGCAATAGATCAATTTGTCGTGCAGAAGATGTGTTGCTGGCAGGCCTCGAAACTACGACCCCAGGCTAACTATGCATGTCGCTCTACCAACTGAGCTATGATGCGACCGCTTGCATGCGACCTATGTCAATTAGTGGGATCAAACCCTCACCATCACACATCAGTTGCCATTGTAATTGTGATCAGTTAGCTAATAAACAGATGTTAAGACCAATACAGGGATCGATGCTCACCAAAGCATCTAATGTCATAGAAGTCATAAGTCAAAGGTGTATATTTTCTACCATAAAGATATCAATGGATGAAGCATTTGTAATAACGATTCTTCACAATTTTGCCGAATGAGATGAATGAAAAATAAATTTATGAGGAAAAAATAAGAGTGACGCTGTAAGGAGAGGATCTACAAATATGCTTTCGTCATTTATCACCATAAATCACGACATATTAATTGGATAGCATAAACGGCGGAATGAAATCATCCATTTAGTATCAGGGGTATTCTGTTCTAGTATGATGCTTTTTTAAAAAAACTTATCATTATTTATGTTGCTATTATTTACTAAACGAGAGGCCCGGAAACATCAAAAATATTTTGTGTACATGCATATCTCTGCATGACACTAATTTCTAAGCTAGGAGAAAAATGGATTCAAGTTTGTTTCACCTGTAATTCAAATGAAATTACCAAATTGGTTATAAGATCTCCAAATATGTGCGTTCCGGACCTCTCGTCTGTGTCTTGCTGTAGAATATTTTGGATTGACCATCTTAATGATTTCTGGTTAAAACATAGATGAGTGTTAATCACGACGTTATTGTCCATGCGATCGCTTCATTGTTCTAATGTCTTTGGCAGCTCTAATACAGTGCGTTCATAAAGTCACTGTGCACTTCTTCTAACTTTGTTTTGCCAAAGAAAACAGTCGTAATCTTACAATTGTAGATATCTATCACATACACAGAGTCACTGGCTCGTTTGGGAAGCGCAATTGAGTAGCTTGCGACATTCAACATGATCTAGAATTTGAATTTAACTTCACATTTGTCAGCTACTAACTCCGTGAAGATCAGTACGTTGCATTTCGAAGCTAAGCATGCTATGCTGTCAATGCGAGAGAAGAACTTCTTGGTCGAAAATGTTTTTCGCGCCAATGGGGAATATAATAATGAGGTGGAGAAGGGGTTTTTAGAAAGACTTCCTACATCTGATTTGCCTCATCGAAATGTTGATTGGAGTCCAATCAGTGAGTTCAGAAAAGCTGACTCGGTGCACGATCCATCACGCTCAGATCGACCATTAGGCCCTAAACTTAAGTGATCAAAAAAGTTATTCCTGAAAATGTTATTTCTGAAGCTATGACTCATTGCCCAAACAAGTCGATGCGTCGCTTATCCCAAGAAGTGGGTCTATCTCTCGGGGCGGCTCATCCTGCTGTAAGAGAGAACATAGGCCTATATCCGTACCGCATCTCTGGCCAACATGAATTGAATGATGCCGATCATGACAAGCGTTTGTAATTCAAGTACTGTGTTTGGTTCAAGGAAAATCTAAATGTAAATAATGTTCGCGATAAGACTTTCTTTTCTGATGAAGCTTGGTTTCATCTATGAAGGCATTTTAGTAGTCAGAGTTCCCGCATGGTCTAGTGAAAACCCACACGAATTTGTTGAGAAGCCATTACATTCTTTTATGTCAAGACTACAAATGCTTGGGCCGACATTCAACTACTATTGCAAAAATTATTTGACAAAATTATTGCTTCACTCGTTGACGAATTAAGTGACGATGAAAGTTTGACTACTTATTTCTAGCAAGATGGAGCAGCTGCTCATACCGCCAATTCCTCAATTCGATATTTTAGTGGAATATTTCAAACAAGAGTTATCTCTGAAGGAGTTTGGCATCCTAGATCCCGGATTTGAATGTCTTGGACTTTTACTGGTGGTTAGCGGTGAAGCAGGAGGTTTACGGAAGCAGGTCACGAAATCTACAGGAGTCTAGAGAAAACAGCCGACAGCAAATTGACGCTATCAGGCGCGAGGAAATTCACCGAATGTTTGAGAATATTAGACGTTGAATTGACATTTGTATTCGTGAGCAGGGTGGACATTTTCTAATGTTTTTGTAGCATGTAAATAGATATTTTGTGATCACACAGAAGTCGAAGTTTCTACAAGATAAACTCCACTTTTTATAGTGCCGTGGCAAATTCTAAGCGACAAAGTATTGCGCATGCATTGATTTATTAGGTGCACAGTGACTTTATGAACGCACTGTATAATTCAAAACTAAGGGAAAGCTAAATAAACCTATATTGCTATAATAAAAAGTTGCTTATAATTAATTTCTGACTTCATCATGAATCTATCTTCAGGGAACTTAAATATCAGTATAATAACAAACTATTTCCAATCAATTTCAGTCTACTTCACGAGAACTTAAGTATTAGTGAACACTAATTTTTAAGTTTCCTAAAGATAGATTCATGAAAAAGACAAATTAATCAAAAGTAATTTGTTATTGTAATAATATAAGTTGACTTGGCATCTCCTTACTTTTGAATTATTTACAATGAGCCAAGGCATTTTTTCTCAAAAGCTCTAAAATAATTTGTTAATTTCAATAGATCACCTGATTTAAGCATCTGTATCATGTCATAGAAATCTTCCTTACGAACTTCAATAAAGAGTGGTGTGAAACGCATTCTGATGTCATGATAAACATTCACAAATTAAATGAGCTATTGTTCCTACCTTTTATCACTACACAAATTGCAGATTCAATCTTCGCTATCAAGTCAATTTTTATAACCACCTATTCTGGCCATCAGGTCATGATCTCCACGTCTCAGCTTTAGTATGGTTATTACGTCGTTCTGTTTAAGATTGAGCGATAAATAATATTGCATCTGCATTTAGTGATAAACTCCTTGTCAATCACAGATTTTGCTAATTTCTTTCTTGTAGATTCCAATTGTCTGAATTTACTTCTCTGTACGCGTGAAAACCTTTTTATCATATTGAGAGATCGACATTTTATTATAAAATTGAGTGCCATAAAATCACGACGTCTCGGAATTCTGCTGATTCCATTCTCAAGTGACATACTACAAAGGCGCAAATTTATTCAGTTATTAGTTAAATACTAGACACGCGAGTCTTAAAACAATACAGTTCATCTCTAAATACAGTAAACTTTAAAGTTCATCAAATACGACTAAATTGTAATGTTGCATGTCATTTTTGCGATTTAGTGTGGGTTTCAACGATCAGGTGACCACTGCATCCAAAATTCGGAGAATGTTCTGTGACTTTTTGCCAGAATTGTGAACTCTTCTTCCTCACACGGTAGACCATCAGAGTGAGACATTTTGTGCTGTGCAATGGAGGAAGTCAGATAGGCAAGGAGCAGTTTCTAATACGAGCTCTAATTAAGGAGTTCGTTCAACACCCCTCCCAGAAAAAGTTTGATGCATCTAGGCATAACTGCAGGTCTTCTAGAAAATCCCCAGGTAGTTCGTAAACTTAAATTGTGGTGACAGTAAAAATCTACATGAGTTTTAAAAATAGTACTTAAATGCTACTTACAAAATGCGAGTAATGTGAAAAATAAGCTGCTTTTGAAAATTCAGATTTCGAGCCATTCACTATGCGAAAGGGTGGTAATAATTTATATCAATGGAATCCTCTTAGTATAATCTTTCCAAATATGGTAGTAAAATTTATATATAATGTTCAGATATGTCAATAAATCCCCTTTAGATAAACATAAAAATCTTGTCTTTTTGAAACTTTTTTCTCTTGAAATTTGGCTTATCTTTTATTTCTCAGATTTTTGATCCAAATATTCTGCAATTTCAATGCATACATTTGTAGTGCAGATCTTTAGGAACAATTCAAGCGCTCAGTCAAGGAATTCGACTCATTGGTTCAAATTTAGAGGTGCTGAAAGAGGACCTGCCACGGAAGCGAAAATGTGAATTCAGTCGGAATCATGCTATTTATTCAACCTCAGAAGTACATATCTGATTCATCTGAAAAAAATGGATAGATTATGAAAGTCTGTATTCAAATTCATGTGCAATCTAATGTAATTATCTATGGTTGGGCAAGGATGCCTAAACATGTAGCTCTCAGTGTTGCGATTCAGCACATGACTCGCTCAAACTTTCTTATTGCAATGCTTAATCGAATGGGACATTGCATTTATTATGATAACTTGCTCATATTGGACATAAGTCTTACAAAAGAAACTCTTGCAAAAACAGATCTTTTCGGAGTGGTGATCTCACTAAACTTTTCAGCAGGTTCATTCGTACAGGTGGTAGTAGATGACATAGATATCAAAGAGGAAACGCTTGATGGAAGCAAAACAACGCATGCAACCAACATGGTATTATTTCAAAGTGACTTGATTACGAAGAGCGAATCTGCAATTTGTGTAATGATAAAATGTGGGAACAATAGCTGATTTCATTTGTGAATGTTTATCATGACATCAGAATGCGTTTCACACCATTCTGTATTGAAGTTCGTATCCCACTCTCATTCTTTCGCGATGTGTGTTTGCAAGAATGGAGAATGTGTCTGTATTAAAATTCCTAAGTTTTACGCACACAGGATTTGAACCCAGGTCTCCACGACGCAGAGTGAATGCGTACAAGGGCACTGAGCCGTTCACGGGATAGTAATTGATGATCATCGCTCATTAACTATCAACAGACGTCAATGCTCTTCATTGGAACCCTTTAAACCAAACTATATTTAAAACGAATAACAACTGCTCTCAGGTGCTTTGCAGTCAATTTTCAAATTAAAGTGCAATTTCTCTCATTATT
This sequence comes from Prostheceraeus crozeri, assembly GCA_907163375.1. Classification (NCBI taxonomy): domain Eukaryota; kingdom Metazoa; phylum Platyhelminthes; order Polycladida; family Euryleptidae; genus Prostheceraeus; species Prostheceraeus crozeri. The sequence continues at coordinate 31,449 of CAJQUW010011893.1, read as the reverse complement.
CTTGCTTGTCATGGAGAATATGATGCCCTAGAATATTGCATTTCATTAATTCTTCCTTCCGAGTACTCTGCTTGTTTCTGTTTCTATCATTGATTCTCACACCAATCTCTAGGACACGAACATGAACTTCCCATGTTGCAGGGGACAGTGGAGTCGGCAAAACATCCATCCTGTATCAGTACACAGACGGCATTTTCAACACCAAATTTGTCTCCACAGTCGGCATCGATTTTCGGCAGAAAAGAGTCATTCACAACTCCAAAACTGAGGATGGTTTGTTGGGACTTCGACAACGAGTCCATCTCCAGCTGTGGGATACTGCGGGTGAGAAAGCTTCGATACATGTGAAAAAATGTTGAACAATTAGCTCAAAGTACATTATGAAACATATTACTGGCCACTCAAGTAGTGTGAGATCGCTTTTTTATTGTGCCCCACCTTCCCTGTGAGGCAAGTCGCGTTTCGCATAGGCCTAACTTCAAGTCAAATCGAGTGCATGTAGGTACCGCGGTAAAATCTGTCACATTTTGTCCAATAAAGGAGATTGATATCATTTTGCATCGATGCTTGTTATGTCTCTGTTTTGTAAGTTAACACGCTTAAATTTTTTTTATTGTAATGCACATTGTTCATACCCAAACCCAATTATTTTCAGCATAAAGTTGCAAAAACCAGGCATACATGCTTACAGGTAGGCTTAGATATATATATTTGTCTTATATTCTAGCAATTCTATACAATTGGAATTATAGCTCAAGAATTGTCGTTTTACTGATGTTGGCTAATAATCAACAAATTGAAAATAACAAGAAGCTCGTGCGCGAATTTAGGAAAGCCTCAGTAGCTCTTGGACTACCAAACGTTTTGGAAACATTTAGCTATTTGTTATAAAAATCTATGCGAGCCAGCTTCTGTAGGTTAGTTGCTTTGTTTGCGATCATACTTGGGATGATTGTCATTATCGTACACATAGTCAAAAGCTAGATCTATGGCCACTGCACATTTTGGTTTATTAAAGGACACCATGGATATTTCATCACACTATGACATAGCGGTTATTTTTCAGGACAAGAAAGATTCCGGTCACTGTCGACAGCATTCTTCAGGGATGCAATGGGCTTCCTTCTTGTCTTCGATTTGGCCAGTGAAAAATCCTTCTTGAACATCCGCCAGTGGCTCAGTTTGTTAAAGACCCACGCGTATTGTGAACATCCTGACATCGTCCTTATCGGCAATAAAAGTGACCTGGAAGACCAGCGTCAAGTCAGTCATCAGAAGGCGAAAGATTTAGCACTTGATTTGGAGTAAGTGATATTTTGCTATGCTGACGAAACCGCCACGTTAGTTATCTAAGTAGAATGCACCAAAATTTGTTTAATTATTCACGAAAGCTTCGTAATTGATCAAACGACGGGAGATCACGGTCATATTTATAGAAAAAATCAAGGTCTCGTCTATTTTAAGACGATCTTCAAGCTACAGTCTGTAACATAGTATCGAATGTACAGTACTTCGGTCAATAGAAACTATTTCGACAGAGTGTCAGCGCAAAAAAGCTTTATGAAGTTCCATTATCGGCATGCTTTCCTAGGCACAGGAACGTAATCTCCGCAAAAAACTAAATCTTTTCATATGAAAATTTTCACTGTATACAAATACTTTTTTGAGTCTACACTCTACCTATATATCCCTACTCTATGGATAGAAACAACTTCTATGTGCGATATTTGCAAGAATGTAGTTAGATGCTTGATGTTTGAGCTAAAATTTGATAAAAATTTTATGTTTACCTTGCTAATGCTGAGTCCAAACGGTTAGTTTTATAGGTAGAGGTATACTCGTATGGTTACGTGACTTCATGACCTGAATAATATATCTTGTTAAAAAGCATGGCACTAGAATTAATAGATCTCGCATAGTCGCAGCAAACACATCAAAATGGTTTTCCTTCAATAAACATTTCTTTTTCTTTAATCTTGTCTGTGGATCAAAGGAACTCGACTGAAATTTCAAGTTTTTAATTCAATTTTCATCGGCATGATTTTGTGATTCACTAAATTCTTGTTTCATTTCTTGAATCTGAATAATGATGTGGACCCATATACAGTACAACCTCCATATTACGGACACCGTCGGGACTGCGCCTTAGTGTCCGCATTTTAGAGGTGTCCGCAATATGGAGTTAGCGGTGATGATACGAACATTATTCGGGACTGAGCTTAACTGTCCGTAATACGGAGGTGTCCGCTGTATAGAATGTCTGCAATAGGAGGTTCCACTGTACATCTTTCAAAGTTAATTGAAATCATCTTCTTTGATTACGTGATTTTGCTCTGCCAGTGGCAGGTTGCCTGTGATATGATTACGCTTAAGAAAATACTCTTGAGGTTGAGCATGAAAGTAACAGCAACCCATCGAATTTCTAATTTGACATACATTACCTCTCCAAAGCTGTCATGACACGGAGTATCTGTAGAATACTATCATTCCTTCTGCACTGCTATCATGATCATTCAATTCCGTGGCAATTTCTTCAAAACTGCAAAGATTTGCATATCTCACATTTGGTGACAATACCACCTGTATCCCCCACGAGTTCATTGAATAAATTCGAAAGTGTATACACATTGGAGATTTAATAAATACGGAGTTACCACTCTACCTAATATGCTTACTGTATGTTTCTATCACTTGACAGAACGTGATAGAAGACGATTGGAAGACAAATAATGCCTAAAATTATGTAGCTAGAGTTAATAGATCTCGAGTAGTCGGAGTAAACACACCAAACTGACGTTTTGGTCGAAAACTTCAATTTTCCTTCGTTACTTGTCTTTTTCTTTGATCTTGTTCTATCGAGGTCAAAGGAACTCGACAGAACTCGGAAGAAGGCGCGCTTTTTCGTAGCAGTCATCGGGTGTACAATTTGCTTGCGAAAGCCTCAACTTCGGGCTCGTTCCATGCAGAAGCTCGTCCTGGTGGCGGGACTATAAGTATGTATGGGGTATGTAGGCAAGTATGGCGGTACTATGTTTCCATTGTATTTGTTGCAATCATTCAAATTTTATGCATGCATCTACATCTGTATGCAAGATTCTTTTGTCCAAAGCAAGTACCTGTTGAAATTAGACGTGAGGCCTCATGCCACCAGATAATTTCAATAAATTTTGTGACTCTTAATTAACAAATTTTTTTTGACTTTTATGTCATGTATTAAATAATTGCTTTGGGTGTATCCGTTAACAACTATCACTTTTTGTCTGCAATTGTTAACGTAATGCAAATTTTGATTTCAAGCATAAGCATAAAGCATATTGTGATGTAGTAATTCACTACTTAAAACTGCCATAGATTATATTCAGATTTTCAGTGTGTTGAGGGTTGACACAATATGATTAATAACATGATAAGCTTAAACATATTTTTATCTTTTCATGCAAGTGCCTGGTCCCAAAGTCAATCAATGTGATATACTGTAACTTATTGCGAGGCCGACATCGATTTGATCTCAATTGGAATCTAATCGAGGTTGCATGACTGGATATACTTACTTCATTGATTGCTAGGGAGATTGTGAGTATTTTGTCCTAGAACGTCATTTTAGGCGCCCGACTGTCTTCAACATAAAGTATCACGAATATTTTCTGATTAGAACGATTTTCCACGTATTTTAAAGCTGAATGGAAGATTTTTCAACATAGTTGGGATTATTCTTTCTAGCTGATTCTAGCTATATTTTACAATTTAGGAATACGAAAATCAAGATTGCAGGATGAACACCGCCAGATTCTAAGACAATGCTCTAAAAGTTTTTAACTGGAGTAGAAAATCATCTCCTTGCTTTGCCCCCCCTCCCCAGTGTTGCCCACTTTGGCGCTCAATTGCGGATTGGTGTATTATTTCAGTTTTTTGGCATGACAATTTGATCTGTAGCCTATACATCAAATTTTCATACATTAATCAAACATGCACCATTTAATATGCTTAACACTAGCGCAACATATATGAATCGAGATGACTCTAAGGAAACAAAAGAGCAGTTAAATTTTTGTCACAATGAGCTGCGTGCTGTTATGAATGAAGTAAAAAATGTTCATAGTGGAGCAGATGTGACATGTACAGTATGTCTCAGTGACTTATTGAAGCAATGTTACTGATTCTACTAAGTTATGCTGACAAATGTTGCTTAAAATAGCTTTTAGTTCAATAAACAACATTCACGAGATCATTTCCATATTTCTAACGTCATTGATATCAATCTACTCTAGCCTCTGATTTATTACTATATCCTGTCACATATTCAGCAGAGTAAATCAGAAAAGTTCGCAATATAACAAACTATTCCCAGTTGTGGCGTTCTATGTTATCGATTAAGTAGTTAAAAGACATGTGATCAAATTATTTCTAATTCAATTCCAGCTGTTGACTGAAAAATAAAGTAAACACTAACCGTGTAATTTAAACAATGAAAAAAATGAATACGATTTTGGAATATAAAAGACGTACCACTGAGCTTAAAATCCAACTATTGAATTCACGAAGGTTGGTACGATTAGCAACTTAAATATTGTACAAACAAATGTTGACGACGTGAAGGCCGCTCACTCAACCTCCATTTGATTTGATACATCAACAAAATACCATAATTGGACCCGGCACAGATTTTCCGCCTCAAGGGATGGGGCAGAAGCAGTGAACCCACCTCGTCTCGGTCAGCGCTTCAATTCACTTGTTGAACAATATCATTTATCGATGCTTGTATTGCATGCGATCGAGGAAAGCAATATAATAAGATTTGGAGTGAATTGAACCACTATTGTCTGCTATGCAAAGCGACCTTACTCATCATGTTGGATTTTCTTTATTATATGTATACATGTATCTGAATATCCTTATGTATAATACATTTCCTGAACTGACCTTACATATGACTGTGGAAGAATCAATGGATCCATAAACTAAAGACTTGGCTTATTTCTGACATCAGTCATTGACAAAGCCTTTAGTCTTAACTGGAGTTGTTACTCAACCAATTTCATATAATGAATTTTGCTGTGAGATAGATTTCAGTCATGAAAGTTGAAATTATTTATCTTCAAAAGAACCTCACTCTCCTACTTCCTTCTCTTTTTGACTCCCACAAAAGTCGATTTCCTCATAAAGGGGTCACAGCTGTTGAGTTCCTGTGTTAGCGAGGACAATGATTTATCGACTGGTCGCACATTCTCCGCTGTGTGTCAACTCCTACACATTTGCCGTGTGATATCTATCTAAGCCAGGATTTATCCTGTTAGCATTTTTTGTCTTCTGTCTTAACAATGCGCAAACGAATCCTTTTGTTCACCGCATGTCAGTTGGTTGTCTTCATTTGAAGGGATACAGACATAAGGAATGAAGGCCATCCTCATTGTGAGGTGGTAATTGTCAAGTCTGCCGGAAAATATTTTTGAAAATTTTTCAGAAGGCAATTCTATCGCAAAAGAGATGGGCAATGGCCATTCTTGTGGGTCCAAACTCAGCCCAGCCCAAATGAATGCATGTCGCAGTATGCCTACTCTACAAAATAAAGTAGAGTCGCGGTATAACATGTATTTCAGGTAGTAAGACAGCATAGTGCATGTTTACAAACAGGTATAGCGCATTTGACTACCTAGCAATACAGGCTTACGCTTTAGGTCTTCAGTTAACTAATTTAACTGGTGACTACTAAACACCGTTGAAACTATGACCAAATTAGTCGCAATCTGCTGCAATCTTACTCTCTCTGCTCATGTTGTAGCATGCACATTGTGGAATGAGAGCAAATCCCTATTTGATAGCAAATAATTTCGGAATACTGCATGGGTTCACCCATAGTGGACTTGCATATTTAAAAAAACTTATATGAGTTTTAATGATTTCAAAACATTTGGGCCTGATTCTATCTATTCAGCCCTTTTAGGCGTGTACTACTATACCGGTGCGTCTTTTGTGACGAAGTGGCAACTTGTGTGAATTATGTAGCCATGATGATGCTAGACAAATACAGAGATACATGCCTACAGTATGATATCAACGTATCGACAGAGCCATGGAAACACGTCACTCAACCAGTAATTGAAACGGAATCAGTTAAGATATTATGGGAGAACCGACAAGAGAATTTCAGCAAGGAGACCAGATGTGGTAGTTGTTGATAAAGAAATGAAGATGGGATTCATAATTGATACAGCGGTACCAGAGGATATAAACATCAGAAGCAAAGAGCAAGAGAATATCACAAAATATCAAGACCTGAAAATTGAAATCCAGAAACTGGAAGATTTATGTGAAAGCAGTGCCAGTAGTTGTCGGAGCTCTAGGAGGCCACACAGAAAATCCCCTGTCCACAAAGAGTACCTCAATTACTAAGGGCTGCTCTACTTGGCAGTGCCTATATGCTTAGACGCACTCTTGATCTCTCTGAGTCATGGTAGGACTCCGAGATCCTCAGATGATTACACCGACAATCATTGTGTGAGGTCGTGACTAAAAGAATTATAATCTCCTTATTGTTTCACTACAAGGAATCGGTGAACACTTACAAAATGCGATGACATATGTTTTGAGAGCAAAGAATTTCACTCAAGGTACCACAAACTATTCGCACAAAAAAGAGCAACAAAAATCAAAGCAACGACTAGTTGTAATATCTAATAATAGAGTTTGAAAATCGCATCGTTTATGAACGTGGACGAAACAAGGTTTTTGGCGGAGCACTCAGTACTTATGGTTCTTGCCGCATCGTTAGTGCATAATAGTGCATAAGTGTTCAAAATTTGTACTCATAGCAGGCATAAGTTTTTCACATGATTTGTTTACAGAGAGCAAACATGAATTGTTTTCCGGATTCTGAATGCCAATAATACGTAAAACACGTTTTTAACACGTAAAAGTCATTTAAAAGATATTTAGGCACATTGCAAAAACATGGAAATCTGCAAGTCACAACAGATTGCCAGAATGCATAGTAACTTCTCAACTACCATTCAGCATCACAACCAGCGAGATTTTAAATGATATGAATTCTTTCAGAAACTTTCTCTACTATCTCTCGAAAATGAACATTCCATTTGAGATCACAAGAAATGGTTACACCCAAGTATGAAATGGAGTTCACACTATCAATACACACGTTATCACGGGCAATAACACTTGAAGTCACTAGCGATTTTTTAGTGATGATGTCCATTGTTTAACATTTTGAAAAGTTAATAGGTAGCTCAACGTCCCGTGCCCAACAGTTAAAGTGATTCCATTCTTCTTGTAAAGAATCATCAGATTCACATCTTACATAAGTACAGCACCAAAATATCGTCTGCATATTTAGTATAATAGGAATTAGAACAAGCAGGTGAAAGGCTACCTGCAGCCAAAGCAAAAAGTATGGGTGATATAAAAATAATGTCCCAAACATTCTTTTTCAATCAACATAATTTGTAACACCACGAATAGATACACCACTCTTTCACTCCCGTCTTACGTTCATTGTGCCCATATCCATCAATGTCAGATGAAAACTCTATTTTTCTTAATCTTTGGTGAGCGAGGGATCGAAGTTTAAACTCATCATATCCTCTATTACTGTTTGCAATCAAGTTTTAAAGGACCCACCGCTGTCATCCGTGATTCTTAACGCCCCTTTTATAGGCCTCTGTGTTTTCGTCTTTCCATGCGTTCGAACCAGCAGAATACTGTCTAAGCTTAGACATTTTAGTATTTTAGAAGTATTTTACTATTTATTTTATTTTTTATTATATTAGTGTTTTTCAATCTATTTAGTAGTACATTTGCAATTGTTACACTTTAGTATTTTCCTTTGCTATGCATTTCCTGAAAACCGACGTCGATCCTATGTAGATACAGACGTCTGCAGCCATGGAAAAAGAATTAATGATGGCATTTACAGGGGCAATAATGGTAATTCGTTTACAAATTCGTTCCGGAAAATATTTCAAAATGCAAGAGCCCAGTTCATGTCTCACTCTTCTACGTACCTAAGTTCCCTGTGCACCAAAAATGCACCATAATAATGTCATGCTTCTGAATTAGGGTTCTTCATAATTTGGTTCAAACTTGTAGCAATAAGACTGTAAACACGGATTTGAAAGAAAATGCTATATGATACACACTCGATATTTAACAGAATCTTTGGATTATTATCTTGATATGGAGAACTAGGTGGTGTCTTAATTTGAAAAGTACATTCAGCCAACAACGAATGACGCAGAAAAATTAGAAATGCACATCATTCAGATGGAATTCGGGAAGTGTTTGCTGGTCAGAACAACATCAATCAATCTATAATGAGAATTACTCAATTTCTCTAATGAATCAGTACCTCTGTTTTCAACAATTGCATCACAATTTAATGAAAAACAATCATGTTCTTAGACCATATTAACTGCTAAGATTGTATCCCTTCCAATGCAATCATGTAAAAAAATGATCTTCATAATTCAGTGCATAAATAATGAAAATAAGTTTGATAGTTGAGCTGTTTTACGCAATTGTGGAATTACGCATGTACTTTTCTCTTCTTCCGATCATTGTCGGATTGGACGGTCGTCTGTTGATGGTTGCTCTTAACTATTCCTCATATTTTGAAAGCTTCCTGATCCACGGTTAATGTGGATGTTTCCTCATCTGTGAAGCCTCTTTTGCAACGTGCACATTTGTTAGTATTTGTACTCCAATCTGAGCAGAATGCATAATGATTTCACGAAGATTGTAAGCGTTCATTTTGTAAGCAACATTCTAATTCATTTCCGTGAGAAAGTCAACATTGTGGGATGAAAATATGAACAAAACCAATCGCCATGGATATAAAGAAGCTAAATAAGTGAAGAGTAATTCCATGAAAAATAACAAATAGTTGGATCATCTTGACGAAAGCTTCGACACTGAAAGCGTTTAAGCATTTTGAGTCAAATTAATGACATTCTTTCAGACAATGTGATCGGGGAATCTCAATCCGTCAAAACCTCTACCTGCTAAAAATATGGTATTGTTGAAAACAATTATCAGCATCCAGTTTTATAACTCGCAGTCACGCTTTAGCCTCGATCTACAGCGATGCCGCTGCAGCAAATTGCGGTGCCGTTGCAGATCTTTCGGAAGCCAGAGGATAGCGAAGTATGCGACGAGCTGGAAAACAAGTACATTTTCACCCCAATTTGTGTGGAGACTTTAGGGGCTTTTGGGAAGTACGCAACTGGCTTACTTAGCGAAGTTGGTCGGAGAATTGCTCAACTCACAAGCGAGCCCGAACAACCCTTTTCCTTTTCCAGTATCTCGGTGCTGCAGTACAAGTTGGAAATACGAATTGCATTCTTGGCTGGATCAAGCGCGGAAGCAATCTGTCTGGTGTAAATGAGCTTTAATCTTGCTGTCTTTACGTTTAGTCTTGTGCATGATTTCATGATTTTTTATAAGTTAAATATAAATGATAATGACAAGTTTTAGCATTGGTTATCAACTGCCATCAGAAAGAAAAAGATCAAACATTAAACATGGCTTAGTTCTTGTTTACTGACCTGTGTGAGGTGAATACTGTCGCTATAGACGCCCTTTTGCATTCAAATGTGTATCAGCTGGGGTGGGCACACTGCGGGCATCTCGATTTTTGCTGGCAGCGGGCATTCGTCTGCGGGCACGGGCGCGAGCACGGGTATGAGCATGTACAATAATGGTTTAATCTGCTAATTCATACCCGGTCAGTGGATATGGAAGTAGGGATTCATGGTGGCATGATGTAGGCCTAATGTAGAGCAAGCTTATTATATAATTGAATATAATCATTATCGAATTTGGTCACATCGTATTCTTTAGTCACTATTTCTAAAAGCTAGACCCATGTATATGTTATTATTCTACATAAAGGCCTCATTATCCTGTTGTGAACGATGGTATTTCGAAATTTTGTTCCACACATTTTCCTCGTAGTTATATTCACACAATGGGAAAGTTTTTAGGCTAAAAAACATCCAGATTACATTAGACTAAAACAATTCGGTAGGATCACGTCTAAGTTCAATCTCTAACGGCCGTGTGTGACGTGCAAAGTTTGACGTCGACTTATGTTTTGCATTGTCATTGCGGGACATTGCCGATAACGAATTTGCCGATAGTGCAGCTTGTATTATTTCGCGATGTTAGATGTGAAAACATCATGCATCACCATCTTCCACGTTTCTCGGAAACAATCTCTTGTGGCTTGGACTGTCAAATGCTTTGGAATAGTGTACGAAGATCATGGACGCCTACTCATTCGTGGCTGTTATCTTCTCGATCATGACCTGCATCATAACCAACAAGTTCGAGCATCCTTTTCCGCGTCGATGGGCCATCTGCTGTTCTGCTATCTCCTCATTCAATTCGCGCGATAATCTTTTCAGAAGAATCAAAAGAAACACTTAGCTAGCATGACTTACAAGAGCAATCGGTCTATAGTTTGCGCAACCGAATCTCGATCCTGCCTTTAAAAGCGGAGTAAGTTCTTGCCTTCTCCAATCTTCAGGCCACTCGCACGTGTTCCAGACCATTGTGATCAGACGGTGCAGTAAGGCAGTCCCAGCAGGAGATCTCTTGATGAGTTCAACCGGTATCCCATCAATTCTAGGTGCCTTACCGTCAGCGGGGCGCTTTATTGCATCTTGCCCCTCATCAAACAGTGGTGGTGGCTCTTTTTCTCTGAATGAACATGCTGGAATAGGGTTTTCGTTATCTGGCCTTGCAAATCAAAGCGCCTTTCCATCTATCCACTGTCTCGCTCTTGTCAAGCAATCTTCCATTTTCATCTCTGATGCACGAGTTGCGCTCTTTGAACTTGTTAGTCTTCACAGCCTTAATTCTTTTAAAAAACTCCTTGAATTTGTTAGTGCGATGGAACATGTGGATCTCCTCGCATTGCAAGCCACTTGTTTTTCTCGTCGCGGAATTTAGTCTAACCTCTCGTGATAGCATTTTATATTTGGATTTATCGGTGAAAGATCTCGCTTCCCTCTTCTTATCAACTGATTTCAGAGTTTCTTCCGATATCCATTCTTTTAGCACTTTACTCCTCCTTCTTCTCAGCACGGCTTTGGCGGATTCATGATGCACTGTTTTGATGGACTGCCATAACTCTTCCGGCGTGGTTTCATTTGCGATGATGTCTTCTAGAACTTCGAATCTGTTACTCGTCTCAACTGCGTATGCTGATGCATCTTCAGATTTCTTCAGATTTTCAACTACATATCTAGTGATGGTGTCACAATTTCTTGAGTAGGTAAGTAGCCTAAGTAGGTAATCCTTTATAGCTCCACTACAATTATTCAGTGGCCACGCACGATGCAGGAGTAATAAGGAGGTCAATAGAGACATGTACGAGTACAAAAGAGCAAGAAAGGAAAAACGGCAATTTTGCCGATTAAATCGGCTACTGTCGAAAGATTTCTTTAGTGTCTACAGACATATCCTGCCAATCCTGGAATACTGCAATCCGATATTTATTGGCCTGATTGAGAAACTCAACGAAATTAGAGACATTTCAACGCAGGCATTTCACGACATCATGTTTATAGTATTTTTTTATAAGCGATCATGTCAATAATTGTCTTTCATTCATGTACTCTCTTCGTCTCATTCGCTTCCTGCCTTTCTCCTTAACTGTGGTCTACAGATGCTGCAACTAGAAGACTCTGCTACTTGCATCAAGACGAGAGATTTAAGCACCGAGGTTATTATCAGCAATGTCTTATGTCGATCATGTACTTCATACGAGCTCCTTCCTATCCTACTATACTTAAAATGGTTTGATGTGCCTTTATGTGAAACACAAGGACGGCTTAACTCATACGTATGCCATATTGCACTCCCTACACAATAATTCCTTCAGCTAACTCATGACTTGCACTTGCACCTATCCTTCTTGCAGTTGTTTTCTGAGGATGTAGTTATCACTAATCAGTAGACAGGAACTAGATCAACGATGCATCTAACTCGATAATTTCATTCTACTGTTGTGAACTTTCCTATGTTACTTGTTGATTTTAATCCGTATAACAAAAGAGTATAAGGACTACCAGTGGCGGCTCGTCCATTTGGGCAGGTGGGGCACTGCCCCACCTATGGAAGTGTTGTCTAACTTAAATAACCAGCAACATCAGTAGTAGACTCCATTTCTTGATCATAAATTTCAACTATACTTCATGTACATCTATTCCATTTGCGCGACAGTGACGCTAGCAGAGTCCATCAGTCGTTTTCAAGACGGGCGCGCCCAATCATCGAGATTGAGATGACGTGAGAGTGGTTCATGTCACGATCAGAGCGAATAGACAGAATTAACACGCGATGAATGCGTCACAGAATGGGCACTCGAGAGGGAAGCCTAACGCTTCTGATTGGTTAACCGTCAATGCAAAGACAATGCATTGTGATTCCCTTTTTACTGAGTGAGGTGATGATGTGAGGTTAGCACCAGCGATCAGTCCATGAATAGACAAAATGTTGCTTCAACCGTGTAACTAAATGCAGTGACATAGACTTACACATGTATAGCATGTTGCTAACATATTCTTTGCTTTTCATTTACAAAATAAGATCCTTTTAGACTAGATTTTTGATTATGCAAAAATTTCATGCTTATGCCCCACCTGGACCAAATGTCACGAGCCGCCACTGAGGCCTACTATCATATCTATATTTTCCCAAGTATTTGTTATAATTATTCAAATTCCATGTACATGTATCTAAACTTGCATCTATGATTCTATTCTGTCCAAAGTTAGCAACCGCTGAGATTGGACGAAAGCCTCTCGCTAATAAATCTTAATTTCGTGACTCTTTTCATTTATAAAATGTCAAAAGGAGATTCATTTTTAACGTTGTCCTCATTGATATCTAACAAGCGGCGTATGTTTCAGTCTCATTATTATTGTAATGATGAGATACAATGTATTTGCTCATCCTCATTTTATACGGTAGGTGATGTTCATAAAAGTCTAATAGTTTCTGACAGTTTCTACAAATTTGAATTCTTATCCGTATTTGAAACACTTGAAGAAAACATGATTTTTTGAAATAATTAGAAATATTGCTTTATGTCAAATTATTCATAATTTCTTTCTTATTTTTATCAGCTTCTTTAACTTGTCATTTCAGTGTGCCGTACTTCGAAACCAGTGCATGCACAGGTGCCAATGTGGAACTGGCGGTGGAGCGATTATTGGACTTGGTGATGGCCAGAATCGAACGATCTGTAGATAAGTCACAATTGCCTGTTCGTAGGCACGGTGGTACGAGAGTGACGGACACAGACCTTGAGAAAAAAAGTTGTTCATGTTAGTGTATACTACTAATGTTAGGCATTGATAATTTGTGAGTAGTATGAAAGAATATTGTTTGATATTTGTGTTGAGGGAAGAGATTATTTGTGAAATTATCGACACTCGTATTTTGAAGATAAACAAATTTGAAACGAATATAGTATGAAAGATGGCTCTCTCTGAAAATGTAATGAGCTTTATCGAAAGATGTCACAATGTCTACTTTTCCTTATGTATCATTTTCTTCATATCAGGTGCATGTTCTGACTTCGTGCGATGCAGATGACTTTTGAAATCAGATTTACAGTATTTTTTATAAGCGATCATGTCAATAATTGTCTTTCATTCATGTATTCTCTTCGTCTCATTCGCTTCCTGCCTTTCTCCTTAACTGTCAATTCTTTTTTTCTATTTGTTTCCCTACATAATTGGCGCTTGGTGTACCTAATCTCATTGACTTCCGTGTAAAAATTCCTTGAAAGTGCCAAAGTGAATTAGTATGATGCTTGTCATAGTTGTTGAATACTTTGTATGATATTGTGTGAACCTCTGATTAAATTTTGCTTGATCCAGCTTTGAACCTGGACTTGTTCTATTGTTAAATGCTAATAATTCATCGGTGGTAGTCCTATTTTTTTCAAATAAATTTCTTATTTTATTAGCGATGGGATTTTGATCATTATTTCGCATAAAATACTTTGAAAGGATAATTTGGTGTTGTTTGCGATCTGCAATTGCCAAATTGTCCGAACAAAGCGCACCTTAATTACCGTGATAAAAGATTAATTTTGTGGCAGATGGCAAAGATCAGCAACTGCTACGAAGCCAAATCGAGGAGTTGTGGCTCAATCGCCTCGAACACACACGCATGGCATACAAGGCTAACCGAGGCAGAAAATCTCAAGCTAAGCTTAGGTACATGTAAGTAAGGAGATCAATGATAGCAATGCTTGACTTGATAACTAAGTGATGATCATAAAAAATCGACCACCTAAATTTTGTCAATTACAGATTCAATTTTGACAGAAATGAAAATAAACGTTGAAATAAAATTTTCTTTGTTGTTCAGTGGCTCTGTAGAGCCAGTTGGCCAGGGCCCATGGTGCGTTCGCTGGTCGTCACTAATATTTCGTAGCCTCACCAGAAAGTTCAATCACTTGTCGAATCCGGGAAGGCATGCTTTTGATCAGGCGGTTGATTATTTCTTGATCTAAACTCTCCCACTTTTGCCTTCGCTATAAGCTTCAAGTCAAGGAAGACCATCTCCAGAAAGAATTGATCGCCTCACATCGCGCTTCAGTAGACTCCAGACATTTTCAATTGGATTGAGGTCTGGTGAGTAAGGGCCATTTCAAAGTTCGCACGCCGGCTTGAGCTTTGAATGAATTAGTTACACAACTCCTGTGACAAATGGCATTGTCGTCCATGTAAATCCAATCGGAGGAAGGATCACCCAATTGGGTAGACAATGGAAGAATGTGCCTTTGCAAAACATTCACATATCCATCGGAATTCATGTTATCCCTCTGGATATGGAGAACAGTTCGGCCATTCATCCATAGTGCAGCCCAAATCAGCAATCTTCCACCCTGTGGGAACGAATCTTGCGAAAAACTGGCGAATGTCAGCTGCAGAATATCATGCTAAAGTTCAGTCATATTTGCGGGATATTCGCTGGCGAAGTTCGCCGGCGACAATTCGCGCTCTATATGTCACTTTTTACTTTTGACTTTATCTCTTGTTTTCTTTAGTAATCCGCCTCTACAGTCGAGGCTCTATTCTCTCCCTCACCTCCTCACTATCCCTCACATATGGCTAATCTATCTAAGATATAAGTGCAGACTATCATTCTTTGATAATGATAAGAATATAGAGAATCCGCATATATCATTTTTCATAACATCTCTTGACATTCAATAATTTACAACAATGACAAATATTTGAACAGTATCATAGTATTTACTGCGACATTTATGGAAGACAAATACTTTTTATAGTTTAAGCCTTCGTGAATTAAAAAAGATCTCTTTTTATCAGATCAGACTGAGTATACAATATATTTTCATGTGAAGGTAATATACGAACATTACTACTTACCACTAATTAGTTGCTACAATATCCACGATTTCGCCGGTTGGCGAAAAATCAGCTCGCATTAGTAAACAAATATCTACCAACTAATTATAGCAACTTTTTCGCCACCTGTCGTTTTTTAATTTCACACATGTTTTTGGATAAATGATGACCGTTTTCACATGCGGAGATAGTTTTTACACGAAAATGAACCTTTAAAAAAATTATCCACCAAATCGCTACCTCGCCAGATAATCTGTTGATATTAGCAAGATGCGTTCCCACAGGGCACCTCCTTGATTCATCGGCGATGCCAAATGATCAGGAATTGCATCACCTGACTTCATCCAAACTCTCAAACGGCCATCGCGACCTCTGAGACAGACAGAAACTTCATCACTCCAAACTACTCGATTCCATTGAGAATGCCAGTGGCAATGTTGCATCGCCCACTTCAGCCTCAAGCTCTTGTGGTTGGCGGTCATCAACTCGATCCCTGATGGTCTCTTACGGGTTTTGAGGTGTTCACTATTCAGACGACGTCTCACTGTCATGGCAGAAACCGTCGACTGTCGAAGTGAACTCCTCAACTCGGCTTAAGACAAAGAAGGATAGTTTCTTACCAAGCGAATAATCATCCGATCTGTTCGAAAACTTGTCTTTCTTTTCCGACCGGATCCAACTTTTTTGAAAAGGGAGAAAAAATTAACTTTCCACCTGTGGACGGTAGTCTTTGGGACGCTTACTTTTCGGCTAACTAGCCGTTCGGACTGTCCTTCTGACAAAGGAGCAGAAATTTTGCCATTCAAAAACACTTTCTCAAGCTTCGAATCAGTCATCATGACATTATTCAAAACCGAATGGAAATTTTGTTTACAACTGATCTGGGTCAACACTTTAATCTGGCTATGTAGACGTCTAGACACCACAGATGCTGAAAGTCTGAAAATGACCTTGCTAGCGCCAAAAGATGTAAACAACTTTTTAACAATTAACAAAAACAGAAAATTATGCAATGAATTTGGGACATGATAACTTCTCTAAAAGTACACCGATTTCGACGAGTAGTGCATCAAAAGAATGCTCAGAGAAAGACCTTTCACCTTGTGTCTGATTCATTATCATGCTCACATGCTTCCGTATTGAAAATTTGAGATTTCTAAAAGTGGTGATGTTCACATTTTGACCTCTGTCCACAGTAAACAATGACGGATACAAATGTGCAATAGCTCATTGAAAAGCTGAGAACATAAGTTCTTGAATGGCGTGTGGCTCATCAATGTAGAATGAGATTGAAAGACAGGAGATTCAATTGAAGTGACACAATTTAGGTGGTCCGCTTTTTATGATCAACTCTGTAGAAGTAGATTGAAAGCCACCGGATTTGTTCTTTCACAACAGGAGAACATAGTTTTTTACACGTAGAAAACTTGCACAAGGTTTGAAAGTTAGACCTAGACCGATTAATTTCTATAGAGAGAACTTAACGAGTAGGGTGCTGGGAATATATTTTTTGCTGCAAAGTAATTTGATTCGGAGTAATTACATTTCTTTCGCGTTAATGTTATTGATTTGTGGAATCAGACTTTCGTCTGGCACAGTTTCCACTCTCTGGACGAATGCCTGCCATCACAAGCAGCTCAAAAATGCAGGAGTTTTGATATCCACACTCTATTGATATGTTTAATGAACTTACAACAACTTGCAACTATCTGACATATTTACTAAATTATCAACAACCATAGATATTTCACGTACCGGCATTTTTACAAAAATCAAATGTGGACGCATCTTTTTAGTGATAGGTTTGGTCAAAGATAATGGACAATGCCACAGTCTTTGATTTTGGTGAATCATCCGCTGTATACTACATGTAGTACATTACTTAGACATTTCTTATTTCATAAAGACTATTGAATTCTACTATTTAGCATAGCTTTCTATTTAGGGCATCACCTACATCAAGTCATGTAGCTCCATGTAGGCATATGCCCATTTAGTTGTGGAGTTTTCGATTTGATAATTGAAGTTGTCAAATAATCGCTATCGGCGTTAAATAGGTGAACTTCTGTATTTATTAGCGGCTGGACTGTCTCTCTGGGTCTTCAGATAGAACTGCAGAGATGAACAGAAAATATCAGAAGGCAATAAAGGCACAAAATAGAGGTATGAAAACTTGAGCATTGACTAGCTTGCTAAAATCTGTGAAAATTCTATCGTGGATAAGGAGAACAACAGTTGACTTTATGGTTTTATGAAGCTTTGTAATTCAAATACAAGCAGAAAATGAAATGTTTTCAAAATCATGAAATGCGTACATGTATATAAACAAATGAAAGAAAACTCAATCAGAAAGCAACACGTTTGGAAAGTCAAGTTCAGTTTTGATTACAAACCACAGAATCAAAATTGTGAATATACTCAACGCGAATGTACAACACATAATGAAATCTATGAAGTTACGAATCTTGTTCGAGTTGTTCGAATATAAAATCGATTGTTCATCGTACAATGTTACATATTTACACTCTGAAACGAGCGTTTTGAACTCGTCATTTTCTAAGCACTTGGCTACAATTTCACCTGTTCTTGATCCCTTATGAGTTTTCTGTGGTTTTATCATACGTCTATCTGTACAGCTATTATCTGCTTTGGCTACGGTCTTTTTGACATGTGGTATTGCTTTAACTGAAACATAAACTTGCTTGTTACTTACATGTTTTCCTATATGCCTATGTAACGCTTGCCAGTCATCAACATCGCAAATAGAAGATGGGTCTTTTGACAAGTCATCAATATCATTCACTTCAAGTTTTGACTTATCAATTTCTTCATTAATAGAGACTTCCTTTTCTGATCTGCTTGCCACTGTTATCGACTGAGTATCAAAGGTATCAATTTTCGTGTCTGAAGATTCACACGCACTACTTTCGGTTTTTGAATCGAGACCTTCAGATGCAACGTCATCTACCTTCACTTGAACCTCATCACTTTCGCATTTTGAAAGGTTGGTAAGTGTGTCAGTATTTCTTGAGTATTCGTCAACGGATGGAGCCGTTATCTTAATTTCTATACCAGAATTTTTATCAAATTTATAGGAGCTGATTTCATCTACAATTTTGCTGCTAGTACCGGTTGACTCAGAAGTGCTGTTGAAGCTTTCCTCAGGGACAGAATCATCGGTAGATTCCTCATTGACGAGCCTGTTATAATTGAAATATTTGTCACCTGTCTGAGATGATCCGAAACCGCTCATGAACTCTATCCAATCATCCAATTCTCTAGCTGGTGGAGTCTTTGTTGCAGTGTTATTGATAGGAAGATGAACTACCACTCGACTGTCGACACTTTTGGTGGGAGCTACTTGTCTATCCTCAATAAATTGTGTTATATTATTTTGATCTTTCTTATCCATAAGACTGTACACAATCTCATCACTGCCAAAAGTTTCGGTGGAAGCGATTAGACTTTCCTCAGTAGAAAGTACTGTCTTCTTTTGCTCAATCACATTGAATTCTGAATCGTCTTGAGTGATTCTCTTTACATGATTATCATTTTGAGACTCAGAACTTTCTTCCAAGCAGTCTTGATTCTCTTCATTCGCTACCGCCTTCTCAATTTGTGTGTCTGATTCAGATTCATGATGCATCAGGTGATTGTAATCAAGATATTTCCGCTCCCTCTGAAATGACCGCAAGCCATTCATTATTTCCATCCATTCATCTAAATCTTTTACCGGTGATCGAAGCTTAGCTTCACCCTCAGAACTATGAGTGACACTTTCTTCACAACTGATCTTCAGTTTTTCCTCATATTGTGGTTTCTCAACTGGTCGCTCGTCGCCAGATTCTGATGGTTCAGATTTTACATGATTCAATCCATCAAATATACTTTCGAAGTTTTCATCAGAGCTGATCTGCAATTCTTCATCATCAACTGACTGTTTGTCATGTGCTTCGATGACACAGTTACCGTCATCTACGTTTATAATATGATTGTGATATTTTCGTTCATTTTGAAATTTTTTCAAACCGCTCATGACCTCAATCCAATCTTCTAAATCTTTAATAGGGGATCTAAGCTCATGTTCACTAGCAGAACTACAGTCTCGAGTTTCTTCAGAACTGATCTCAATTTCTCGATTAAAACCTATTTTTTCTGTTGGGTCAAGTTCTTCCAATGGTGATGATTCTCTTTCACCATCTCTTTCTCCATTCAATTTCCTTTCAGAAGGACAAACAGGCACTGAAAGTTCTGACTGATCTGTTAAACTGATAGTTCCTCCATCAAAAGTCAATTTGTTCATCTGGATTTTATCGTCCATCTCAGAGGTTTCCATGCTTTCTGTATCTAAATCTTTATTTAGATTTTCAAGGTCGCGATCCTCGCTGTCCCCAGTTGGACTTGACATCATAAGCACCTCTGGCTCCTCTTTTGCAATGTTACTGCCATCGTTTTCAGATTGACCTTCACCTCTTTGATGCATACCTTGACTACTTGTCGATCTGATTTCAATACTGACAGAGTTAGCAAATGAGTCGTTTTCTCTGAGTGAAGTGCATTCATTGATCAATTCTGCATTTTCTGATTTAACTGAAGGGATCGACAACAACTTTGCATCAAAGTCTTCATGCAATTGTTGGTTGGACAAATACGCATATGTAGGACATTCAGTTGGAGTCAGCTGTTTAATATGGGATCCTTCTGCGTTTTCCACAATTTCCACACCCCATGTCAAGTCGCCACCTTCATCTTTATATTCAGTCACTGCAATCACATTAGTCGTTGCATTTTCGTTTGATACGCTGCTCGTTTCACTGCAATCTTCTAAATAATCAATTAATGATGAAAGAATTTCTGATTCCTCAGGAATAGGCGTTTCGTTGATGTTCTGCATTTGTGACGATAATTCATGATCAGAAGAAGTGTGAGTTCTCATGCTGTCCCCCTCATTTTCTGAAGAAGATTTTCCAGAATTTCGTGATGACACTCTCGATTTATCTTGACTCATAGCACTTTCTGATCGTTGTTTGGCGGTTAAATAATTTCCCTTTGATTTCCGGTATGACTTATTCAATCCATGTACAAAATTTATCATCAAAGATGGGACCAGAGACATTCGCTGCACTATTGAGGTTGGCTGCTTTTTAGATACAATCGAAGATCCAGCCATTGAAGACACAATGACTGAGCCCTCCATTCCATAAAGAAGCCTGCGCTTAATTTGTCTGAAATATCCGGTGTAGTTTTGCTGCGGCAAAAGCAAAATTATTTTCGAATTAGGATGACGGCTGAGCAAATATTGCCAATTCGGAATACTTGCGTAGTTCATTCTTTTTACCACATTTGTGCTGTTTTCAGATACTACTATTTGCTGACGATTGTTCACAGCATTATCATCAGAACTCTTTCGAGAATATGGTCTTCCTTCTCCATCTCTTTCCTCTTCTAATTTGTCTTCTGATCTGGTTCTCAGCCTCGTCGACGATCGGCTTGAATTCGCCACGTTCTGGAAAGAAACAGAGCAATAAGAATTTCATGTCTGAATTTGAGAAATCGAGCAATCGAACGAGAGATGATAAATCAAGATTTCTCAAAATATGGGTCACTAACAACTTTCTTGGAGCTGCAAAAGAATATTGCATACTGACACTCTTTATTTTGGTAGAAAAAACAGAGACAGGTGTTGCGAAACAGTTTCATAGACTTATGCAATTTTCCGAGTGAAAAATTAAAAATTAATTTTATTGGGTCTTGCGTTCCTTCGAAGAAAGTGCAAACTCTCTTCTGCGGCAATCACTGTTGGCTATCCAATCAAATTACAGTCTTTTCGCAGCTACAGATATCTAAATCTTATTGCCTGATGGCAACTGCTATCATTCTATCAATTTCCTGTGGGATGCAAAGAGAAGTGGAGCTGCAGCGATCATCCCTTGATGAACAATTTCCAAACGTTAAATATAGTAGCCATGTGTATACATGCGTTGTTGCCGTGTAAGAGTACCACTTAAGAACGTGATTTAACTTTAATTAAGGCAATCATTAATATTATATTAATATAATTAATAATATTAATATTAATTAATATATTAATCAACAATAATTAAGGCCTCAGGATAAGCTTGGGCCCTGTACAGAAACTCGGTGCGATGGTAACATGTTTGATTACATATAATATGCGCAAAATTTATCTAATCATTCACGTCTAGTGACCCATTGCAAATAAACAATGGGGAGATTTAATTAGTCTGTTCGAACCTCTTGTTTTTTATTTCCCCTTATTTGTCGTTCTAAGTGCGTAGGACAATAAGCGACTTGAATAAGTACGTAAAGGAGCACATAGTATAACTTGTATCTCTGTATGTAAATGTGGAGAATTCATACTGTTATTCATCCGACGCAACTATCGCGCCATGTGTGTGTCTTTATGGATATTATCAGTGTTGGACACCGCTAACGAAAGATTTTGCTCCGCTACCAGTTAATCCGCTGAATCTGGAAAGCGGTTAGCGGAGCTAAATTGATCCGCTAATATTGGGTAAATACATTTCACAAGCTCATGTTCATATATACCAGTGTTGTCTAATGCGGTTATTTGCATATTAGGATCAGGGTTGGCCGGTAAAAACCACCCTGGTTTTTTATCATCCGGTAAAAACCGGTAAAAACCTGGTAAAAACCACCAATGTTTTCCACTCTTTACTGGCAAAAACTGGCTGAAACTCTATTTCTAACTTAGATGATAAACACCAGTAATAATAAGTTCATTTTATTTGTCTCAAGTACATCCAACTCCATAAAGATCAGGCATGTATTTTCAGAATACAAGCCTGATCAATGATGTATTTCAAATAAGCACGCATGCTCTAAGTATATAAACAAACTATTATGGCTGCCATTATATATGATCATGCAAGGCCATGTGCACTCTTTCTAGCTTGCACGTTTTTCGAGTTTTTATTTAGTTAATTCAATACAAAAGGCAACAGGCGCACATGCTAGCTAGAAAGTACATAGCTTTATATAAGAGCATCTACATGTTAAAGAGGTCTAGCCGAAAAAGGTGATGCCAAAGGAATTTAATTTCAAATGTTTCGAATTGAGTTCAAAATACAAAACCTTGTTTCATACTCATTATTCGAATTAATCATACATGTAACTTTCATGTATATAATTTGTATTTGGATAAGGCTCCGGACGGAGTCAACAAATTACATAGAATCATGAATAAAAGTAAGAAAAGAAAGTCAAAAGTCATTAAACAGATGAAAGTATCCATCGAATTTTACGCTTGAATTCATTCACCGAAGCTACGTTAACTGCTGAAGATGGCAGTGAGTTCCACTGCGAGATGATGCGTACTGTGAAAAAGTTGTGCCGTAGTAGGAGGCGAGCAGGTCCTTGCACCAGTTTCCGATTGTGCGAGCGAGTTCGTGTAAGTTCAGACATGGTGAAAAATAGATCAGAGTCAACATTACAATAACCACATAATAGTTTAAAAACAAATACCAAATCTGCACATAGGCGTCTTTCACAGAGTGAGGGCAATCTTAGAGAGTCTAGACGATCACGATAACATAATTCTCGAAGACCACATAACCCTTTAGTAAATCGCCTTTGAACACCTTCGAGTAAATTTATGTCTCTCCGGAAATACGGAGCCCAAATGGAACACGAATACTCCAAATGAGGTCGAACAAAAGCCTTGTACAGCAGTAACATCGTCTGATTATCCAGAGATTTAAAAGCCAATCTAAAAGTGCCTAACAATCTTCGAGCACGATTGGCAACACAGTGACATTGCTTAGTGGGACTAAGGGTATTACATATCAACACACCAAGATCTAAAACTTCAACAACCGTTTTTAGCTTTAAACCATTAACCTGATACATGTAGCTGGGATTCTGGCGCCCAAAATGAATAGAACAACCTTTTTCAAAATTAATTTTGATTAACCATTTGTTCGACCAGTCTTGCAAGTTGAACAAATCTTGCTGCATTTTCCTAACACAGTCACTATCATCACTGATATTTATTGGAGCATATAACCGGATATCATCGGCAAACTTCAAAACTTTACACATTTTGAACAAACTGTCAATATCGTCAATGTATATTAAAAACAGAATTGGCCCCAAAACACTACCCTGAGGTACGCCACTTTTAACGCTGGATAAAGAAGACTTTGTCCAATTAACTTTGACATATTGGACACGATCAGCGATAAACGAGAAAATCCAATCCAGCAAAGAGCCACATATACCAAAAGAGCGTAAATTAACAATCAAACGTCTGAAGGGGACAGAATCAAATGCTCTACAGAAATCAATATATATTGCATCTACACAAAGGCCATTAACATCACATGTTACATAATCAGTAAAACTCAAAAGTGCCGTAGAACACGAACGACCTGGCAAAAAGCCATGCTGAGAACCATGTAAAAGAGAACGGATCATTACATGATTTAACAAAGCAGTCTTGACAATTCTTTCAAGTAATTTGCAGATGGATGATGTAAGGCTGATTGGACGATAATTTGAACAGTCGGACTTGCAGCCTTTCTTGAAAATAGGTACAACACACGAAACTTTCCTGTCTCTAGGCACTTTGCCCGAACAAAGGAGATGAGAAAAAAAATTTACGTAAAACAGGCACTATACAATAGCCGCTATTGATTAACATCAAATTTGTAATCCCGTCAGGTCCTGGAGATGAATTGGGGGATAATTTCTCAATATTCTCTCTAACAATGTCATCAGTGATGTCAACATTTGATAATAGTTCATTAGTTCTTAAAGGACAATCAGGCAGGACATCGTTCTCTTCGATAAAAACCCGACGAGAAAAAAGTATTAAAAGCATCGGCTGTATCTTGGTCATTGACAGACAGATCGCCATTGGACTTTCGAACAGGAACAATTGTCGGCTTACAAGACATAGAGGAACGTACATGATTCCAAAAACGTTTCGGATTCGATTTACAGCTTCTTGCAATTTCAAAATCGTGATTGCGACGCGCAGTTGATACAGTATTATTCAGATTGTCATGAGCTTCTTTACGAATACTGTTACAAAATGAAGACATAGAATTACCACACATCTTATTGACATTTTTACGACAGCGAAAAGCGCGTAAAACATCGCCTGTAAGTGGGACACCATCAAAAGTCTTCCTATGCACAATAGTAGGAATTGCTTTTTTTGCAGCTTCGAGTAGAGAACAGTGAATTTCATACCACATGTTGTCTGCATCAAACAAAGTTACATCAGAAAAGATCTCGCAAAAAATAGATGTGAGACAGGAGCGGAACATATCCCAATTAGCTTTTGAAAAATCAAAGCGGTATTCTGACGTACGTGTATTGACATCACACTCTGCCTGATAACCGGAGATAGAAAAGTTAAGTCGACAATGAACAGAGAGATGATCACTACCTGGAAAGGATTCTTTAGCTTTAACATTTTCAACAAAAGTTTCATCATTTACTAATGCAATATCTAAAATGTTGTTACCGCGAGTTGGAACGTCAACCACTTGTGATAAAAAGTTTTCATTATCTGCGTCTAATAAAAAATCACAGTATGAGGGACCATTTGAGATAGACCAATCAACATCAGGACAATTCAAGTCACCCAAAAGCATGATGGAACCAGGGAAAGTTGTACAAGCATCATTTACAGTACTCAAAAAATTTCTGTCATTAACGCTAGTGCTGCTGGGGGACCGATGGAAGCACCCAACTAAAAAAAAAAACTTCTTAGACAAACATATTGTACAGAAAACAGAATCTTCAAAACTACTCGTATTATGAGTGTCCACAGTAAACTCCGAAGGACGGAGACTAGTCTTCACTAAAAGAAAAACACCTCCAAGTCTATTCGAGCGGTCTTTGCGAAATAAACTATAACCAGATTGAATTAACAAAGAATCTGGTAAACAAGGATGACCCCATGACTCTGTGACAGCAAGGATGTCAATGAATTCTGAAATAAGAATAACACTATAGATTCTAAAGCACGTCGCAATCATTCAATCACGCAGCCATTCGATCATCTATGCAATATCACCAGTCATCAGTATTGTTTGTCCTTCTCAGATTCTTGCCAACAACCAATTTTGCGGCTAAATCGAGATTTGTAGGGATAAGCTGAAGGTGTTCAGACATGTACTTCGCTTTATTAAGATTGCAGCTTCGAAGTATGTAAATAATTAATTTTTGCTTGTTCCCTTAAATCATCATTTTGTGCTACTTACAACCAAGGGCATTGTAGTCAAATAATGGCAGTAGAAATGCATTCTTTTCGATAATGTGTGTTCGATAATGTGCTTTCGTGTTTAAACAAATAATATTTATTTTTATTCTTTTCAATTACAATATATCTAACTTTATCACTTACAAGAGTACTCACGTGGCAATTTCAGAACTGGCTATTGACCCAGCTAATGGACAAGTGATACGTACTAAAATCAAAGTTGGTTATAAAAATGTTGGAAAATGGGCAGAGCAACTGTAGGCTAAGACAGCATCGTCAGTCGTTCGTCATAAAAGTAAATAATTGGTTCTAATTAAGAATGAACGTAGTGCTCTGAAGCATAGAATCCACGCTCTGTAAACACGCAGGTATCGCCACACTCAGGCTATAAGTCGATCTTACTGTAGGAAACAAACTGATTTTCGTAATTCTAGTTTTTACCAGTTTTTGACAGGTTTTTACCACTTACTGGCAAAAACCAGTTTTGGGCGGTAAAAAGCCAACCCTGATTACGATAGACTCGGCTAGAATAGAAATTCCTCACAGTTGACTTTTACATTACATGTGTAGATAGCATCTGATCTAGTCGGCAATCACTCGCACAACGAGTAAGTAAACAGCCAAACAGGCGGTTTATTGCGCTTATTGTACTTGCTGAGGTGACGACTTTGTAATGGAAATGACGACTTAGAAAAGGAATGTCTAACTGAAGTGGAAGCATTGTTTAATTTCAATCTATAAATGTTGCGTGAAGGGAAGCAAAGATTCGGCTCAAATTCCTGTCAAATGATTTGTATTATCATCAACTATCATGCCAAAATAGTCTTGGAACTGACACTATCATAACTTTCCAGATATAAAGACTTTAATTACTCGGGTAACAGAGGACAAATCATACTTGGTTGAGTGGACAGTGTTTCAGGGTGAAGTAGACATTCTTCAGTTAAACGAGGACACATAAATTCAATGTCGATAGTGTTGCCGTTCTTCCAACCTTGTCGTGTATTGACTTGTTCTAAAAGGTCTTGTAATGTGCAGGCCCTTATAAAAGATCCTTTGATAAAGGCCTGCATTTTCATATCCTAAGTCAAAACTGTGTTGTGCGATAATTCATCGTACACATAATTCGCAAGCTCATTGTTCAGCTGTTTATAAAAACGCATACTATGGTAAGCCTACATGTACGGGTAGAAACAATGTAGGCTTATAATAAATCAGCTTTAATTAGTCTACGTAGGGACCGGTTAACTTCAACGATCGTATTCGCAACAAACTGGGTCCGGCTGCTCGACAACGACACTAAAAGCTAGTTCTTATTTGCCCACTTAACTTTGTTGCCCACAATAGTTAAATGGGCAGTTAGTATCTGTTGCACTACTCGACATTTAAATAAAACTGGCCAATTAAAGATACTCGTGATGAATGCCTACGGCGTTGCTAACCTCTCTACTAGTTTATCCTTTAATTGTCGAAGTTTAAAGTAAACAACTGCTACTTTAAGGCGATACTTAAAGCTAATGCTGACTTTAATCGCTATGTAATTTTCTACAATCTTCAACATCGGTGGTGACTTGGGTTATTATATGCATACGTGTGAGCCATGATCACAGTGATCACCGCATTTTTTTAAAAAAAGTAGCGTGGGCAGAAAAATAGCGCTAGAGCGATGAGAATCAACGAGAGTAAAGCGAATGATTTTCGAGGAAAGTATTTATTAAAAAAGCTACCCAAATTCTTTTTATGTGTAGCTTTGATTGGTGAGTAATGTATATATGACCGGTCCAGGACAACAACTAAAAAAAGTAAGATACCTCCAGAATGCAACATCGGAATATTTCATATACTGAAAAAGAGTTTTATAAACAAAAATAATATTAAGGATAAAATTAAAAATAAAGTTCTAAGCTCGTTGGGATTTTTTCATATACTGAGAATGAGTATAGGAAATATTTCATACACTGAAAAAGAGTTTCATAAATAAAAATAATATTAAGGATAAAATTAAAAATAAAGTTCTAAGCTCGTTGGGATTTTTTCATATACTGAGAATGAGTATAGGAAATATTTCATACACTGAAAAAGAGTTTTATAAATAAAAATAATATTAAGGATAAAATTAAAAATAAAGTTCTAAGCTCGTTGGGATTTTTTCATATACTGAAAAGAGGTTTCAAAAATATCACGTAGTCGAAAATTTACGTAGTCTAAAAATATCAAAATTTCGTGTAGTCGAAAATTTAGGCAGTCTAAAAATATCACGTAGTCGAAAATTTAGGTAGACTAAAAATTTCACGTAGTCGAAAATTTATGTAGTCCAAAAATTTAGGTAGTCTAAAAATTTACGTAGTCTAAAAATTTCACGTGGTCGAAAATTCAGGTAGTCTTTTCACCTAGTCTAAAAATATCAGAAGATTGTATTCAAAATATTTATTAAAAAATGGAAACCTCAGAAATGGAAGAAACCTCAAAAATGGAAGGAACTTCGAAAATACATCCTTCGTTATCTCAATTGGTGAGTAATGTATATATACAAACTGATTTTCGTAATTCTAGTTTTTACCAGTTTTTGACAGGTTTTTACCACTTACTGGCAAAAACCAGTTTTGGGCGGTAAAAAGCCAACCCTGATTACGATAGACTCGGCTAGAATAGAAATTCCTCACAGTTGACTTTTACATTACATGTGTAGATAGCATCTGATCTAGTCGGCAATCACTCGCACAACGAGTAAGTAAACAGCCAAACAGGCGGTTTATTGCGCTTATTGTACTTGCTGAGGTGACGACTTTGTAATGGAAATGACGACTTAGAAAAGGATTGTCTAACTGAAGTGGAAGCATTGTTTAATTTCAATCTATAAATGTTGCGTGAAGGGAAGCAAAGATTCGGCTCAAATTCCTGTCAAATGATTTGTATTATCATCAACTATCATGCCAAAATAGTCTTGGAACTGACACTATCATAACTTTCCAGATATAAAGACTTTAATTACTCGGGTAACAGAGGACAAATCATACTTGGTTGAGTGGACAGTGTTTCAGGGTGAAGTAGACATTCTTCAGTTAAACGAGGACACATAAATTCAATGTCGATAGTGTTGCCGTTCTTCCAACCTTGTCGTGTATTGACTTGTTCTAAAAGGTCTTGTAATGTGCAGGCCCTTATAAAAGATCCTTTGATAAAGGCCTGCATTTTCATATCCTAAGTCAAAACTGTGTTGTGCGATAATTCATCGTACACATAATTCGCAAGCTCATTGTTCAACTGTTTATAAAAACGCATACTATGGTGAAATGGATAAAGACAAGTGAAATTAAGACAAGTGAAATGGATAAAGAAAAACACAAAGATAGAGTACGTTATATGAAAGATAAGGAATCTTAATTATTATTAAGATTAGAACATTATGGTAAATTAAGAAAAAGATGGTCTAAAGTTCAGAATGTAACACAAGGTATTGGAATATTTTCAACAGTAAATTTAGGTGCTTTAACAATTGTTATTTCTTCTGGCGCTCTTTTAATTCCTATTATTGCTAATGCTTTGCACTCTGATGAACGCCCAATTGTAGGGAGCAGCTGCTTCTCGCATTCATGAAACAATGCAGTTGCTTCCCGCATTCTACCTTTGATTAACTCGCTATCTAGATCCGTGATTTCATAAGTAATCGGATAAGTTTGATTTATTTTAGAAACTTCAAATATTTCTTTAGTCCAATAACCAACAAAACCTTTTTCAAATTTATTCTTATACTTAAATATTCATACCCTATCACCAATCTTAAATTTCGATTTACGCTTTTGTAAATTAACGATATTCTCATTATTATTTTCAAATATCGTCTTTCTTATCAAATCTGGATTTTCAGAGGCATTATTTTGAGTTTCTTCAATATTTGAATGAATCTTATTGTTATAATCATCAACAATTCCTGGTAATATTTTTAACCATTTCTGATTACCTTGTTCAGTAAATTTCTTAAATAATTTTTTAACGTTCTATTAAACCTTTCTATTACTGCGGTTTTTCAGCATTTTCTGTGGAATAAACAGTTTCAAATAATGGCTTAACATTTCTGTTATAAAACTCAGATCCTTTATCAACAAACAATTTCTTTGGCTTTCTATTACTTTCCTTGAATATTTCTTCAAACGCATATTTAACTGATAAACCACTTTTATTCTTTAATGGCTTCACCCAAGCGTATCTAGTATACAAATCTATAACGGTTAATGCGTATTTAAAATCAGACTCATTCGGCATATGAATAAGATCAGCACTCCAAATATCATCTTTATCAAATACTTTTACCTTCAATAGATATTTCGGCTTTCTATATTCCCTGTGGGGAATTTCGGACGCCGTAGGTTTTCAGAGTTATGAGTTTGTCTAACCATGACTCCGAACACAGTACTTTAGCTTGTATAAAGCTTGTTTTTTTAACAAACATTCTTTCAATTTTTTCTCTAAATGTAGGGGATTTTTGAATATTATCTAATTCTTCTATCATTTTCCTATCAGCTTCATGACGAGATTTTAGGTCATGATTTCGATAAAGTCAAAATTTCCGTTGTTTTCTAGAAGCTGCTGCATTCAACTCTGTTTATTGGTTCTTCACCTGGTTTTGGATTATCATTCTCATCTAGTCCCTATATCTAATCGAGTTTCCTGGAACGGTATCATGAAATGACCATGAAGATGTTTTCCTTTTGAATATTTACTGCCAGAATAAGTCCAGGAAAGTTTTCTAATGCTTTTTTGTGTGTCACCTCCGGTGTGCAGCCGATGGCCCAGAATGTACTTTTAAGAGATAATTCAATAAATCTAAATTAGGAAATTTTTAATTAGTCGAAATTACATTTTGGAATTTTGTAGGAAACTTGTTAGACACTTTTTTGTAGAATACATTTTAAAGATAGTCAAACATGTACAGACCCTATGATCATGTTACCAAACTCCTGACAGAGTAGTAACAATAATTATCCCTGTTATCCACCACGCTTAACATTATAACAACATATTTATAAACAATTTATTTATCTAATCATACTAGGACTTAGATATATTCCAGAACAATCTTTAGTTTCGTTTTATTTCTATTAAAATCATCAAACATTATGTAGAAATGTTTTTATGAGAACTCGTTTTTCTTTCATCAAACCTAAAATTTAATTTACTAATAAAATTATCTACTATTCCTTCTACACCCTAGCAACTCAGCCCTACATCGCTACATCCAACTCTCTATTCATGACCGCATTTCTCCTGTTCTTCTCTATAATTGCGGCCTTCTCTGATTCATTTTTATTTACTGCTTGGACAATACCAGCTGTCCCATCTGCAACACTTCCTGCTGCTGCTATACCTCCTATTATTAGTGGAATGGGAGAATTCCACCATTCTTTTCTTCTTGTAATTTAATATTCTCTATCATTGGTTTACTTATGTAATATTTCTCTTTGTTAATCGTAGTTTTAGCTGTATTTTTGTCAACGATGTTACGTAATTTTAATTCAACAGTTTTATTATTATTATTATTACATTTCGTTTGAGACATTTTTAATAAAAAATTTTAAGTTAGGAAAAAAAATTTAAGTTATGAAAAAACTTTAAGTTAAGAACAAATTTTAAGTTACCACAAATTTTAATTAACTTATTCTAACCATCTTTCCATTAAGATTTTCAATATAATATTTATACATCTTCTAGCGGTAAACCATAAGCCATCAATGAAGTTGCGGAATCTTTCTTTTCAATATTAATTGTTACATCGCAACCATTTTTACCAAT